>JAAALK010000085.1:21330771-21666574 GCA_019279435.1 Zizania palustris | reverse complement strand
GCTACGAAGTCTGCTAGGACTTGGGACTTGATAGCTGTCCTTGCCAGGAAAGATATGCCGAAGGGTGCTAGCTCTACTGCCCACTTTCCAATCCTTCCAGTGGAATCTTTGCTTCGGAGCATATCTCCTAAGGGATACGAAGTTGGTACAATTACATTGTGAGCCAAAAAATAATGTCTTAGCTTCTCGAAGCCATTATCAGAGCATAAACGAACTCTTCCAAGTTCGGAGTATCTTGTCTTCGCTCCTGATAATGCTTCGGATACAAAATAGACAGGATTTTGGACCCAACTTCCCATTGAAATCCACTTCTCTAACCAGGACTTGCGCTGACAGCTGAACCTGTAGCTGCAAGGTACAGGAGTAGGGTTTCGTCCGCAATAGGCACCGTGAGTGTAGCAAGATTGCTGAGATAATCTTTAATATCTTCGAAGCTTTTCTGACACTCCGGTGTCCATGCAAAATCTTCGGACCCTTTCAAAGCTTTAAATATTGGCAAGCTCCTCTCCGCAGACCTTGATAAAAACCTGCTAAGTGCGGCCAGACGTCCAGTCAGCTTTTGCTCTTGCTTTAAATTCTCCGGAGGAGCCATCTTCTGCAGCGAAGTTATTTGAGTAGGGCTAGCTTCAATTCCCCTGCTTGAAACTAAATACCCTAACAACTTTCCAGCCTTAGCTCCGAATATACATTTTTCGGGGTTAAGACGGATCCCACATGCCCGAAGGCTATTGAATGTTTCTGCTAAGTCTAGGCTATGTTGGTGCTTTAAAGCACTCTTTATTACAATATCATCCATATAGGCCTCCACATTGCGACCTAGTTGATGACCTAGAGCCTTAGCAACTAATCTTGAAAAAGTAGCCCCGGCATTTCTTAGGCCGAAGGGCATTCTTACATAGCAGAAGACTCCCGAAGGAGTTACAAAGCTTGTCTTGATTTCATCTTCGCGCTTCAACCATATTTGATGATAACCAGAATACGCGTCAAGGAAGCTTAATAACTCCGAACCTGCAGTGGAGTCAACCAGTTGATCAATTCGGGGCATGGGGTAGGGGTCACGTGGGCACGCTTTATTCAGAGATGTGAAATCAATGCACATGCGCCACTTCCCGGAAGACTTCTTCCTGACGAAGTCTGGGTTGGCTAACCATTCTGTGTGAGCCACTTCTCTGATAATCCCAGCCTTCAACAGTTTTTCAACTTCGTCCTTAGCTAGAGCAGCTCTCTCTGCGGACATCTTCCGGAGTCCTTGTCGAATAGGCCGGGCCTTCGGGTTTACAAGTAAACTGTGCTCAATGATATCCCGATCGACTCCGGTGATATCTTCGTCAGACCAAGCGAAGACATCCAAATTTTCTTTCACTACCTTTTCCAAGGAGGTTGCAACTTCAGGAGGTAAATCTTTACCAAATTGAAAAGTGTATTCTTTACCATCTTTAACAATGATCTTCGTTGCAATCTCTCCTTCGGGACTTGGTCTCGGAAAAGACTTCTTCGAAGCTTCGGAGGAGGCTGAAAAAATTTCTTCATTATCCTGCACACTGTTTACTTGCCTCGGATCAAGAGGGGGACCGTGACCATATTCTGCCCTCCGAGCAATGGCTTGATCTCCGAAGATTGTTAAGACTCCTGCTTGAGTGTTCATCTTCATGCACAAGTAGTTGTGATGCGCCACAGCTCCGAACTGATTCAACATGCCCCGTCCGAAGATGACATTATAAGCATACAGGGCATCTACTACATCAAAGATAACTTCTTCAGTTCGAGCTAATAAACCTTCTCCGAAGGTAACTTCCAGGCCTATCTGGCCAAGTGCATCAAGCGGAGGTCCTGCGAAGCCTTGCAGAGGACGCGCCGCTGGGAGGAGATGCTTCCTGGAAATGCATAACTGATCGAAGGCTTGCACAAAAATGATATCTGCCGAACTACCTCCATCAATTAGCACCCTTCGGACTTCAGTCCCTGCAATATCAGCAGTGATAACCAATGGATCTGCATGCGGGAACTTAATACCAGCTGCATCCTCCGTAGAGAAAGATATCGGAACATGAGACCACTCCGGCATTGCAGCTGCAGATGACGAAGTCCCAATATGACCTACTTCCCGAACGTACTCTCTTCACTGTCTCTTGGACATGCTTCCGAGGGTACCTTCTCCGGAGATAGGAGAACTACTCTTTTTCCTCTATCTTGCCCTTCCTCTTGCTTCGGAGGTGGCATAACATTGGCCACCGGAGGGTGCCTTGCAGCATCAAATTTTCTATCCGCGCCACAGCCTGGACCGGGTCTGGGCGCGTTGCTGCTGGACTTCGGTCGGTACTGCCTCGACCCGAAGTTCTCTCCAAGTACTCTCCCCTTAGGGTAAGGATAGCCTTGCAAGTGTCAGTTGCATGACTTCGATTTTCTCCATGAATACAGCAAAAAAGGGTCTGGCCCTTGCCAGCCGTTTTCCCTGGCGGCCTCCAGCCGCTGGCCTTGTTCCCCGCAGACTGTGGAGCTCTTGGTGCAAACTTCTGTGGGGGTGCAATATTCAAGACTTCAGAGCGAGGGTGCTTTTGCCCTCTTCTTCGATCATGTTGCACTTCGAAGACTGGTTCCTGCGGCTGTGCCGAAGTCTTCACTTCTGCTTTAACTTCTTGCAATACTGTCGAAGTAGCAGCAGTCCTCCGAAGCCAACCCTCTTCTGACCTCGCATACTCCTCGAAATATGACATCAACTGTGACACTGAGGAGATGCTCTTCCGATGCAGTTTATCCAGAAGGCCTTGATGACTGACGCCTTCCCGAGCCGCATCAACCACTGAGGATGTGGACAGCCCCCAAATTTGCGACTTCGTATGAGCGAAGCGCTTGAAGTACTGCCTCAATGTTTCTCCGGGGAGCTGTTTCACTTGGAAAAGGCTTCCTGTTGACATAGGAGGCACGAAGGTGCCCTGAAAGTTACTTATAAACTTCCTCTTCAACTGTGACCACGAATTGATTGATCCTGGCTTTAAAGACCAGAACCATCTCAACGCCACTCCTTGAAGAGCTAACGGGAAGCACTTCGCCATAGTGTCTCTGACTCCGCCGCTAGCCTCAATCGCTAGGGCATAAGAACGCGCGAACTCTCCGGGATCTTCATCTCCGGCATACTTGCAGAGCTTCGAAGTTTTAAACTTTGGATCAAAGCGAACCTTCTGCAGCTCAGGATGCAACGGAGATTCATTGTCGTAGGAGGCGTTCTCCGAGGCTTCGGGATAATCAAGATCGTCGTCTTCGGGCACTTCTGGGATAGTTGGGATGGCTTGAGAGCGAAGCCTGTCCGCAGCTTCTTGTCGCCATCTTGCTACCTCAGCTTGAAGGTTGGCCATTTGAGTGGCCATATCTCCAAGGCTATCTTCATCTCCTCCGGAAGGACCTTCCGGGTCTTGAGAACTGATAGGATCAGTTCGAATCGGAATGGAGGGTGGAGAAGTGACTCCGGGCTGTCGGAGTATGGAAGGGGTTGGCGGAGAGGCTTCGTATCCTCGAGGAATAGAAGCCCCTTCCGGAGTTTGTGGAGGGAAGGCCGAAGACCCTCCGACTTCAACTGTGTCGAAGGGTATCTCTCCGGAGATCCGAGAGGACCTCCGAGTGAGATTGCGAGGTGCGCTCCGCTTAGGAGGCATGATGTAAGAAGTTGGTAGAGAACGAAGTTTTTTCGGACTAGGCTCCCCACGGACGGAGCCAACTGTTGGCGTAAAAGATTACGCTAACATGTTTCTGTAGAAAAGAAACTAACAAACGAAGTGTTTGTGAAGCAAACTGTTCTAAGCCTCCGAAAGGATAATAACTTAGAATAGTTCGAAAGTGTGTATTGAATAACTTGTATTCGGTCCCTATTACAGGGTAAAAAGGGGGGTATTTATAGGCCCAAACATTAAGGAAAAGACCTATTTACCCCTTTATTACAACCGACATAATGGAAACTATTCGGTTCCCTTAATAGGGCTAAAATGGTAAAAGACTAATCTAATAAGAAAGAAGATAAGCCTTCCATCTTAGCTGGCAGAAAAGATCTTGGAGGGCATTAGTTCGAAGATGTACTTCGAACCTATGCCTATCTTCATGCTTCTAACCGGATTCCTGGCATCTTCGAAGATGATCTTCGGAGAACCTTCGAACCTGCTGACTGCCTTTATGCTGCTTCGGCAATAACCCCGAAGATGAGATATTTTCCCCCAACAAGCCTCCACCTACAATTCAATTACAAGGACCAATCACACGCGCCCGTGCCCGTCGCTTGAACTATGAGGTTAATTCTTTCCTTAGCAACTATGTTAATATTTGTTTGGACGGGATGCTACTGAATACTAGTGATATTTTGTTGCTTAGGAACATGGGAGATGGAATAGAAGATTTGGAGTTGAAGACGGAGTCGCACGGATGATTTGAAGTCAAGAATTCGCTGGTTCGGACTACATCAACCACCCTGCACCAAAATGGGCGTAACTCCCTCATACGAAGTCCGATTGACGCGTTCTTGGACTTTTTGGAAAGCTAAGGAGAAGACGGATCTTTTGCTGTTGGTTTCGTCTCATTTCGAGTCTCGAGTCCATCTGTGTGATTAAAACAGTCCTGCATGACAGAACTGGGCCGTGTTGGCCCATAATCTGAGTCTGTACATCTTATAGCCCACAGCCCAAGTCTGTTCGCCTTCCATAGGCTGCCCACGCCCTATATAACTCACTCCAGCCGCCTTTAGGGTTAGGTTTTGCTTTGTTTGCATCTACACTTGTGTGTTTAGATCCCGCCTCTTGCACCGGACCGATTGGCTGCTGCATTGGCGTTTGTGAAACCTCACCTTATCATCGTTTGTCTGTGATTTGGCATTCGACTTGTATCCTTCCTGTTCTTGCTTGTGTTCTTGGGTTCGCTTGCAGGAATTAGCCTTCATGGCGAGGTCAATCGCGTTCTGCGTGGTTGATAACCAACGGAGACAGTGGTGTAACGATTGCAAGGTTTTGATCCGCCGGACCGGAGCCTTGGGTCGCCAACGTCGAGATTCTCCACCAACCCAAGTTTATCCTTTATCTAGCGGAAGATCGGGACCAGTCCTCCATCAGTTAGTATCAGAGCACAGATTTTCCATTAGGTAATCTCGATTTGCTTTTGTTTTTACCTAGAGTCCAGAAAACCGCACCAAAAAAAATTCCCCACCGAGAACCCCTTTGTGCCTTGCGATTTTAATTTCAGTTTTAACTTTGTTGAGTTCGTGTTCTTGGTCAAGTCTTGTTGCTGGTTTAGTAATCCCTTTGTGTCGTTTGAGTAGTAGTTGTTCTTGTGTCTCAAAAAATTCCCCACCCAACCCCCCCCCCACAACCCTATTTCGTTTTTCCACATCGAGTATTTGTGACCCCCCTTCAGTAAAACAGGCATAACTCTTCTCTCGTTTGGCAGAAAAATCTGAAATTTTTTGAGCGTGTTCCTGACCCAATTTGGGTGGGTACCCTAACTTGCTTCGCCTGTTAGCCCTCACCAAAATCGCCAAAAAAAATCTGGAAGATAAAGAAAAAAATTGGTCAAAGTTTTTGCTCGCCGGTCAGCGAACTTGTTGAATTTTGTGAGCCACATCCCACCTCAGTTGTAGGTGCCAATTTTTGTGGTTGCAGCTCTTGTCATCCTTGTTCAAAAAAATATAGAGTGAAAAAAAGAGAGAAAAAAAGAAGAAAAAAAGAAGAAGAAGCGGTAGTAACAGAATTCTCAGCGGCAGTAACAGATTCGGCAGTAACAGCTTCTCAGTGGCAGTAACAGATTCTGCTTGTCCGATCTCTTATCCGAACTCTTGTCTGGTCAGCGGTAGTAACAGAGTTATCAGCGGCAGTAACAGATTCTGCTTGTCCGATCTCTTGTCCGAACTCTTGTCCGATCCGTGGTAGTAACAGAGTTATCAGCGGCAGTAACAGTTTCTGCTTGTCCGATCCCTTGTCCGATCTCTTGTACGATCTGCAGAGAGCTGATTTTGGCCTGTTGTTGCTTCCATTTGAGTTTTGGGCACATAGTTTCCCTCTATTGCTTGAATTTTCACATTGGGAGCACTAAGGCCAGCAACTTTGACGAGTACTAGGGAATACTTATTGAACTTGGTTTAACTGTTATTATTATCGCTAATCCTTGCTACTCACTTTGCCTTCCAAGCTACACCTTTCTCTTGGTCAGGACAGGTTCATTTCTTGCAATTGTACACCACCCTCCACTTGGTTCATCACCTGTAGGCCGGTGACCTCACTGCGGCGTGGTAAGAACACTTGCAAGCGTGGGTAAGGTGCTTGACGGATTGCTTCCACCACACATCCACCAACCCACCTAGCTGTTTTACATAAGGATTATTCTTTGTTGCTTTGTCTTTTCACTAACATGGTAGCACTTATTGTACAACGTGACTTGAGCACTCACATGGACCAGGACGACCAGGCACAACGGAACAATATATTTCAGACCTTCTTCCTCGTCAATAACCGTCGTGCGCGTGTCATCATCGACAGCGGTAGTTGCAACAATTTGCTGAGCCTCGATGTGGTAACTAAGCTTCAACTTCCCACACGTGCACATCCACACCCTTACCACGTGCAATGGTTCAACAATAGCGGTAAGGTCATGGTAACACAAACTTCTCACATCGAATTTTCCATTGGTACATACTTCGGAGTTGCTGAATTTGATGTAGTACCAATGCAAGCATGTTCTCTATTACTTGGTAGACCTTGGGTATATGATACTGATGCTACACACCATGGTAGGAGCAATAAGTACACATTTATGTATAAAGGAAAGAAAGTTACATTGCTTCCTATGACTCCTGCTGAAATTGTGAAATTTGAACAAGAAAAACGTGCTAGGGACGCACAAAAGAGCAAACAACTTTCTGAAAATCAGCAAGTACCTAAAACACTTTTGAGGCAACAAAAAGACAAAGTTGTTTCTCCTTCCTCATCGCAAGTTATTAATCTGAAAGGACGTGTCATGCATACAACTAAAACTAACCTTGCAGTACGTAGTTTTCTTGGTCTTGCAGGTTTCTACCGGCGTTTTGTGAAAGATTTCGGCACCATAGCCGGTCCTTTTCCTGAGTTGACCAAGAAGGGAGTTACGTCTACTTGGGAGCCAGCACAAGAACAAGCTTTTGCCACACTCAAGAATCGCCTTGCACGTGCACCTCTACTTCAGCTACCCGACTTCAGTAAGCCTGTTGAGTTAGAATGTGATGCTAGTGGTGTTGGAATAGGAGGTGTGCTGCTACAAGGAGGTAAACCCGTGACCTATTTTAGTGAAAAATTACATGGTCCACAGTTGAATTATTCTACCTATGATAAGGAATTATATGCCTTAGTGCGTGTGCTTGAAACTTGGCAACATTACCTTTTGCCTAAGGAGTTTATTATTCATTCGGATCATGAAGCATTGAAGCATATACGTAGTCAAGCAAATCTGAATAAACGACATGCTAAATGGGTAGAATTTATTGAGACTTTTCCATATATCATTAAGCATAAGAAAGGGAAAGATAATGTGATTGCCGATGCTTTATCTAGACGTTATACTTTGCTTTCTCAACTTGATTATAAGATCTTTGGTTTAGAAACATTGAAGGACATGTATGCTACTGATTTGGACTTCAAAGATGCTTTTGCAAATTGTACAAATGACCGTGCTTGGAACAAATATGTGATGAATAATGGATATCTTTTTCGTGCTAACAAATTATGTGTGCCGGCTAGCTCTCTTCGCTTGTTGTTATTGCAGGAAGCACATGGTGGTGGTTTGATGGGTCATTTTGGATCAAAGAAAACCGAAGATGTGCTGTCCACACACTTCTATTGGCCTAGGATGAGACGAGATGTTGAGCGCTATGTGGCACGATGCACTACTTGCAATAAAGCTAAGTCCCGTCTAAACCCACATGGTCTTTATATGCCTCTGCCCGTTCCTAGTGTACCTTGGGAGGATATTTCTATGGATTTTGTGTTAGGATTACCTAGAACTAGGAGGGGGCGAGATAGTATTTTTGTGGTGGTAGATCGTTTCTCTAAAATGGCGCATTTTATACCTTGTCACAAGAGCGACGATGCTACAAATGTTGCTGATTTGTTTTTCAGAGAGGTCGTACGCTTGCATGGAGTTCCCAATACCATCGTTTCAGACCGTGATGCTAAATTCTTAAGTCATTTTTGGAGAATGTTGTGGCATAAGTTGGGGATGAAGCTGCTGTTTTCTACTACTTGTCACCCCCAAACGGATGGACAAACAGAGGTCGTCAACCGTACATTGTCCACCATGTTGAGGGCTATTTTGAAGACCAACTTGAAGCTTTGAGAAGAGTGTCTACCTCATATTGAGTTTGCATATAATAGGTCAGTACACTCCACTACTAAGGTAAGTCCGTTTCAAGTTGTCTATGGCTTTAATCCGCGTGCTCCTATTGATTTGCTACCATTACCACCATCTAAAAACTTGAATTTTGATGCTACTACACGTGCTGAATTATTGCTTAAGATGCATGAAACTACTAAAGCAAACATAGAGAAAATGAATGAGAAATATCGTGCTTATGGTAGTAAGGGTAGAAAACAGATAACATTTGAACCGGGTGATCTTGTTTGGTTGCACTTGCGCAAGGATCGTTTTCCTGATTTGAGAAAGTCTAAATTGATGCCCGTGCCGATGGTCCTTTCCGTGTGCTTGAGAAGATAAATGATAATGCATATAAACTTGAGTTGCCTGCAGCTTTTGGGGTTAGTCCCACATTTAACATTTCAGATTTAAAGCCCTATTTGGGAGATGACAATGACCTTGAGTCGAGGACGACTCCAATTCAAGAAGGGGAGGATGATGAGGACATCACTTCACATGATACACACATGGAGCCTCCACCTACAATTCAATTACAAGGACCAATCACACGCGCCCGTGCCCGTCGCTTGAACCATGAGGTTAATTCTTTCCTTAGCAACTATGTTAATATTTGTTTGGACGGGATGCTACTGAATACTAGTGATATTTTGTTGCTTAGGAACATGGGAGATGGAATAGAAGAATTGGAGTTGAAGACGGAGTCGCACGGATGATTTGAAGTCAAGAATTCGCTGGTTCGGACTACATCAACCACCCTACACCAAAATGGGCGTAACTCCCTCATACGAAGTCCGATTGGCGCGTTCTTGGACTTTTTGGAAAGCTAAGGAGAAGACGGATCTTTTGCCGTTGGTTTCGTCTCATTTGGAGTCTCGAGTCCATCTGTGTGATTAAAACAGTCCTGCGTGACAGAACTGGGCCGTGTTGGCCTATAATCCGAGTCTGTACATCTTATAGCCCACAGCCCAAGTCTGTTCGCCTTCCACAGGCTGCCCACGCCCTATATAACTCACTCCAGCCGCCTTTAGGGTTAGGTTTTGCTTTGTTTGCATCTACACTTGTGTGTTTAGATCCCGCCTCTTGAACCGGACCGATTGGATGCTGCATTGGTGTTTGTGAAACCTCACCTTATCATCGTTTGTCTGTGATTTGGCATTCGACTTGTATCCTTCCTGTTCTTGCTTGTGTTCTTGGGTTCGCTTGCAGGAATTAGCCTTCGTGGCGAGGTCAATCGCGTTCTGCGTGGTTGATAACCAACGGAGACAGTGGTGTAATGATTGCAAGGTTTTGATCCGCCGGACCGGAGCCTTGGGTCGCCAACGTCGAGATTCTCCACCAACCCAAGTTTATCCTTTACCTAGCGGAAGATCGGGACCAGTCCCCCATCACCCTCTAAGAAGTTTTTCCCAATATTTTAACTCCTAACAATTACTTTCAAGTAAATCAATGATTTCACGTTCGTAAGATGATACCTTTTCATTATCGTCGTCGTCGGAGTCATCGGAGGAGCCCTTTTCTTCCTTATCCCCAAGAGCCATTGAGCAAAAGCTCTTGCGGGATCTTCGACGTTGATGTGAGCGGCTCTTCGGTCTATCCCCGAAAGCCCACGACAAAACACTTAGAATCAGAGCCTGCAACTTCAATGAAGTTCTACTGCGGAGCTTCAAAAAGCTTAATCGAAGCCTGTAGTCGAAGTGCCTTCGCACAGTGCAAAAAGGAATAGCGAAGTATTCAACGAAGCTTCGAACTCGTGAGGAACTATGCGAAGTGTTCTACGCAAGTGGGCCTCGGTTCGAATTTCAAAGCCATCGAAAAGTGCATTGCTGTCCCCATGCAAGGAACAGAAACCAGAAATGATACTTCACACTCTTAAAAAGGGAACTTCGCTGCGGAGCTTGCACTTCGAAGCTTGTCCTTCGAAAATGAATTCCACTGAGCAGCGAAGCTTCAAATCAGAAGACCTTCGAATTTCGAACACAGTAAAATGCTTCGATGGAGGACTTCGACAAACGAAGTGGCTCGAGAACAAAAAGTTGTGCGCTTGATTAAAACATGCTTTGACAGAAAGCAGAGCAACTTCAAACGAAGTGCTTAAGTGATTGCATGCAAAGCTTTTGAGCAAAAATTCCAGGCTAGTGAAGCTAGCAAAATGGAAAACAGTAACAAAGCAGACTTCGGCAGGACTCTGTCACCTAATGCAAATAGCTTCTGCAATACTAGCTCCTAGACTTGTGCAAGCACTGAAATGCGTCAGATACAGGAGAAATGATGTATTCCTATAGCCTATATGCACAAGAATACGAAGCCACTGTACGGGGGATTCGGACATCATGGCCCGGAACCACCATGCGGAGTATTAGGCCTTTGTGGCCCGAAGCCTCCGTGTGGAGGGTTTGCCTGCTTCGGTCCGAAGCTACCCTCTGAGAGCCCCAGACCCTTTGACTGCTTTAGCTTCTTAGTGTGTGGACCTGCTTCCTTGGCCCTTCTTTGATGCTTGTTCAACAACATGTTATATGTTACCTTCGGCCTCTTGTGAGCCTTAGCCGAAGGGGTATTAATGTTCTATTTCCACACTCCTACCTCAGGGTTCTTCAGTATGAGCGTGCGAGTGCGTGGCTCTCCAACAATTACATCCTTTCCCTTAGCCGACTCGGCCTGTTCTAGCCGAATCAACACCTTCTTCTCGCCGAGGTCGACGGCATTGACAGGAAAAAGATCTTTATCCAGCTTCATCTTCGGATTATGGTCTATCTTCAATCGTCCTTCTTCTATGGCCGATTGTATCTGCCGTCAAAAAACATTGCAGTCATTAGTATTATGTGAATGTGAATCATGCCACTTACAGTATAGATGCTTCTTTAACTCATCAGCAGGCGGAATGACTTGACCCTTAGGTAACCTGAGAAGCTGACTTTTTAAGAGAAAATCAAATATTTTGTCACATTTAGTTATATCAAACGAGTACTTGACCTCACTAGGTTGCTTCTTTGTGGGGGATGGTCGTAACTCAGAGCAGGTGACAGGTTTATTCTTAGCGTTCCACACCCATTCGGCTGCGTACATGTCGGCCGAATCCTCCTCTTCCGATTCTTCCTCGTCAGAATGTTCCATGATGTGGATTTCAGCCCTAGGATTGCTAAATGTTTTAATAAACTTTTTATTTTTGGTTCAGCCTTCCTGGACCAGAGCCTGCTGTAAAACTTGGCTAACTTAAAAGTTTTGGTTATCTAACCTCTCTTTAATTTCGGAACGCAACCCGTTAAAAGCTAGTTCTGCCAAGTCCATTTCCGAAATATTAAGGCTAAAACATCGGTTTCTAGTATCCCTAAAATGCTTGATGTACTCAGAGGCGCTCTCGCTAGATTTCTGCTTAACTGATGTCAAATGTGAAAGCCTAAGTTCTGTCTCACCCGTGTAGAAATAATCATGGAATTTCCGCTCTAAATCGTCCCACGTCTGGATGAGGTTCGGCGGGAGCACCGAAAACAAGTGAAAGCGGTGCCGGACAGCGAGAGAGAAAATAGTCTAACTTTTAGAGCATCTATCCCGCTAACTTCTCCACACTGTGCAAAAAATTGACTAACGTGCTCTAGTGTAGTTTTTCTACTCTCGCCATCGAATTTAGTGAATACAGGGATTCTATAGCCACGGGGGTAGGGTACTGTGTCAAGATGGTTGGGGTATGGCTTACGGTAAACCCTAACCCGTCCCTTGGGAATGAAGTCGGCACACTCCCTAAATAGTGCGCAGACCCGCTCCTCTATGTCATCTTGGCATGTTGCTTGTGCGTGTCTCTCATGCGGGGGCGCGACCAGCGGTGGGATGTCAGCGTGTCGGCCATGGGCCTCTTCTCTGCGCACTATTTGTATTACGTGTTCGTGTCCGGGTGCTTGCGCATGTGGTGCGGGCAGCGCGGGTACCGGCGCAGGTGGTGGTGCATGGTACACAGTGTTGTTTTGACCGTAGGTGTAATGATTAGTCTCAGCCATAAGTGTTGAGGCCAGAGACATGATTATGCCAGCGCTGTCATTACTTCTGCCGTACACGTGGTTTGCCAGAGGTGCACTAGCAATAGGAACCGCGGGTACGACTTCAGTAAAGCCGAACCTCTTGAGAGTCGCCTCTACTTGGGAGCTGACTGTCGAATCTAAACGGTTGGCTAGCGAAGCGCTAACGGCTTGATCTACTGATGCAGCTATTTTTTGCTCAATCTCTAAAGAAGATAAACGAGGCGATACAGGTGTTACCTAGACCTGAGCGAGGTCGGGGGTGATGATGTCACGCTTGATGAAGCCCACGCGTGTCTTGACGTAGCCCCCAAGCATCATGTCTTGGAGTGCCTTTAACTTTGCCTCGATCTCTGCTCAGTCTTCTGCGGGGATATCTTTAAGTGTAGGTGTCAAGATGTTGCGGTTGTCGATATTCGTGCCTCCTATTGTGTCCATCGGTGGTGTAGGCATAGTAGTCGACGTAGATGTACCAGTGGCCGATGTAGATGTACTTGTCATGTTGGCGTAGCCTTCCCCAGCGGAGTCGCCAAAAATTGTGTTGACACGGAAACATGCCCCTGCACTTGGGTCAGTTCGACGATCCAAAAGTGTGCAGATACTTAGGGATGAGCCTAAGCGTGACGCAGCACCGACGTCGCATTCTGACTACCCTTAGTCGTGATAAGGGGGGTGGAGTCGCCAGGCAATCAGATCACACAAAATAACCCAATTAGCCGAAAGAAATATATTAAACAGAATAAAATCAGCAAACCGGTCGGAGCCTGTTTGCTTCGAAGTCCGATGCGAAGGGGTCACCGAAGTGTACCTTCGGCGTCTGGTGCGAAGGGTCCCACCGAAGGGTGCTTCGGCGTTCGGACTGATCCGGCCGAAGATGGACTCCAAACGGATCTGGGCGCGATGATCACCTCCGAACAATGGGTTTCAGCGTGAGGTCTCTAATATAGCAAACTACAAAATAATGACGCGAGAGCCACACGCGAGCGTAACTTCGTCCAGTGCAGAGTATGGTTGTGGCAAAGCTCGTTGTGACGAAGTATGCTGGCGAAGCCTGTTGCCGGAGCCTGCAGTCCCACCGAAGGGTGTCCTGGTGACCTCCGAAACCGATCTCTCAGCTCCGGACACCTCCGATGAAGTAGCTCCGAACGTGGGAACCTGCAACAAAGAGAGTTCGAAGTACCAATTTGTCCTGAGGACCCAATTCTGATAAGTGCTGCACTAGTAGCGAAGGTAGCAATCTGTTACGCAGATTAGCGGATACTTCACAGGCGAAGTAACAAGGCGATAACAATCTATTACGTAGATTAACGGATACTTCACAAGCGAAGTAACAAGGGTTACCACTGTTCCATAGTGGCCGGCGGAGGGCTTGCAGGCAAACCCACGAAGAGGTACAGGAAAATAAAGGTAAAGTAAATGCAATCAAAGCTAGGGCTTTGGTTTGGTTTGAGTTGAGGGGGCTTCTACATTGGCCTTGCCTCTCTATTTATAGGGGCTTAATTATTGTTGGCGTAGAATATTACGCTAACAGGTTCTCTAAGATCAAGAACAAACAAACAGTGAGTTCGTGTTTAGGAACTATATCAAGCCTCTGAATTGGATAATAGCTTAAGTAGTCCGAATATGTGTATTGAATAGCTGAGTATTCGATGCCTATTACAGGGTAAGAAGGGGGGTATTTATAGGCAAAAAAGTCTAAGGAAAATACCTATTTACCCCTCAATTACAACCGACATAGTGGAAACTATTCGGTACCCTGAACAGGGTTAAAATGGTAAAATCTACCCAAAGCAAGTAGATAAGTCAAACATCTTATCAATCCTGCCATTTGATTCCGAAGCCTCATATCCTGCGGAGGGTTCTTTCGGATCGTAGATCGAAGCACCCTTCGGCGTAGCGACTCCTCCACCTTCGTGCATGAGCCCATCAGCTCCGAAGTTGATAAGTCCTTTTGAACTGTTAATCTCTAAGGCCTGAAAGTGAAGCATTTTTCCCCAACAGTAGCCCCTCGAATACGCTTCTCCAGACTTGACCTGTATAGAAGGGAAGCAGTATACGCAAGGAACATTTTCATATTCTGAGACTTAGAGAAGTTTGAACACATTACAGTCACTCGAAGGGTCTTTGATCCGAAGCATTCGGACTACGGCTTTGAGTCCACAACCGCCGTGTGAACGCTTCGTGGGAAAGAGAACCGTTATGAAGCCCAAACATCGTGAAGAGCCGTTTGATTAGAACCGTTACTATACAAGTAGCCGTTACGCTCTTAAAAGGTAACGGTCGAAATTTACGGTGAACTCACACTGTTTCTCTTCCTGGGCCCACCTGCCAGTGACGGAAGTCGAACCTGTAGTGTGAATGCAATCAAAGCACAACAACTAGCGGAGGGTTATAAAAAGGGGATTGGAATATACCAAGAGCCTTTTACCGTGCCTAGCATCCAAAACTTACTTTCTTCAACCTCCAACTCTCTCAACTTCCTGAGTAACCAAGCCATGGCAAGGACCAGCCACACCGTGCCAACGGCGGCGGGCACTTTGGCGCAGAGGCAAGCGTGGGCGGCTTTAGCCGTAGCAGCAATGGCGGGAGCTCCGGGAGACGCCTGGCCCAAGAACCCCCAAGAACTCCGCCCGCCATCCAAGAAGAAGATCCCTCAAAGTTTCCTCATCGGCCAATCCACAAGCACCGCAGAATCCATTGAAGAGGCCGTGGAAGGGAAGCTAGGGTCCGGAATAAGGACTCGAGTCCCCAGACAGGAATCAATTCCGCGGCCATGGAGCGTAGAGGTCGTGGTCATCGATGCCTTCTTCGAAGCAAGCCTGGGGCTTCCTGCCATCAACTTCTTATCTGAGGTACTGGACATGTTCCACATTACCTTGCCTCAGCATTCTCCCAATGCTATCACTCGACTGGCCATCTTTGAATGGGTGCTTCGGGCCAAAGGGTGCGAGGGGCGATCAGAGGTCTTCGCCGCCACCCACGAAGCCATCTGCCAGCCGAAGCCGCAAAATGGCCGCTGGGATACCAAAGTGATCATAGCCTTCGGAAGCGTCAACTTCCAGCTGCAGAGAGAGCACGCCCAACATTTTCCAGCGAAGGCCATCAACGACTGATGGTACACTGACTGGATCCTTCGGTGGTTCTATGCCGAAGTCGGAGAGGACTCCCCTCTCGCTGGACCCCTCCAAGAGATCTTGTTTTGAAAGGAGGCGGAGGTTACCCCGAACCCTAGCCTGCTCTCAACGCGGCTAGGGCTGATGACTTCAGTGGCCAGTCGCATGAGCATGCGCGATCTTCCCGAAGAGTTCATTGCTCTTCGAATTCCACCCCTCGGGGCAGACTGGCCGATAGTGTTTCAACACGCTTCGGAGGGTGAGCTCCGAACTCTAGGTAAGACTTCGACTCTCCTACAATATCATGTTAGATGAAGAAATAACATAGTTATAATATGTTACCTCTTTTTCAGCGGCTCCACTGGCATTAGCCCCGGAGCAGATAGCACGGGCCACCGAACGGGTCCTCGGAGCCCCTACGGTGGCCGAAAGGCAAAAGAGGATTAAACTGGTGGGGAGCTGGGAGCACTCCAACAGGGTGTGGGAAGCCCTCAGAATGGTGCCTCCTCCTCTGCCGGATTTCAACCCGGCCAGAGCGGCCCCTCGGAAGAGGAAAGCCATCACCGAGCCTCCGAAGAAGGCCGACAAAACCCCCATCAAGAAGGGGAAAAAGGTAGTGAAGATCCCTCCTCAACTGACCCCCGCTTCGTCCGCCTCGTCCTTCGGCATTCAGAGCTCGGCTTTGGAGGACTCTGGGAGCAAAGGCTCCGGAAGCAAGGGCTCCGACGTCCAACTGGCAAAGGTCTTCGAGAACTACCTCCTGGAAGGCAATGAAGACGAAGCAGGGGCCCCAACCGAAGCTTCTGCTCGAGAGGTTGTGGAGGCAGACACGACACATACTCCAGCGCCCGCTGTCGTGAGCTCGGAGCTGGAGGCTTTCTCCCCTAACTCACCCGTAGCTGGGGTGGTCACGGTGGAGGTTGTAGCTCCAGTGGCAACTACACCGGAGAGGACTTCGGGGGACGACCTTGATGAGATTCTCCGGATGTACGAAGTCCTGGAGGACCCGACCATTTTACCTCAAGGTGCCTCTGAGGGTATACTTCGAATCTTTCGCTTTGGTCAATTCCTGCAACAATTTTTACTCGTAAATGTTCACCAAATACCTTGATGCTGCAGGTATATCGAAGGGCGACGAAGCCCCGGCTGCAAACGAAGCTCTAGCCTCTTCTAGGGTCGTGGCACCAATGGACACCTCGGCTCCACTGGACACCCCGGCTCCGGTGGCAGGGACCGTTTCCGCCGACACGGCTCCGGCCGAAGGGGCAGCCGCCGAAGGAGGATCTACCTCTGCCGGAGTCGGGCCTCCCGCCTTCGTGTCGGGGAGGGGAAAAATCATGTCCATCCTTGGACTCCCTCCCGCTCCAACAACAACACCCTCTTCCAACGAGCCTTCGGCAAGCAACTCGGAGGAAGAGGCAACGATAGATGATCGCCAAGCTCTGTCTTGGCTTCCTCTGCTGGCTCCTTTCCTGGGGCAACGGACGGGCCTCCGAGCGCTTCTGGAGCCTTTGGCAGAGAAAGGCCAGGAAGTCGCTAACTCCGACTTGGTATCCATTTTAGGCGAAGCCAAGGCCCCGGAGCTTAACTTAGCCCTCGAAAGGGCTGCCCTTCAGGTATAAGAAGTACCATGAATATTTTTAATTAGCAAATGTAAATACCTGGTACTTATTTATTCCTCTTGCAGCAATTTGTCCTTGCTATAGCGGTAGCGACTTCCAATGAAGTCGAAACTAACCGACTCAAGAGGAAGGTTTCCACCCTCCAATCCACGCTTAAAGGCTCCGAAGAGAAAACACTTCGGTTGGAGGAAGAGGTCCTTGAAGAATGGATGGCTAGGGCCGAAGCCAATAAAGCCCTCCGACTTGAAAGGCAGAACAACGACACACTCCAGACATCAGCCCAAGAAGCTGAAGCCGAGTGCTTGGTGCTCCGAGCGGAGGTCGAGAAGCTTCGGCAGGCGGCGGCTACTTCGAGCACCCAACTGGTAGAGCTCCAAGGCTCTCTTAAGCAAGCGATGGCCCAGAAGAGCTCCCTGCTGTATCAGATGGACGAAGTGTCTGCTGCTGCTGCGGGGTTGGAGGTGGTAGAGAAGAAGAATGTCATTATAGCAGAACATACCTTGGATGCCCTTCAGGGTACCTTGGAATATTTTGGCACTATGTGCCCTTCGTCTTCTGCTGCGACCAACGAGTCTCTCGCCCAGAAGCTGAAGAGGATTCAAGTGGCGACGTCACTGATGATGGGCTCCGGCGTCTGGTACGAAGAGATCTCCGAACAATGCGCTAGAATTGGGGTTCTCCGTCACCTCGAAGCCCTTCGGATTCCTATCGCTCCTATTAGGGGTTCGACACCCAGAAGTTTGCCTCCGAGAACTTGTTGCATCCTTCGCTAGATGTAGCCTCAGCCTGGGAAGTTTTCCGGTCAACCTGGAAGACAGACCACAAGGCTGCAGCTAAGGCTTGGATCGACGAGACCCGTTGGCAGAAGCAAGCACAAACAAGGCCGCCTCTTCAAGCTTCGCCGGATCCGGCACCTCCAGCTCCGCCAACCAACCCGCAAGTCTAGCTCATAGGGCACTTAATTATGTATAAGAAACCTTGTAAAGCCCTTTGCATTAATGAAAAGTTTAAAAACAAGAACTTGTTCAGGTGTTTTATTCTTTTAGGTTCTGTCATGTCTTTTCAGAACCTGACTTCGAAATATTGGAAATTAACGAAGGGCTCCGGAAGCAGTGGTTAATCCTTGAGAGCTTAAGGCCTTACCACCGCTCCCGCTTCTCTGTTCCTCGCGGAGATAAAGGAGAGGTAGCCCTTGAATTTTTTCAAGTAGTCTTAACTTACATCAAGGAGGAGGAAAAGGAGAAGACATCTTCATCCTCCGAAC
Organism: Zizania palustris; assembly: GCA_019279435.1. Taxonomy (NCBI): domain Eukaryota; kingdom Viridiplantae; phylum Streptophyta; class Magnoliopsida; order Poales; family Poaceae; genus Zizania; species Zizania palustris. Next base: position 21,648,195 of record JAAALK010000085.1, on the reverse strand, counting down.
ATATAGATTGGTCTGACTCGGAGTATCAGGCCGGAGACCCTGCGGAGGCTATCTCTGAAAGGCTTCTGACTTGGGCCAAGCTTCAAGAGGAGCAGAAGAAACTGCGAGCCTCGAGGAAGAAGAGAAGCACTCGAACTAAAAAGACAATCTTGTCGGCTTTGAGCTCCGAAGGTCAAAGTAGCCGTAGAGGTAGCTCTAGAGACCGAAAGGGTCTCCGATTTTACCTAGGCTTGGACCAAAATTTCTCTTGATGTAAAAGTATGACAAATTAATATGAATTGCACCAGAAGCATCTTGTTTGTTCTTTACCCTCCTACCCCTCCTTGTGGGTGGGGGATCTTACGCGTTGCAATAAGGTCCGCCAGACACAATAACGTGCACAACAATCCGATGCTTCGCACAATACTTAATAACCATATTTTTCGTAGAGTTCTTCGAACATAGGTTCGTATTATGATTTTTGTAAGTTTCGGAGATGAATCTATATTTGCAGGCTCCTATACTAGTCGCTTAGGACTTTAAAAATGTCTCATTGGCCGGAGCCTTGAAACCTTATTGCTTGGTCACCTTCGACTCTTTTACAGATGCTTTGACTCTGTTTATTTTTAATGTCCTTAGACTCTTCTACGGATCCTAACAAGCCGAAGCCTGGAATCTGTAGGCTGGCCACCTTCGGTTCTTTTACAGATGCTTCAAACCTAGGGGCCGAAAATCTGTTTATTTTTAAAGTCCTTAGACTCTTCTACAGATCCTAACAAGACGGAGCATGGAATCCGTAGGCTGGCCACCTTTGGCTCTTTTATAGATGCTTCGAACTCGGAGGCTGGAAATATGTTTATTTTTAAAGTCCTTAGACTCTTCTATGGATCCTAACAAGCCAGAGCCTGGAATCCGTAGGCTGGCCACCTTCGGCTCTTTTATAGATGCTTCGAACCCAAAGGCCAGAAATCTATTTGTTTTTAAAGTCCTTAGACTCTTCTACGGATCCTAACAAGCCGTAGCCTGGAATCCGTAGGCTGGCAGCTAAGCCCTTGAACCAATGGTTCGCAGGCTGTTGCCCGGGTCTTTAGAAAGATGCTTGACTCCGCAAGCATCTCCGTCCTCTCGATGCGTCCACCAGGAGTAAGGGATATTCGAAGAGCAAACAAGATTCGACCATCCATTTTATTTAGAAAAGGAATTTTTACAAGTGATTACAAGGAGCCCCTAAGCGTAGTAACGCTTAAGGTGCTCCGCATGCCATGCATGTTACAATTCTTCCCCTTCTAAATTAGCTAATTTAAACGATCCGGGGCACCCTGAGCGTAGGATAATATATGGTCCTTCCCATTTATTTCCTAGCTTCCCCGGGGCTATTACACTTCGCAAAACTAAATGACCTGGTCTAAGCTTGTTCAGCTTTATCTTCGGGTCATACCATGTTTTTGTTTGGTCTTGGTACTTCGTTAGATTGGCGACAGCTCAAAGCCTTGTTTCTTCTGTCAAGTCTAGCGAAGTGTTCCTCTCATCTTCGTCTCCGGGTTGCACTGCACGAAGGGATCCACCCCTGAGCTCCGTAGGAGTCATGGCCTCATCTCCGAATAGTAGTCTAAATGGGGTAAAGCCCGTGGACCTGGCTTGAGTGGTCTGAATGGACCACAAAATCTTGGGAAGCTCTTCGACCCACAGCCCCTTGGCCAACCCGACAATCCTTCGATTCAGACCAGAGAGAATATTCCCGTTGGCTCGCTCGACAGCTCCGTTGGACTGTGGATGGTGCACTGCTGCGAAGCAAAACTTAATGCCCAGCTCTTCACAAAATTCTTTGAATGTGTCAGCTTCGAACTGGGTTCCATTATCCGCACTTAGCTCCCTTGGTACTCCGAACCTGCATATAATATTTTGCCAGAAAATTTTTTGCACATTCCTTGAAGTGATAGCGGTCAAGGGTTCTGCTTTGACCAACTTGGAAAAATATTCGATTGCTACCACTGCAAACTTCAAGCTGCCTTTGGCCATTGGAAAAGGGCCGATGAGGTCCATACCCCACCGAGCCATTGGCCATACCGGGTGTAGGACCGAAAGTAGCGACCAGAGGGGGGTGAATGGGCGCCTAAAAAATTCTTTCGAATCAATGGCCTGCTCCCAACACCCAACGCACCTCACCAGACTTAACAGCGTAAAGCAAACAGATCAGCAGAGCTAAAAATAATCTAGCCTAAAAACCGATCGGTGTCCTAATCAAAAAGACACCACCAAAATGGTTAAAGGCAGATTAAAATTAATCACGAATCAAAGTGACAGTTCTCACAACAGTTCATTAGATGATACATGAATATCACAGTTCAGATAAGTATTCATCAAAAATATCATTCTCATATCATAAACAATTCACAATTCATTTGCTAAGTATTCAGATGTAGAGATCAAATTCTGTAAACTGAAAAACAGAAGTTTGTAGGAATATCATCAAACATGTCACATGCAAAAATTTACTTCAACATTAACCAGCCATTTTAACAAGCATGTGTTAAGCAACATCATATCTTCATCAATCAGCGTACAAGCAGTATCTAAATCATATCATCTAAATATTCATCCATCATTCAATCCATTTACTGGAACAAAAACAGATCAAGATATATACCCAAAAGTCATCTCCTCTGCCATGAACTGAGACCAACGTTGCTTGTTTGGGTTCCCCTGCGTGCAGCCAAGTACCACGCAAGCTAGCCTCTAGGCTGCTGCAACAAGACTGGTGCAGCACACAAAACTTCTTTAGGACTAAAATAACAAAGGTTTGGCAAGCTGCTAGAAGCTTTACGCTGCAGCAGTTTTTAATGCCAACATCTTAGCTCTGCTAGCTAGAAGATATGACAAGGAATAGCTGTAAAGAAAAAAAAACTGCAACCTGCTGATCAAAAGATGAAACTCTCTCTGCTGAACACACAAGCATAAAAAATAAAACTGCAGGGCTAGCTCTAGACTGCAAGACTATGTAGCTCTCTCAGAACTGCTGTGAGAGAAACACAAGATGATAGGCCTATTTGCTAGCCTGTGTACTCTCGATCAAAAAGCAACCAGTGAAAATAAAAACTGCTTGGAGAATTGAACTCATGGCGCAAGAAACAGAGATTTCTATAGGCAAATAAGAATGAAATAGAGCCCTAGAAATCTCTGGCGCATAACTGCATAGCAGCATCGATCTCGCACAGATAAAAGAAGAAGGTACGCATAACCAGACATAAACTAATCAAAATACAGTAATACTCGATTGATGAGACAGGAGAAATAAAACCTGTTTTAATCGGTTACTGTTGGTCTCATGATGAACCGGGAAAGCATGAATATGGCGGCGCTCACGATGGACCAGAAAAAATGCACAGGGACCAAACGTGGGGAAAGTGAACTCAGATTTGTATTAAGTGAGTTAACCCTAACCCTAGGGATTGGGGCCTATTTATAGGCAGCCCAATAAATGGGGGAAAATCCAGAAATACCCCTAGGGTTTTTTACAGACGCTAAATTAAATGGAAAAGACCAAACTGCCCTTAGGATATTTTTACAGACTCGACTGACTGACTGTGGGCCTAAGGATAAAATAGAAAACTCCTATTTACAGATAACTTGTCCGGAAGCGGAGCTTTCGTAGCGACTACGGCTTCACTCCAGGACGGTCCGATCCAAGATCAGCGGTCGTCAGTTTTGCGCCGAAACTGACAAAGCCTCCACCGACTTTGCACCAGGTACCCGGATTGGGCCGGCCCGACTCCGCAACTCTCTCAGCCTGGCAGTCGCTCACCGCCCGTGTACCTGAGTCAATCCTGGTCAACAGCCTAGTGAATCCTCTGCTGCTCCTAGCCCATGTACCCGGATTGGGCCAGCCCGACTTCGCGGCCCCTCTGCCCGACAGTCGCTCGCTGCCCGTGTACCTGAGTCACACGCGGCCCAGACTCAGCAGGTCTTCTCTCTTTTTTCAGTCCTCTTTGACTATCGTTGACAATGACTCATCACATCTGGAGCCATGAGGCCCACGCTATTCAGCATGGCTCCTCAATCTCCCCCTTGATGAGTGCATTGTCAACACTTCACTTCATCTGCTCTTCAGTACCTGCAAGCAATTGTGGAAACACGAAAACAAAGCACAAGAAAACAGAGAAGAAGAAAATAAAGTAAAAGTTTAACCCTAATGACCAAAAGCCGAATAAAAGCAAGAAACGGTCATTATGGTTAACCAAAGGTAAAAGCTCAAAACGAGTGCAGTCTCAGAAACATCAACAAGGATATCAAAAGAGTAAGGACAAACGAGACAAAAACTCCCCCTGAAACAAATCCCAAAGAAAGCCAAAAACTCCCCCTTAAACTCTTATACCAAATTTTCTCCCCTTTGTTGACAAGTGAACTCATCAAGCACTCTAAAACGAATGCAACTCCCCCTCAAAATATGCAATGAATGCAACTGGGGTGCAGGTGGAGTGTAGAAAGCATGCTTCTCAGATATGATTAACTGCAATTACAACATCTAGCAAGTATAGCAAAAGACATACTGTCTAAGACACATGGCATGATCAGTACAACAGATGATATCTAAAGAAAGTCATTAGCACGCATTTTTCAGTTTTTGCAAACAAAGGCATCACCACATTTTCCAGTTAACAAGCAAGGCAAAACATGAGATGCAGAAGCTAACTGATATCTACCAAGATAAGCATCGTCCAAAACAAAGTGCTTCAGCAAACTTGTTATCTTTTAAATGTTCAGGCTTTTTCATTTTCCTTTTTCATTTTTGCCAAGGGTTATTTGCATGTCAAACCTTATGCTAACCGATCAAGTCAAGCCTAGGCCAGAACTGGACCATCGGAAGCTTAAGACATTGGTCTTGGCATACACTACACTGTCCTAGTTCATACCAAAGTGCTATGGTAAGCAGTCCAGAACAATGCAATGTGACAAAACAAACCCACTTGGATATTTTCAACTCAAGCATAAAAAGGCATGGAATTTTCATTCATTTTTGATTTTTATCATTTTTATAGCACATTTTCCATGTTAAAGCATAAAGATGTCCAAGTTGCATATCTGCATCTATGTGAGGAACTAGCTACAGGGCATGTAACAGATAGCAAAAGCATTCAGCCTACACATGCTAGTTACCAGAAGCAATGGTGATCATTTTTTCAAGTTTAAAGCATAAAAGCCATGCATATGACAGATATCAGACATATCAAGTGAACTGAACCAAAGCATGATCATTTGACAAGTAATCAAAAGCATGTACCAGCTAGACTAAGTAAAGCAGTTCAATCATATAACAGAAGCAGGCTCAAAAGTGTGATATGTGAATATGTATGATATGAACACACACAAAAAGACTCAAGAAAAGAGTAAAGAAGAAAGAAAACTGACGCAAAATATCCTAGAAAGGATACACAACACCCAAATCCCCTCGTAAACGCTCAAAAGTAGACTGATCTAGGGGTTTGGTGAAAATGTCAGCCAACTGATGATGGGTATCAACATGAACAAGGTCAATGACACCTTTCTCATATTGATCCCGCAAAAAGTGAAAGCGCACATCAATGTGTTTGGTTTTTGAGTGGAGACATGGGTTTTTCCCTACACTAATTGCACTGGTGCTGTCGCAAAACAAGGGAACTCTGGTAGGAAAGAACAATCCAAAATCTCGCAGAGTGGAAATCATCCAAACCAACTGTGAGTAGCAGCTAGCAGCAGCTACATACTCAGCCTCTGTGGTCGAAAGAGCAACTCCAGATTGCTTTCGGGAAGACCAAGAGACAAGAGAAGAACCAAGAAACTGGCAAGTACCGGAAGTCGACTTGCGATCCAACCGGCACCCACCAAAGTCAGCGTCCGAAAAGCCAGATAAATCAAGAGATGATGATGCTGAATAGTAAAGACCAAGATCAGGCGCATAGGTAAGATACCTGAAGATACGCTTGACAGCTTGCCGATGAGACGCACGTGGTGAAGACTGGAAGCGCGCGCACAATCCCACGGCGAACTGTATGTCTGGCCTCGTCGCCGTCAAGTACAGCAGCGAACCGATCATCCCTCGAAACTCTCTCTCATTGACCTTGACACCACTCTCATCCTTGTCCAGGCCCCCAGATGTACCCATTGGGGTCATCTGAGGCTTCAGCTCTCCACCAAAGTCGAATTTCTTCAACATGTCCCGAGTGTACTTACCCTGGTGGATGAAGGTGCCGTCCTTGGTCTGCTTGATCTGGAGCCCTAGAAAATACTTGAGCTCACCCATGAGGCTCATCTCGAACTCGCTGTGCATCTGCTCAGAAAACTTGGACACAAGATCATTAGTAGTACCGCCAAAAATAATATCGTCCATGTATATCTGAGCGACTAAAAAATCTGAAGCATCTCTGAGCAAGAAGAGAGTTTTATCCACAAAACCCATCACAAAGCCCTTCCCCAACAAAAACTGCTTTAATCGGTCATACCAAGCCCTGGGGGCTTGCTTCAACCCGTATAAAGCTTTTTGCAATTTAAAAACATGTCGAGGAAACTTAGGGTTCTCAAAGCCATGGGGCTGCCTAACATAAACCTCCTCCTCTATGTACCCGTTCAGAAAAGCACTCTTGACGTCCATTTGAAAAAGCTTAAAACCCTTCGAAGCGGCAAAAGCTAAGAGAATGCGAATAGACTCAAGACGGGCAACAGGAGCGAAGGTTTCTTCAAAATCAATACCTTCCTTCTAGCAAAACCCTGGGCAACTAGTCGAGCTTTGTTGCGTACCACAACCCCATCTTCACCTTGCTTGTTCTTGAACACAAACTTGGTGCCTATGGGGTTGCATCCGGGTGGCAGCTCAACTAGTGTCCAAACCCGATTGCGGACAAAATTCTCAAGCTCTTCTTGCATGGCATTAATCCAATTAGAATCGGAAAGAGCATGAGAAACGTCTCTGGGCTCAAAAGATGCAACAAAAGCAGATTCAGCAAACACAGCAAGAGAGTCAACAGACGAACGCAAAGTTCTTGTAGACACATCACCGATGATGAGCTCTGAGGGGTGATCACGCTGAACTGCTCGGGATCCCTGGTGATCTGAAGTCACCTCATTGGAGTCAGCAGCTGGCACCTCTAGACTCGACTGAGGGGGCTCGATCGACGTGGAAGAAGTGATCAGAGGTTCGCCCTCGTCCTCAGTCGAAGTCTCAGAAGGTGTGGGCTCTACAGGAGGTGCAAAAGGCCCACCCTCATCCGCAGCTGGAGTATCCTCATCTTCCTCGAAGATGGACTCTCCAAGCTCACCATCACCAGAAAGCTCAAAAGAAGGAGTTAAAGAAGGCAAGGACTCATCAAAAGAAACCTCGCAAGTCTCGACAAGCTGCTGGGATTCGAGGTTCCAAACACGGAAACCTCAAGAATGCAATGCATAACCAAGAAAAACTCCGTCCCAGCAACGATACTCAAACTTGTCCAAATGCCCTCCCTTCTTGAGCACAAAGCACTTGCAACCAAACGCTCGCAAGTGGCTCACCTTGGGCTGTCTGCCAAACCGCAACTCGTATGAGGTCTTACCTAGGTAAGCTCTAAGAAAAATGCGGTTGGCCAGATAGCAAGCCGTGTTCATGGCTTCAGCCCAAAAGCGCCTAGGAGTCCTGTGCTCATCGAGCTTCATCCTGGCCATCTCGACTAGCGTGTGGTTCTTTCGTTCCACAACGCCATTCTGTGGGGGAGTGTAAGGAGCAGAAAACTGATGGTCAAGACCCTGATCACTACAGAAGCTAATGAACTGAGAGTTCTTGAACTCAGAGCCGTTGTCGGAGCGAATTGCTCGCATCCGACCATTGTTCTCATTCTTCAGCTTCAAAATCAGGTCATGAACAAACTGAAAAGTTTCATCCTTAAACTCCAAAAAGAAAACCCACGAGAATCGAGAAAAATCGTCAACAATCACAAGTGCGTACCACTTCCCACCGACTGAGCGTACCCAAGCTGGACCAACAGTGTCCATGTGTAATAGCTCGCCCAGATACGAAGTCATCACCTGAGTCACAGGTGAATGAGAAGCGGCAACCATTTTCCCGTGACGACAGGGATGGCAAACTAGATCCTTTTCCATTTTAAGCTTGGGCAATCCTCGGATGAGGTCCATAGAGCTCAACCTGACTAGCAGATCAAAACTCAAATGACCTAACCTCCTATGCCACTTCCAGAGCTCAGAAGAGAATCCAGCAATCAAACAGCGAGAAGGGCCAAAAGAACTAGAGAAGTTAATTCGAAAAACTTTACCGAAAGGTAAGATCTGGCAAATCAAAGACCCTCTAGAATCAAACACAGAAGAATTGCCCTTCTTAAAACGCACCTCCAAACCATCCTCAAGAAGTTGCGAAACAGAAATCAAATTGAAGTTCAAGTTTCCAACCAAGGCAACGTTCTTCAAAGAAAAATGGTCTGAAATGCGAATTGAGCCAATGCCACTTACTTTCCCTTGACCACTGTTCCCGAAGGTGATGTACTCTTTGGAGCTCGGGGGAGTGAGACTGGAGAACCATGTGCGATGTCCCGTCATGTGGCGAGAGCATCCTGAGTCCATGATCCAAACGTCCTCCAGTCCGCGATCCTGCACAATCAGTGGTTGTAAGTGGGAGCAAATGGTCCAGCACCGGGTTTAGCAAAAGAGCTAAACCAGTGTCGAGCCATCTGCTCAAAAGACGGAAAGCAGAAATCATCAGAAAAGTTTGGACCAAAACGCGGCTCAAAGCGCGGTACTCGGTTCTGCCTAAAGCCTCGGCCACGAGGTCCAGGACCGTAGCCAAAACGGCCTGGAGCTCTGCCGGAACGACCACCACCAACTGGAGTACGAGCCAGAAAGTCGTCTCCTCTACCACCACCTACACGACGCGGCCTGGCCTCCAGCCTCTCCCCGCGTCGAGGAACACACAGTCTACCACCCTGCTGGTAGAACTGCTCCTTACCACCACGAGCTCTCTCGGCTCTCTCAACCCGCTTCCTCCTGAAGCAAAACTCCGCAAGATGCCCGTCTCTCTGACAATACTCACAATGATAGGTGGGCTTCTTGGGATGTGGTTGAGGCTTGGGGTTCTTGGGATTAGTGGTATTCAGTGTAGTCTTCTTGGGTTGAGAGGGTCCAGGAAGAGAGTCTAGAGAAGTGTGGAGGAGTTTGGGCTTTGGAACCCAGATGGGTTTCTTGGGTGGAGCTTTGGGTGGTTCATGGATTACTCCATCCTTGGGCTGACAAGCCTGGGAAGACTCAGTGGAATGGGTCTTGGGATATCTCTGCTCAGGAGTCATTTTACTCCACTCCACTGCCCGGCTAATGGCACTCTCAAAGTCAGCCTTGGTGTAGGTGTAACCTACCCCAAACCCATCCTGCCTCTTGAACTATTGGATCATCATGCCGAGCTGTGGCTCTCTAGCACTGATCCAACTCAGGATAGAACGGAGGTAAAAGTTCTCATTCTGAGAATCAGCTAGCTCCTCTCTCAAGGAAGCTAGTACCTCCACCTGAGACAAGCAGGTCTCACACTCGCTATCTACCTGGACAGACTTCTCGGCTTTCAGCTTAATCAACTCAAGTCTAAGAGACAGACAGTTCTCACAGACAGTGGGTGGAACTGACAATGTCTCAAGCTCTAGCCTAGTCTGCGCCAGCTCAGCTCTCATTCTCTCCAAATCACCCAGATGCTCATCGCTCTTGGCTTTCAGCTCAGCTAAACTAGCAAGATGAGATGGGCAATCAGCATAGGGTACGACGACAGTGTCTTGAGCATCTTTCAGCTCCAGCTGAGCGTTTTCAAGCTCAGTGGCCAAAGCGTCCCTCTCATCAACCCTTTCTGTGTACCTGGACTTCAGAGTCGACAGGTCACACAGAAGTACCTCACACTTTGGGCACTCACTGCTATCACCCAAGCAAGGGGAATAAGATAGACTCTCAATTCTGCCGTTGGCCACGGCAAGCTCACTCTCTAACTCATCTATCCTCTTCTTAGCCCCTCTAAGCAGTTTTTCCCGATACTTTAACTCCTGACGATTGCTTTCATGTAAATCAACAATTTCACATTCATAAGATGATACCTTTTCGTTGTCGTCATCGTCGAAGTCATCGGAGGAGCTCTTCTCTTTCTTATCCCCAAGAGCCATTGAGCAGAAACTCTTGTGGGATCTTCGGCGTTGATGTGAGCGGCTCTTCGGTCTATCCCCGAAGGCCATGAAGCAAAGGCCTGCTGGATCGTCCTTGTCCTTCCCCTTCCTGACGATGATCTCCTCATCGCTTGAGCTCGATGAAGAGGACGAAGACATGGACCGCTTGGAGTAGCTCTTTTCCATCTCAGCGAAGAAGGCCTTGTCGCGCTTCTTGTTCTCTCGCCGGTAGTTCTTCAGGGCCTTTCTGAAGAATCTGGTCTTTGGCTTGCCCTTGTTGAAGGAGGAGCTATCGTGCTTGCCGGAGTCGTGGAAGCCACCACCGGTGCCCTTCTTGTGGCCATTGCGCTTGGGGCAGTCGGCGATGAAGTGTCCTGGATCACCACACTCAAAGCATCTGGTCTTTGTGCCGTGTCTTTTGAACATCCTTTTGTCATAAACACGACACACCCGGTTGTTAAACAGACACAAATCATCATCTCCCAAAGACTGAAGCTGGTCCTCAGTGATAGACATCAAAGAGAACCCAGCACAGCTCACAGAAGAGGGATCAACAAAAGGTGTAGCAAGGGCCAGAGACTTTGATCTAGAGCTAGTGAGATTTGATCTCAACTGGGTATCAACCTCGGTGGCCTTCAGCTTGCTAAACAAATCAGAAATGGTCAAGGTATCATAAGAAGTGCTCTCAATGATAGAGGATACCTTGATCTCCCAGATCTTTTGGTCCAAGGTATGGAGAACCTTGAGCGCCTGTTCGTGATCTGAGACTAACTGAACACCCTCTGCCTTGTTGTCCCGAAGCTTGTTTATGATCGACTGAAAACGACCAAACAACACTTCAACAGATTCACCCGGCTTTTGTGTGAAGTTCTCATATTCACGCCGGTAGGTCTGATAGAGCCGAGCTTTGACCTGGGTTGTCCCCTCATGGTGTGCCTGGAGGGTAGCCCAGATCTCTCTCGCAGTGGAGAGATGGCTCACACGCTCAAATTTAGTGGGACCTAAACCAGAAAACAAGATGTTCACCGCTTTGCTATTGTTCACATGCTGAGCGATGATACCAGGAGAATCACGCTCAACAACTGGCAATATGACAAACGTAGCGTGAACGCAAATGTCCCAGATGTCCGAGCTTTGGCTCATGAGATAGGCTCGCATGCGAGTCTTCCAATAATTATAGCCATAAGCTTCCATGGACGGGACCTTGCCAGGAGAAGTCATGATCACTACTGGGGTTTAGAACCGGTTAAGGTATGGAAAAACCCTAACCAGGCTCTGATACCACTTGTAGAACCGAAAGTAGCGACCAGAGGGGGGGTGAATGGGCGCCTAAAAAATTCTTTCGAATCAATGGCCTGCTCCCAACGCACCTCACCAGACTTAACAGCGTAAAGCAAACAGATCAGCAGAGCTAAAAATAATCTAGCCTAAAAACCGACCGGTGTCCTAATAAAAAAGACACCACCAAAACGCTTAAAGGCAGATTAAAATTAATCACAAATCAAAGTGACAGTTCTCACAACAGTTCATTAGATGATACATGAATATCACAGTTCAGATAAGTATTCATCAAAAATATCATTCTCATATCATAAACAATTCACAATTCATTTGCTAAGTATTCAGATGTAGAGATCAAATTCTGTAAACTGAAAAACAGAAGTTTGTAGGTATATCATCAAACATGTCACATGCAAAAATTTACTTCAACATTAACCAGCCATTTTAACAAGCATGTGTTAAGCAACATCATATCTTCATCAATCAGCGTACAAGCAGTATCTAAATCATATCATCTAAATATTCATCCATCATTCAATCCATTTACTGGAACAAAAACAGATCAAGATATATATACCCAAAAGTCATCTCCTCTGCCATGAACTGAGACCAACGTTGCTTGTTTGGGTTCCCCTGCGTGCAGCCAAGTACCACGCAAGCTAGCCTCTAGGCTGCTGCAACAAGACTGGTGCAACACACAAAACTTCTTCAGGACTAAAATAACAAAGGTTTGGCAGGCTGCTAGAAGCTTTACGCTGCAGCAGTTTTTAATGCCAACATCTTAGCTCTGCCAGCTAGAAGATATGACAAGGAATAGCTGTAAAGAAAAAAAACTGCAACCTGCTGATCAAAAGATGAAACTCTCTCTGCTGAACACACAAGCATAAAAAATAAAACTGCAGGGCTAGCTCTAGACTGCAAAACTATGTAGCTCTCTCAGAACTGCTGTGAGAGAAACACAAGATGATAGGCCTACTTGCTAGCCTGTGTACTCTCGATCAAACAACAACCAGTGAAAATAAAAACTGCTTGGAGAATTGAACTCATGGCACAAGAAACAGAGATTTCTATAGGCAAATAAGAATGAAACAGAGCCCTAGAAATCTCTGGCGCAGAACTGCATAGCAGCATTGATCTCGCACAGATAAAAGAAGAAGGTACGCATAACCAGACATAAACTAATCGAAACACAGTAATACTCGATTGATGAGATAGGAGAAATAAAACCTGTTTTAATCGGTTACTATTGGTCTCATGATGAACCGGGAAAGCATGAATATGGCGGCACTCACGATGGACCAGAAAAAAATGCACAGGGACCAAACGTGGGGAAAGTGAACTCAGATTTGTATTAAGTGAGTTAACCCTAACCCTAGGGATTGGGGCCTATTTATAGGCAGCCCAATAAATGGGGAAAATGCAGAAATACCCCTAGGGTTTTTTACAGACGCTAAATTAAATGGAAAAGACCAAACTGCCCTTAGGATATTTTTACAGACTCAACTGACTGACTGTGGGCCTAAGGACAAAATAGAAAACTCCTATTTACAGATAACTTGTCCGGAAGCGGAGCTTTCGTAGCGACTACGGCTTCACTCCAGGACGGTCCGATCCAAGATCAGCGGTCGTCAGTTTTGCGCCGAAACTTACAAAGCCTCCACCGACTTTGCACCAGGTACCCGAATTGGGCCGGCCCGACTCCGCAACTCTCTCAGCCTGGCAGTCGCTCACCGCCCGTGTACCTGAGTCAATCCTGGTCAACAGCCCAGTGGATCCTCTGCTGCTCCTAGCCCATGTACTTGGATTGGGCCAGCCCGACTTCGCGGCCCCTCTGCCCGATAGTCGCTCGCTGCCCGTGTACCTGAGTCACACGCGGCCCAGACTCAGCAGGTCTTCTCTCTTTTTTCAGTCCTCTTTGACTATCATTGACAATGACTCATCACATCTGTAGCCATGAGGCCCACGCTATTCAGCATGGATCCTCACCGGGGCAATAACTTGAAGTGGTACCGGCGGACAGTGGCTTCGCCTTCCCATCCACTGGCATCCTTGGCAGGCTCGAACCCATTCCTCCGCATCTCTTACAATTGTCGGCCAGTAGAGCCCTACCGAAGTGTCTTGCCTGCTAGAGCACGAGGGGCTAGGTGGCTTCCACATAAACCTTCATGAATGTCCCGAAGTATGTCTTGGCCTTCAGGTTGGGAGATGCACCGGAGTAGAGGAGAATAAACCCCGGCTTTGTACAACATTCCATTGACAAGCTTATAATTCCGAGCCCTTGCTTGTAACCTTCAGAAATCCAGACCCTCTGAAGAATCTGCGCTTCCTTGCAAGATATCCATTATCAGAGCCCACCAATCTGCGGCTGGAATGCAAAGGACTTCTATGGAGGGCAATTGATTGACTGTAGGCTTGACTAGTTCTTCATAAAAAGAACCCTCCGGGAGGTCCAATGCTCCGGCTGCCGCCTTTGCTAGGATGTCTGCAAGTTGATTATCTGCTCGAGGGATACTTCAAACAGAAAATCCTTTGAATGCTGCTTTAGTCTTGCGCATTTCCTCTAGGTACTTCGCTAGATATGGGTTCTTTGCTTGAAAGCTTTTGTCAACATGCCCTGCGACGACTTGGGAATCTGTTTTAATTATTATCCTTCTGCTCCAAGTGCCTTTGCCTTTTGGAGGCCTAGCAGGATCCCTTCGTATTCTGCGATATTATTGGTGGTCTTAAAGTTGAGCCTCATAGAATACATGGCCTTTTGCCCTGACGGTGATATAATTACCGCTCCAGCTCCGGCACCAGCTACCTGATAAGCTCCGTCAGAAAATATTGTCCATAAACCTTCAGAGGGCTCCTTTGGAGCCCAAACTGCAGATGGAGTCCACTCTGCTATGAAGTCAGCTATGATTTGGGATTTGATAGCTGTTCTTGCCGTGAAGGAAATTCTGAAGGGGGCTAGCTCGACAGCCCACTTTCCAATCCTACCTGTAGAATCTTTGCTTTAGAGCATATCACCAAGAGGGTACGAGGTAGGAACGATTAGGTTATGTGCTAGAAAGTAATGCCTTAGCTTCCGCGAGGCCATTACCAGGGCATAAGCAAATTTCTCGAGCTCGGAGTATCTTATCTTTGCTCCGGACAAAGCTTCTGAAACAAAATAAACTGGGTTCTGCACCAACTTTCCCTTAAGCTCAACATCCCTGTCTAGTACTGCACTTACTGCGGAGCCTGTTGCTGCAAGATAAAGGAGGAGTGTTTCCTCCAGGAGGGGCACAGTAAGCGTTCACAGGCTTCCGAGGTATGCCTTGATATCATCGAAGCTCTTCTGGCACTCCGGCGTCCAGTTGAAACTTTCGGACCTCTTTAGGGCTTTTAAATTTGGAAGGCTTCGCTCGGCTGACCTGGCCAGGAATCTACTAAGAGCTGCGAGCCTCCCTGCTAGCTTCTAGACTTGCTTCAAATTTTCTGGTGGAGCCATTCTTTGCAGTGCGCTTATCTGCATTGGGCTAGCTTCGATCCCTCTGCTCGAAACTGAGTACCCTAGCAGTTTTCCTGCTTGCGCCCCGAATATACATTTTTCAGGGTTGAGGCGTACTCCACATGCTCGGAGGCTCTCAAATGTTTCAGCTAAGTCTAGACTATGCTCGTGCTTTTGAGCACTCTTTATTACAATTTCATCCATATAGGCTTCGACATTCCGGCCTATTTGGTGACCTAGAGCCTTAGCTATTAAACGTGAAAATGTGGCTCCGGCATTCCGCAAGCCAAAAGGCATTCTTACATAACAAAATACCCCTGATGGAGTTATGAAACTTGTCTTGGCTTCGTCTTCACGCTTCAGCCAGACTTGATGATACCTGGAATAAGCATGAAGGAAGCTTAGCAATTCGGAGCCGGCTGTGGAATCCACCAGCTGGTCTATTCGGGGCATAGGGTAGGGGTCTCGCGGGCATGCTTTATTTAATGATGTAAAATCGATGCACATGCGCCACTTGCTCGAGTCCTTTTTCCTTACAAAAACAGGGTTTGCCAACCACTCGGTATGTGCTACCTCCCTGATGATGCCAGCCTTTAACAATTTTTCTACTTCAATCTTGGCAAGGCCTCCCCTTTCCACAGACAGCTTACGGAGCCCCTGACGTACTGGCCTAGCCTTTGGGTTGACGAGCAAGCTATGCTCGATGATACTCCGATCAACCCCGGTGATGTCTTCGTCAGTCCAGGCAAAGATGTCCAAATTTTCCTTGACGACTTCTTCTAACGAGGTAGCTATCTCTGGGATAGCCCCTTGCCGAACTGTATTGGGTATGCTTTGCCATCCTTCAAGATTATCTTCGTCACGACGTCACCTTCCGGGCTTGGTTTAAGGGAGAGCCCCTTCGAAGAGTTCGAAGCCTCTGGAACCTCTTCTGTGTGCTCCGTCACACTGTGTACTTGCCGGGGGTCCAATGGCTGGCCATGACCATACTCCATTCTTCGGGCTATAGCTTGGTCTCTCGAAACAGTAAGAACTCCACCTTGCGTGGGCATCTTGAGACATAGATAGTTGTGATGTGCTATAGCCCCGAATAGGTTCAGCATCCCTCGCCCGAAGATTGCGTTGTAAGCATAGGGGGCATCAACAACGTCGAAGATCACCTCCTCCACCCTGGCCAAAGGCCCCTCTTCGAAAGCAACCTCGAGGCCTATTTGGCCGAAGGCATCGAGAGGCGGACCTGTGGCACCTTGAAGTAGCCAGGCCGCTGGAAGTAGATGCTTCCGAGGTATGCACATTTGGTCGAAGGCCTGGACAAAAAGTATGTCTGCGGAGCTCCCGCCGTCCACCAGGATCCTTCAAACTTCCACCCCAGCTATATCTGCTGAAATGACCAAGGGGTCAGCATGGGGGAACTTCACCCCCACGGCATCACTGGCAATAAAAGAAATAGGCACATGAGACCATTCTGGCATTCCCTCTGCGGAACTCGAGGTCCCAATGTGCCCTACTTCGCGGACGTATTCACGCCGCTGCCTCTTGGACATGTTATCGAGGGTCCCCCCTCCGGAGATGGGCAAGACTACTCGCTTGCCGCGGTCTTGGGGGTCTTCCTGCTTCGGTGGTGGCATAATGTTGGCCACCAGTAGCCGTATGGGGGCTTCGGGGACACCGGCTCGGGCCACGATTTGCACAGGCTCTGACTGTGCCGCTGGTGGGGTTCGATCTGAAGTACCCCGCCCGGTACTTCGTTAACACTGCCTTGCAGTCCTTCATGTCATGGCTTTTATTGTCGCCATGCACGCAGCAGAAAAAACTCTGGCGCCTGCCAGGTACTCTTTCTTGAGGCTTCGGCGCTCCAGCCTTGAAGCCTTGCGCATGCTGATAATTGGCAGGTGCCTTCGGAACGGAGGGTGTGATGCTTAACACCTCCGAGTGGAAATGCTTCTTTCCTCACCTGTGATCGCTGAAGCGATTGTCTTGAGGGGGTTGTAGAGAAGCTTAGGCTTCGGGATCCGTCTTCACTTCTCGGAGGGCTAGTGCGGGTGCTACGGCTCGTCGAAGGCAGCCCTCCTCTGCCTTGGCATACTGTTCGAAGTATGCCATCAGCTGTGCCACGGATGACACAGGTGTTGGGGGAAAATATTCCATCTTCAGGGTTATTACAGTGACAAGATAAAGACTGGTGATTAAGCTAAAGACTTCCAGCGTATACCTTCGGAGATACATTGAGTCAAGTTCGAAGCATGATGACGGGCTCTAGTTCGAAGTATATCTTCGAACTTGGACTCTTCCGGGAACTTCTTTGCCAGCTAAGATGGAAGACTTATCTTCTTTCTCATTAGATTAGTCTTTTACCATTTTAGCCCTATTAAGGGCACCGAATAGTTTCCACTATGTCGGTTGTAATAGAGGGGTAAAAAGGTCTTTTCCTTAATGTTTAGGCCTATAAATACCCCCCGTTTTGCCCTGTAAAGAGGACCGAATACAAGTTATTCAATACACACATTCGAACTATTCTAAGTTATTATCCTTTCGGAGGCTTAGAACAGTTCACTTCGCAAACACTTCGTTTGTTAAGTTCTAATCTTCAGAAACCTGTTAGCGTAATCTTTTGCGCCAACAGTTGGCGCCGTCCGTGGGGAACTTAGTCCAAGAAACTTCGTTCTCTACCAACTTCTTACATCATGCCTCCTAAGCGGAGCACAACTCGTAACCCTGTTCGGAGGTCCCCTTGGACCTCCGGAGAGGCACCTCCCGACACTGTTGAGGTCGGAGGACCTTCGACGATTCCTCCACATCAAACTCCGGAAGGAGTTCCCATTCCTCGAGCATACGGAGTTCCTCCACCAACTCCATCTATACTTCAACCACCTGGAGTTCCTCTTCCACCTCAAGTTCCACTCCGAACTGATCCTTACAGTTCTCAAGACCCGGAAGATCCTTCCGGAGGAGATGAAGACAATCTTGGTGATATGGCCGCTCAAATGGCCAGTCTCCAAGATGAAGTAGCGAGATGGCGACAAGAAGATGCAAATAGGCTTCGCTCTCAAGCCATCCCTGTTATTCCGGAAGTGCCTGAAGACGACGAACCTATCTATCCTGAAGCCCCGGAGAATGCCTCCTTTGATACCGAATCTCCGTTACATCCTGAACTGCAAAAAGTTCACTTCGATCCGAAGTTTAAGACTTCGAAGCTTTGCAAGTATGCCGGAGATGAGGATCCTGGAGAATTTGTCCGTTCTTATGCCCTAGCAATTGAAGCTAGTGGAGGAGTTCGGGACACCATGGCAAAATGCTTTCCCTTAGCTCTTCAAGGAGTGGCATTGAGGTGGTTCTTGTCCTTGAAGCCAGGATCAATTAATTCATGGGGGCAGCTGAAGAAGAAGTTTGTAAGCAATTTCCAAGGCACCTTCGTGCCTCCAATGTCGACGGGAAGTCTTTTCCAGGTAAAGCAACTCCCTGGAGAGACATTGAGGCAATATTTCAAGCGCTTCGCTCATACGAAGTCGCAGATCCGAGGGTTAACTACATCTTCAGTAGTTGACGCAGCTCGAGAGGGAGTCATTCATCCAGGCCTCCTTGATAAACTTCACCGGAAAAGTATATCTTCTGTTTCTCAGTTGATGTCATACTTTGAAGAATATGCTAGGTCGGAAGAAGGCTAGCTTCGAAGAACTGCAGTTACTCCGTCCGTATTGCAGGAAGTAAAATTAGAAGTAAAAACTTCGGCACGGCCGCAGGAACCTGTCTTCGAAGTTCAGCATGATAGGAGAAGGGGGCAAAAGCATCCTCGTTCAGAAGTTCTGAACATTGCACCTCCGCAAAAGTTTGCCCAAAGAGCTCCACAACCTTCGGGAAACAAGGTCAGCGGCTGGAGGCCGCCAGGGAAACCGGCTGGCAAAGGCCAGACCCTTTTCTGCTGTATTCATGGTGAAAACTGAAGCCATGCAACTGATACTTGCAAGGCTATACTTACTCTGAGAGGAGAATACCTAGAAAGAACTTCGGGTGGAGGTACTACTGACCGAGTTCCAGCTGAAGTGCGCCCGGAGCCTGTCCAAGCTGTGGCGCAGATAGAAAACTTCGAAGCTGCAAGACGCCCTTCGGTGGTCAATGTTATGCCACCTCCGAAGCAAGAAGAAGGGCAAGACCGAGGAAAAAGAATAGTCCTCCCTATGTGCGGAGGAGGTACTCTCGGAAGCATGTCAAAAAGGCAGAGAAGAGAGTATGTCAGAGAAGTGGGCCACATTGGAACTTCGTCATCTGCAGCTGCTATGCCTGAATGGTCCCATGTGCCAATATCTTTTTCTGCAGAGGATGCAGCTGGCATTAAATTTCCACATGCAGACCCACTTGTCATTACTGCTGACATTGCAGGAACTTAGGTTAGAAGAGTGTTAATTGACGGAGGCAGTTCGACAGACATTATTTTTGTTCAAGCCTTCGATCAATTGTGCATCTCCAGAAAGCACCTTCTTCCAGCGACTCGTCCTTTGCAAGGCTTCGCAGGACCTCCGCTTGATGCTCTCGGCCAAATAGGCCTGGAAGTTACCTTCGGAGAAGGATTGTTAGCTAGGACAGAGGAAGTAATCTTTGATGTTGTAGATGCTCCATATGCCTACAACGTCATCTTCGGAAGAGGCATGTTAAATCAGTTCGGAGCTATGGCACACCACAATTACTTGTGCATGAAGATGCCCACGCAAGCAGGAGTGCTCACTATCTTCGGAGATCATGCTACCGCCCGAAGAGCGGAATA
Source organism: Zizania palustris (assembly GCA_019279435.1). NCBI lineage: Eukaryota > Viridiplantae > Streptophyta > Magnoliopsida > Poales > Poaceae > Zizania > Zizania palustris. Next base: position 21,628,556 of record JAAALK010000085.1, on the reverse strand, counting down.
TGGTCACGGCCCTCCTCTTGATCCAAGACAAGTGAATAGCGTGCAAGATAATCAAGAAACTTTTTCAGCTCCTTCCGAATCTTCGAAGAAATCTTTTCCAAGACCAAGTCCTAAAGGAGAGATTGCAACGAAGATTATTGTTAAAGATGGTAAAGAATATGCATTTCAATTTGGTAAAGATTTACCTCCAGAAGTTGCTACCTCCTTGGAGAAGTAGTGGAGGAGAATTTAGATGTCTTTGCTTGGTCTGATGAAGACATCACTGGAGTCAATCGGGATATTATTGAACATAGTTACTTGTAAACCCGAAGGCCCGGCCTATTCGGCAAGGACTCCGAAAAATGTCTGCGGAAAGAGCTGTTCTTGCAAAAGACGAAGTTGAAAATTTGTTGAAGGCTGGGATTATCAGAGAAGTGGCTCACACAGAATGGTTAGCCAACCCAGTCTTCGTCAAGAAGAAATCCTCCGGGAAGTGGCGCATGTGCATTGATTTCACATCCTTGAATAAAGCATGCCCTCGTGACCCCTACCCCATGCCCCGAATTGATCAATTGGTCGACTCCACTGCAGGTTCGGAGTTATTAAGCTTCCTTGACGCGTATTCCGGTTATCATCAAATATGGTTGAAACGCGAAGATGAGATCAAGACAAGCTTCGTAACTCTCTCGGGAGTCTTCTGTTATGTAAGAATGCCTTTTGGCTTAAGAAATGCCGGAGCTACTTTTTCGAGGTTAGTTGCTAAGGCTCTAGGTCATCAATTAGGTCGCAATGTGGAGGCCTATATGGATGATATTGTAATAAAGAGTGCTTTAAAGCACCAACATAGCCTAGACTTAGCAGAAACATTTAATAGCCTTCGGGCATGTGGGATTCGTCTTAACCCCGATAAATGTATCTTCGGAGCTAAGGCTGGGAAGTTGTTAGGGTATTTAGTTTCAAGCAGAGGGATCGAAGCTAGCCCTACTCAAATAACTGCGCTACAAAAGATGGCTCCCCCAGAGAATTTGAAGCAAGTGCAAAAGCTGACAGGTCATCTAGCAGCACTTAGCAGATTTCTGGCAAGGTCTGCGGAGAGAAGTTTGCCTATTTTCAAAGCTTTGAAAGGGTCCGAAGATTTTGCATGGACACCGGAGTGTCAGAAAAGCTTCGAAGATATTAAAGAGTATCTCAGTAATCTTGCTACACTCACGGTGCCTACTGCGGACGAAACCCTACTCCTTTACCTTGCGGCTACTGGTTCTGCTGTCAGTGCAGTTCTTGTCAGAGAGATTGATGTCAATGGGAAGTTGGTACAAAATCCAGTTTACTTTGTGTCCGGAGAAAAAACAAGATATTCCGAGCTTGAGATGTTCGTTTATGCTCTGATAATGGCTTCGAGAAAACTAAGGCATTATTTTTTAGCTCACAATGTAATTGTACCAACTTCGTATCCTTTGGGAGATATGCTCCAAAGTAAAGATTCCACTGGAAGAATTGGGAAGTGGGCAGTTGAGCTAGCACCCTTCAGCATATCCTTTCTGGCAAGGACAGCAATCAAATCGCAAGTCCTAGCAGATTTTGTAGCAGAATGGACTCCCCCTGTAGCGTTGGTTCCGGAGAAGTCAAGTGAAGGAATTTGGAATGTTTTTTCTGATGGGGCTTTCCAAGCATCCAGAGCAGGTGTTGGAGCAGTTTTAATCTCGCCTTCAAGGCAAAAAGCAATGTACTCCACAAGACTCAACTTTAAGTCTACCAACAATATAGCGGAGTATGAAGGGATTTTACTGGGACTCCGAAAAGCACGTGCTCTAGGGGCTACAAGAGTTGTTATAAAGACAGATTCTCAAATAGTAGCAGGGCACGTAGATAAAAGCTTTCAAGTTCGGCATCCATAGCTTGCAAAGTACTTAGAAGAAATCCGTAAAATCGAAGCACAATTCAAGGGTATTTCAATTCGGAGTATACCAAGAACAGAAAATGTGCAAGCGGACATCTTAGCAAAAGCTGCAGCCGGAGCTATGGATATACCAGAAGAAGCTTTTTATGAGGAGCTCAGTACACCTTCGGTACCACAAATTCCCTCCGCAGAGATTCTTTGCATTCCAAGTCCAGATTGGAGAAATTCGATCATGGAACTTTTGCAAGGAGGAGCAAATTCATTTGAAGAGCCACAATTTTCAAGATTGAAACTCAGGGCTAGGAATTATCAAATAATCAACGATATATTATACAAGGTGGGAGTATGTTCCCCTCTACTCCGATGTATATCTCAAGCCGAAGGTCAAGAAATTCTTCGAGAAATCCATGAAGGACTTTGCGGTAGCCATTTGGCCCCTCGAGCTTTGGCAGGAAAAACACTTCGCTAGGGGCTTTATTGGCCTACAATAACAGCTGATGCGGAGAGCTTGGTCCGCACTTGTCAAGGATGTCAATGGATGGGTCGACGGAGTCATCGCCCACCAACAGCTCTTCAAGTTATTGCTCCGGTATGGCCTATGGCCAGATGGGGTATGGATTTGATTGGTCCCTTTCCAGTAGCTAAGGGAAATTTAAAGTTCGCAGTGGTAGCTATTGAATATTTTTCTAAGTAGGTAGAAGCAGAGCCCTTAACAGCTATCACTTCGAACAATGTACAGAAATTCTTTTGGAAAAGTATCATTTGCCGGTTCGGAGTGCCTAGACAACTTACAGTTGATAATGGAACACAGTTCGATGCAGAACCTTTCAGAAAGTTCTGTGAAGATCTAGGCATCCAGTTATGTTTTGCTGTAGTGAGGCATCCTCAGTCTAATGGAGCTGTAGAAAGAGCTAATGGAAATATTTTGTCAGGGCTAAATCGAAGGATAGTAGGATTAGCAAAAGGACTATGGACTGAAGAACTTCCGAAGATTTTATGGTCCATTCGGACTACACAAACAAGGTCCACGGGTTTTACTCCATTCAGATTGCTATTCGGAGATGAAGCTATGACTTCAACGGAGCTCAAAGGAGGATCACTTCGCACCACCGAACCAGAGATTGAAGAAGAAAGACAAGCTTCGCTAGATTTAACAAAGGAGACAAGACTTCGAGCTGTGGCCAATTTATCAAAGTATCACCAGCAGATGAAGGCTTGGTTTGACCCAAAGGTTAAGATCAATGAGCTTAGACTGGGTCATCTCGTTTTACGAAGCATTATAGCGCCAAGAAAATTAGGAAATAAATGGGAAGGTTCATACTTAATTGTTCGTTCAGGTCGTCCTGGCTCTTTTAAACTAGCTAATTTGGAAGGTGAAGAGTTAGCACATATGTGGCATGTGGAGCACCAAAAGCGATACTTCGCATAAGGGCTCCTTGTAATCATGTGTAATCGCTTTTCAAATCAATAAAGCATATGGTTCAGATAATGCCTACCCCTCATAAACTTCCAGCTTTCGAGTGGACGCACTGGAACCGCGGAGTTGACCAAGAGGGAAGTGTCATTAATTTGAATCATATTTTCTGAGGTGGTGGGCTGACATAATCCGGATTCCAAGCCACCGGCTTGAAGACATCCGTAAAAGAGCCCGAATACCACAGAATGCGGAGTCCAAGCCACCGGCTGGAAGACATCCGTAAAAGAGTGCAAAGAGACCACATTATGTGGAGCCCAAGCCACCGGCTTGTAGGTATCCGTAAAAAGAGTCGAAGGAGACCAAATAATGCGGAGCCCAAGTCATTGGCTTGTAGGTATCCGTAAAAAGAGTCCAAAGAGACCACTGCGAATTCCAAACCACTGGTTTGACAGAATTCGCAAAAAAGAGCCGAAGGAGGCCAAAACAAAACAGGGTTTGAGCCATGAGCTTCGAATGTCTGTTAAGAAAGTCCAAAGTGACAAATTATCTAAGATACTAAAGTGTCACGAAAGTTATCTATACCAATATGATTACATCATGAAAAATTGGTATCTATACCAAGAAGGAATCGAAGACCTCTTCGATCTCTAGAGCTAGGGTTGGAACGACTAGTTCCAGTACCAGGAGTTCTAACAACTTTACGTTTAACTCTTTTGCCTCCCTTCGAAGCTCTAAAGTATTTTTGTTCTTGTTGAAGCTCGGCCCAAGTTCGAATCCGTTCGGGGCTCCTCTCCCAGCTTCCAAGTTCTTCAGGCTTTTTACTTTGAGCTTCATCTTCATCTTCGGACCATATAATGTCTTCGAAGACGAAGTTTCCAAGTTAACCTCTTTTTCTTCCTCTTTAATACAAGATAATATATCTTTACTTATTTCGGACGTAATTGCTCCGGAACTATCTCTAGGAACTAGAAATCGAGGACGCTTGTGAAGTTTTAAGACATCGAAGGTAGCCCATAATAAGCGAAGTTCATCGTTAACGTCTAACACTTCGACATCTTCCATATGAGGCAAAGACTAAAAACATGATAAACAAATTTTCATTCATGAATGTACATAAGCGTAATGCTTTACATAGTCAAAAGATCCTAAGGCATTTCTAAACCTGCGGGTTAGGAGGAGGCTGACTGCTCGAAGCTTGGGTCCGAGCCTGCTTTTGGCGTTGTCCTTCATCAATCCAAGCCTTGATCGCAGAACGACCTTCGGCTCTCCATGAAGTTTGGAAGGCTTGCCAAGCAGCGGCCACATCTTCGGAAGGAGTGAGAAGCTGATCGTCGTCGAAAGTAATGGGACCTTCTCCTGCGATCGGAGCTATCGATCGACCCAGATCCTCATAGTAACGAAGTAGGCCAACAACAGCCACTTGTCCGGAGAGTTCTCCGTAACGAATGCCTGTTGTCTTCATTTGCTTCGCTACTCCTTGAATCCTCTTCAACCGGCGCAGTAGGGAGATGTTGTCATTTGAAGGTAGCGTCCCAGTAGTACCGAAGTATTCCAAGACGCCTAGCAATTGGTCCATGACCTCCACAGCTACCTTCTCAGACTTCAGCTTATCTTCAATTAGCGCATCCTTCACTGAAGTTAGCTCTTCTACCACTCCAGAGAGCCTAGCCGCTTCCATAGTTAAAGAATTTTTGTGATTCAGTAGCTGGCTAGCTTCTTCTCGGAGTCTAACAAGCTCGGCCCCCGCAGTAGCGTGCTCCGTCCGCATCTTTTCAACTTCTGCTCGAAGCACAATTTTTTCTGCTTCGAGCTCCTTGTTCGCAGCCTCCAAGCTTTGTCTGGCCCTGTGCTCCGTTGAAACCATGCTGTCCATATGAGTCACTCGACCTTCGGAGATAATGAGATTCTGTTGAAGAGTTGTGTTTTCCTCTCGAAGGCGAGCGATTTCCAATTCATTTGATATGTTCGCAGCTCGGGCCAAGACTGTTTGCTGCGAAAAGAAAAGACCAAGGTAAGAAATTATTTGTATATAAATTTGATGTTGTTTTGTAGATACTTCGTACCTGGTAGGCTGCACGTTCCATGGCAGCGTTAAGCTCTGAGCTCTCCACCTCACTCAAGATGGCTACCAAGTTCATCTCCCCAACTTCACGACTAGCTCGATCCAAAGGCTCGAGCAAAGTCCGAAGACCAGTTCTTCGCTCTAAGAAAGGAGCTAGAAGGGGGAGCATGCTTAAAGCTTGTTTGTCATCTTCATTTGGCGAAGGCCCGGAGTGTTGAGCTGTAGTCTTCGGAGCACCCGGAGACTGGCCCCCCTCGGTAGATTGGCTCTCGTCTGTTGATTCAGACGGAGTTGATCCGGAGCTCGTAGCAGGGAGGGGATCCATCTTTCCTTTGCCTTTTCCAGGCCCCATTTGAGTGGCTCCTGGGATTGGCTCCGAAGTTGTCGAAGGTCCAGGAACTGTATCTTCAGGACGAACCTCTTCCATAGAAGTGGACTCTGTAAAAACAAAGGTATTATACATTGTATAATTTCGCACTTAAAAAGAAAAGGATAAAAATTATTCGAAGTTAACCTTCGACATATTGGCGGCGGGTAAGCATTGGACTGCTTGGCGGATCGAAGGCGAGATCTTCATCCGAATCAATCGTCAAATCTTCGACTGTAGGAACATTCTCCTGAACAGTCATTGTTGCTTCATCCGGAATCGAAGCCACAGTGACTTCGACTCCACTCTCGTCCACAGGAACTCCGTCCTGAGGTAAATCCTCTTGAACTGCCGAAGTCCTCGTTTGCTCAAGATTCTCTTGAGACTCCGGCACGTTCACAGGTTCATCAACTTGTGCAGTTCCTTGGGCTGCATCCTCGTCAATCAGCCTCACAAGTAACCTGCCTTCGTCCTCCTGAGAATCGGAGATTGAAGCTCTTGGGCTCGAAGGTGCAGGGTTTTTTGGCTTTCGAGCCACCTTCTTGATCGGAGTCTTGGTGGATCTCGAAGTCCCAGCTTCAGCTTTCCTCTTCTTGGGCCCTTTCTCCGAAGGCACCCAATCCACCAAAGGGGGTGGAGCCACTCCGAGTAGCCCCCATACTCGGTTGGATCGCTCCCAACTACCAACCAATTTAATTCTCCATTCTTTCTCAGTCGAAGTTGGGACGCCCAAAATCTTCTCCGAAGCCCGTACGATTTGCTCTGAAGTTATAGGGGCTGAAGATGCTGAAAAATGAGTTAAGTTTGTTAAATCTTCGAATAAATATACATAGAGTATGTTGTTTTTGAAGTTACCTGCAGGACTCGCAGTTGATGAGATTTTCCGAAGACCGCCTTCCGAATCCTCTTCGAAGGTGATTGGCCAGTTGGCCATCAAAGGAGGGATTTGGAGCCCAAGGAATTCTTCGGCTAAGTCTCGCATGCTTAACCGATGACTGATCTTTTGAAGCAAGCTAAGGCGAGCTTCGAGCTGACCCGGATCTGGATGCACAAGGGCTTCCTTTCAGAAGTTGATGTCTTGCAGAGGTCCAGCTAGATGGTTGCTCGCCCCAACTTCGGCATAAAACCATTTCAGGATCCAGTCTGTATACCATCTGGCATTGATAGCCTTGGGTGGGAACCGGAGAGCATACTCGTCCTGAAGTCTGAAGTTAATACTTCCGAAGGCCACTACCATTTTTTCACCTCCGGGGCCTACGAAGGTTTTCGGATGGCACGAAGCTCTGTGCAGTGCTGTGAAGATCTCTGCCCTCCCTTCACAACCCTTGGCTCGCAATGCCCATTCGAAGATGGCGAGACGAGCTACAGCATTCGGAGAAAGTTTGGGGAGAGTGACGTGGAACAAATCCAATACCTCGGCCAACAAATCAACTGCCGGAAGTCCTAAGCCAGCTTCAAAGAAGGCTTCGAAAACAACCCCTTCTCCGGGCCTTGGCGACGGAATGATCTCTTTCCTAGGTTTGCGAATCATCACTCCCGAACTAATTCTGCCTTCTACTGCAGCCGCAAGAGATTCCCTTCTGCAGGTCAACGGCCCTAGTTGATAAGATTGGTCTGTGTACTTCGTCGAGGCTGGAAAGAGGTCTTGAGGGCTGACATTCTGGGGATTTCCTCCCATTGGCGCCATTGCCGCCACTGAAGGATTTGGAGTCGCTGCCGCCAAGGTTGCAGCCGCCGCTGCTGCCGCAGCCTGCTGCCGGGCCAGGGTTGAAGCTGCTCCAGGGCCCTTGAAACTAGTCTTCGCCATTGAATCTCACGGATTGCTTCAGAAGAAAAATGGAGGCTAGGGCTCGGGTTGGAGGCTAGGGCTCAGGTGATGGTTTGTTTGCACGAAAGCAGTGAAAAGGTACTCAAGCAGGGTTTGGGTCCTCTATTTATAGCCCAAATCCTGATTTTTTACCGTTTGTCTGTATCGCTTCACATTCCCAACCGTTACTTTTCTCCGAAATTAAAGCATTTCGTAACTTCCGTTAGAAGAAAGAAGCTAACGGCTATTTCTTCTAAGTCTAAAAAGGCTTTCAGACTTCTTGAGTTAGTTCTAATTTACTTCGAATGTAATTTTATTAGAAATTGATTCGAAGCTTACATCTCCACATAGTTCGGAGATGGTTTAAATCTGCTAACCCCTACGCATGATTATTTTTCTTGCGTATACTGCTCTCCTAACATTACAGATTTAACGGAGAAGTGTATTCGAGGGGCTACTGTTGGGGGAAAATATTCCATCTTCAGGGTTATTACAGTGACAAGATAAAGACTGGTGATTAAGCTAAAGACTTCCAGCGTATACCTTCGGAGATACATTGAGTCAAGTTCGAAGCATGATGACGGGCTCTAGTTCGAAGTATATCTTCGAACTTGGACTCTTCCGGGAACTTCTTTGCCAGCTAAGATGGAAGACTTATCTTCTTTCTCATTAGATTAGTCTTTTACCATTTTAGCCCTATTAAGGGCACCGAATAGTTTCCACTATGTCGGTTGTAATAGAGGGGTAAAAAGGTCTTTTCCTTAATGTTTAGGCCTATAAATACCGCCCGTTTTGCCCTGTAAAGAGGACCGAATACAAGTTATTCAATACACACATTCGAACTATTCTAAGTTATTATCCTTTCGGAGGCTTAGAACAGTTCACTTCGCAAACACTTCGTTTGTTAAGTTTGAATCTTCAGAAACCTGTTAGCGTAATCTTTTGTGCCAACAACAGGCTTCTGATGGAGCTTGCTGAGGAGATCGGGGTTCAGCACCCCTTCGCGGGCGGCGTCGACTACCAAAGAGGTAGACAAGCCCTTGATCTGCGATTTGGTGTGGGCGAAGCACGTGAATTATTCCCGAAGCGTTTCCCCTGCTCGCTGCTTCACCTAGAATAAGCTCCCTGTCGACATCAGAGCCACAAAGGTACCTTGGAAGTTGCTTACGAACTTCCTCTTCAACTGCTCCCAAGTTCTGATCGGTCCAGGCTTCAAGGACCAGAACCATCGGAGAGCCACACCTTCGAGAGCGATGGGGAAACACTTTTCCATAGTGTTGCGCACCCCTCCACTTGCTTCTATCGCCAGGGCGTATGAGCGAGCAAATTCTCCGAGGTCTGACCCGCTGGAATACTTGTGCAGCTTCGAGGCCTTGAACCTGGGATCGAAGGGCACCCTTTGCAAGTCCGAATGTAGCGAAGACTCATCATCGAAAGATGCGTTCTCAGCCTCCTTTGGGACTTGAACAACTTCAGGAAGATTGCGAGCACCACCGTCTTGGGGCCCTTCTAGAGTCTCTGTGGAGGCTTGGGAGCGGAGGCAATCAGCGGCCTCTTGCCTCCATCTAGCCACTTCCTCCTAAAGCCGCACTATCTGAGTAGCTTCGACCTCAGGAAGGTCTTCGTCTTCGTGGGAGGGTAGATCCGGGTCTCGGGAACTGACATAATCAGTTTGGAGCACCGTAGGAGGAGCCCGAGGGCCTCTGGGCACTCGACGCCCAGCGACGCCCTCGGGAATTGTTGGAACAGTTGAGGGTCTAGCTCCGTTGGTCCGAGGGGACCTTCGGAGAGGACCCAAGGCTTGGCTTTGCTTGGGAGGCATAGCTAGCAACGGAGAGGTCCGATGACCAGGGACTTTGATTGGTCTGGGAAGGCGAGGGAAGGCCTTTGAACCGTACTAGGAAGCCCCTTACCGAAGGGTGCGCGGAATCTTGGGACTCCAAAGATCCCTCCGTAAGTGCTCTTCGAAGTGTAGTCAGCAGTAGAGAACTAGCTTCTAGAAATAGGATCCCCACGGACGGTGCCAACTGTTGGCGTAGAAGATTACGCTAACAGGTTCTCTTAGATCAAGAACAGACAAACAGTGAGTTCGTGTTTAGGAGCTATCTCAAGCCTCCGAATTGGATAATAGCTTAAGTAGTCCGAATATGTGTATTGAATAGCTGAGTATTCGATGCCTATTACAGGGTAAGAAGGGGGGTATTTATAGGCAAAAAAGTCTAAGGAAAAGACATATTTACCCCTCAATTACAACCGACATAGTGAAAACTATTCGGTACCATGAACAGGGTTAAAATGGTAAAATCTACCCAAAGCAAGTAGATAAGTCAAACATCTTATCAATCCTGCCGTTTGATTCTGAAGCCTCATATCCTGTGGAGGGTTCTTTCGGATCGTAGATCGAAGCACCCTTCGGCGTAGCGACTCCACCTTCGTGCATGAGCCCATCAGCTCCGAAGCTGATATGTCCTTTTGAACTGTTAATCTCTAAGTCCTGAAAGTGAAGCATTTTCCCCCAACAATTTCCAATCTAATCTGCTATTAACTCGGCCAGATGGAGATAAAAACTGAGCTGGAATCGCCTACAACTCCATCTCTGCCGAAGTGGGCTTCGGCCAGGCCCATCGAGGCCTACTCCTCGGGCCGAAGCTTCTGTAACGTGGGCCTCTGAAGGCTTCCCGACCGAAGCCCATGGGCTGGCTAGAGGCTTTCGAAGCCCATAGATCAATGGACCTTCAGCCCTATAGGGCTTCGAACGGACCCTGGACATGTTTGTTTTTTGGCCCAAATCACCAAAATTGATATTTTGATAATCTAGCCATTAATGCCATTTTTTGCTATTAACACTATGAAGTTGAATATATTATCAACATGACTAATTAATTAATGATAGAGTAAACAAAAAATGTACTAATAAAACATTCACATGCCCATCTAGGAATCATATGTAGGCACTTACAACTATCTTTTGGACCTCATCGGTCATATCCTTCTTCTTGCTGGTATGGCATTCCTTGAACATATCCACTGCATCCACTTCTCGGTCCTTGTTTTCTCCCTCTGTATATAATTTTGGTGTGAAATGCAGGAAAATTATATTTTTTGTGTACACAAATTTATAGGAAAATGATATGTATGTTTTCATAAGATACAAGATGCACATGGATTAAAACATAATAAGAGAAAACAAGGTATTGTAGCACTTACATATGTGTACAAGTGCGAGATGTAGCTGCGAGATCTCGTCGATTGATGTTGCCTTACCTTACCATGGTTACACTTGTTGTTCTCAGAAAAATTCCTATAAGGCCAACATGTAAGTCGCAGATAAAATAAATAGAACATAAATTAATTTCATGAATTGAACTATTTATTTTTCTCCCTTTAATTGGTGTTTTCCTCGTATTGTGTGCATTTAGAATTTGAAGCTATCGAGGAGCCCGAGTCTTTTGTCGAGGACCCATCTCCGTCTTTTGTTGATCCAGGCAAGTCACACCCATGCCTTGACCATATTGATCCCATGTTTTCAAATTAGTTATCGCTATAACACATAGGAATTAATTGCATTAGTCCAATTGAAATGTACAGTTATATTTTTTTAGATCCCTTGACCTTGTTGTGCAAATACAAGACATGATTTTGATCCATTTTCCCTTGTCGCCTGAATACTACAATGCTAGTTAGTGCACAAGTATTGGCACACTTGCTTAGTATTGCTAAAAATGAGTCGTAGACTAGAATGGCTACTTTATTCTTCTATATGTCCCTAGCTATGTCTCTTCTCATGGTTCTAAAATGATGGAAGAAATGTTTGGAAAATGTATAAGTTAATGGTAAAGGTGGGTTTTCGGGTGCAAGAGAGTGTACTGGTTGGTAGCACCTGGGGCACTATAAGGACCGGTCTACGGGATCTGTTGTAAAGCATTTCCATACAAGCCACATGTCTAGTGGGTAAGGCCTAACAAGGCATGTAAGTCGCTTCAACAGGATGTACCGAGCAACAGGTTAGGAGAGTAAAGAAGAAATGACAACTTGTTTCCTTTTTTATTGACTAGACATGAGGCACAAAAGGGGGCTCGACGTAATCTAAGTGTTGGAGCGCCGACGAAACCTAGTGTGGTTGTCCTTCTGCTGAAATGGTCTATGTCAAAGGTTTTTTTGCATGAATTTAGTAATGATCTGTTGAATTCTTGCATTGTGGGTAAATTTGTACATCTCTGATCAGAGTAAAACCTTTTCGAAAAGTCGTGCCTATGCTTAAAGGCGAGCCAAGTGATGTTTTCCGTAGTTAGTATAATTATCTTGAATGTGAATGATGACTAGTTTTCTAAGGACTGTTGTGAGAGGGAGTATTGTTGTGCTACTCGAGGTAGTGAATGGTTTATCATTATTTATTTACTTACTGTTCATTAAACTTGTTCACTATAATTGCTTAACTACTAAAAATGTACTTTTATGCAAAACAAGCCATATACCTATCCATTGATATCACCTTTACATTTATATTGCATTTGGTGGCTTGTTGAGTACATTTTGCACTCATCCTTGTTGAATAACCCTTTTTAGATGACTGAGTTTGTTGAAGAAGAAGGTCGAGTAATATGTCCCAGACGAGGTGCGATCCTAGGAGCAAAATGTTCATCGTTTTGGAGTCTTTTATTTTATTAGATTATCTTCAGTGTACTAAAATAGCCTTTAAACTATATTTTGTTTGTCGTAAGACATTGTCACTCTATGAACATTTTGTTAATTTATTTTCTTAAGGAAATTCAATATACTCAAAATTGTGAAATTTCGGGGCATTACAGGATGTTATCAGAGCCGACTTGACTGTAGGAAGCCAAACAAACATTATCTTTAGGATTTATCTAGATAAAAATCTCTATTTGTGAAAACCCTTATTCCCTTGCTTTTATTTCCTTGACTCCTCTTATCTCATTTAATGAAGACTTCTCTAAATTTTTGTAGAATGCTGACCACTCTACATAGCTTCTATCGGGATCTTGACAGTTTTGTCGAAGAGCTTCGCCTGCTGACCAAGTTTCTTGGATTTAAGATGAAACCCGAATTTCAAGGAGAGTTCTCCTAGGAAGGATATAACACTTGTGAAGTCTTGATTTGCTTATATGGGAATGGATCTGAGTTCTACACTATCACTGCCACTGCTAGAGGATTTGAGACTACTTGCTAGGAAGCAGCACTCTAGATGCTAACAGAATTGAAGTTTATCTATGAGGATCATCTTCTCACGTCTGCATTTCTTCCTTTGCCATCCAGGGATAGAGACTATACGACCAACACTTGCAATGGTTGTCAAGGCTCTAGTGACTCGGTGCATGCCAGGATTGTCTGTCTTCTTAAGGCGATGGATACCTTGCATTCGAAGGCAAGAGATGATGCCGCTAAGAAATGAGAACAAGTGGATCATCTTCAGCTTTAGAATGAACAACTCAAACACCAGATCCAAGAGATGGAAGAAGAGAAAGCCCATATTCAAAGTCAGGGACCGTGTATCCGGAAGACTGCACGAAAGTCTACTCGTCGTCCGCGCAATCAAAGGAGTCCAACACCGTTGCCTTCCTTGATGCCACTAGATGGTGGTCACTTAATTCAATGGGTTGTTGTATCAGTGAAGAAAGAAGACCCTGAAGAGCTCGAGCCCGTAGATGAAGGAAGGGTATAGAGTGTCTTTAGCAATGGTCACTAGGAGGTACTTAGTCTCGTGCTAGTCTTTTGCGGTTGCTTGTTTTTCTTGTTTGTGTCATATCTCGAATGGTCTCTATCAAGGATATGTAGAATTTTTTGTGTAGGGCTAAATAATTATTAATGAAGAAGATAATTTCTTTTGAAAAAGAGAAAATTTCATTCTAAATCTTTCCTACTCTTTTCGGGGTGTTCATTCCTCTAGTTCAAGATGACTTTAGGTACTTGCCCTGTCACTCGTAGTTCCACCATGCCAACTCAACAACTAGGAATCCTACTGAGGGAGTGTCAAACCAGGGAACAACATGTCCCCAAGGAGTAGGATTGCCACCAGTAGAAAATCCTCCTACTCTAGTTGAGGCGATGACTACACAGAACCAGTTGATCACTGCTCTTCTCTCTCAGAAGCAACAACAACAAACACAGATTCAGCCGCAGCAAGCGCAATTACAGCAATTCCAGCAAAAAGCATAGGTGGGTAATAACTAGAGAAACGAACCTGCACCAGCCCCTACTTCTCAACTGTTAGAATTTCTTCGTGTTAGACCACCATCGTTCTCTAGAACAACCAACCTGATGGAAGCAGAAGATTAGCTCCATAACATCACTAAGAAGCTAGACCTTCTGCCTTGTACTGACCATGAGCGTGTGGCTTTCGTCGCTCATCAATTTCTTGGACTAGTTGCGGAATGGTGGGATAATTTCAAGGAATCTCAACCAGTGAACCATGTTGTTACTTGGGCTGACTTTACTACCGCTTTTAGAGCCTCCCATGTGCCCACAGGTATTGTATCCTTGAAGAAATAGGAGTTTGGAGAGCTACAACAAGGAAGCAAAACTATAACTGAGTATTTGCACGAGTTTAATTGTCTTGATCGTTACGTGCTTGAGGATGTTCGCACTGATGCAGAAAAGCAAGAAAAGTTCTTGAGGGGACTTAAAGTCGAATTGTCCATCCAACTCATCGCTGCAAATTATGCCAATTTTAAGAAGTTGGTGAACAAGGATACACTTCAGGAATCTGAAAGAACAAGATTGAGCGTAAGAAGAGAAAGATGGTAGCCTTTCGTTTTCAAAACCAACAAGGGAATAGTCAAAGGCCCCGTATTATGCCTGCACCGCAAGCTTAGAATTTCCAAGCTCGTTCGGTGTTCAAGCCTCCAACAGCTATCACGCCCAATGCCAGAGTTCCTTATCCAGCTCCCCAACAAAATCAAGTGCCAGCTCAGAAAACTAAAATGTTGAAGGACAAGAATGGCAAACCAGTGGTTTGTTTCAATTGTCAGAAGGAGGGACACTACTCTAGCAGATGTCCTTATCTTAAGCGTGTACAAGGACCAGCACCAAACTAGGTGATCCGTGCCCGTGTGAACCATGTCACCACTGAGGAAGCACAAGGAACACCATAAGTTGTTTTGGGTATGTTTATTGTTAACTCAATACCCGCAGTTGTTTTATTTGATTTAGGAGCAACACATTATTTTATATCTGCCACATTTGTGAAAGAACATAATTTAAAAACTCTTGAAAGAGAAAAACCTATGTTAATAATTACTCCGGGCAAGCAAACCTTAGCTAATCTATATAGCCCAAGAGTGCAAATAGAAATCCAAGGGGTTACATTCTGGGTTGATCCTATAGTCATAGAATATAAGGGATTAGAATTTATCCTATGGATGAATTGGTTGGGAAAATATAAAGGGATGATAGATTGTGCCAACAAGATGATCACTTTGATGAGTGAAGATAGAGCATCAGTCAATTTCAAGATGGTTGCTAGAGGAATTGAGAATCCTACGGTTAATGATATAACATTGGAAGATGTGTCTATCATTCGAGACTATCTAGATGTTTTTCTAGAAGATTTGCCACAGATGCCGCTAAAAAGAAACATTGAGTTTAGAATTGATTTAGTACCTAGAATAGCCCCTATCTATAAGCATCCTTACAGAATGACCGCTAATGAGTTAGCAGAAGTAAAGCGTTAGATAGGAGATCTTGAGCAAAAGGGGTACATTCGACCTAGTACATCGCCTTGGGGTGCACCCGTCATTTTCGCGGAAAAGAAGGATAAGAGCAAGATGATGTGTATTGATTATCGACCCTTAAACGCAGTCACTATCAACAATAAGTATCCTTTGCCAAGGATTGATTATTTCTTTGACCAGCTTAAAGGAGCATCCGTGTTCTCTAAGATCGATCTCCGGTTAGGTTATCACCAACTTAGGATAAGAGAAGAGGATATATCGAAAACTACTTTCACATCTAGGTATGGTCTATATGAGTATACCGTCATGTCGTTTGGTCTCACCAATGATAGAACATTTTTCATGAACATGATGAACAAGGTTTTATGGAATTTTTGGATAATTCATCATGGTATTCATTGACGATATCCTAATCTATTCCAAGACAAGAGAACAACATAAAGCGCATTTGCATGTAACCTTGGGAAAATTGACAGAGCATCAACTATATGCAAAATATGAGAAGTGTGAGTTTTGGACATCTCAAGTGAAATTTTTGGGACACATTATTTCAGCCGAAGGGATAGCAGTAGATCCATCCACCGTTGAAGCAGTAACAGATTGGGTTCAACTTCTGTCAGTGACCGAGATTCGTAGTTTTCTTGGATTAGCCGGTTACTACCATCGATTCATAGAGAATTTCTCCATGATTGCCAGACCCTTGACAAAGTTACTCCAGAAGGAAGAGAAATTCAAGTGAACAACAGAGTGTGAAGAATGTTTTCAAGTTTTGAAGAAGCTAGTGTCAGTACCAGTGTTAACTTTACTAGATATCTATAGGGATTTTCATGTTTACTGTGATGCATCTTGCCAAGGACTAGGATGTGTTCTAATGCAGGATAGAAAAGTGGTATCCTACGCATCTCATCAGTTGTGACGCCATGAGTTAAATTATCCTACTCATGATCTGGAATTAGCAACAATAGTTCATGCTTTGAAGATTTGGAGGCATTACCTAGTCGGTAACAGATGTGAAGTCTTTACGGACCATAAGAGCCTAAAGTATATACTCACTTAGCCCAATCTAAAGGACTATGATATGGCAATCCATTACGATCCGAGTAAATAAAATGTAGTCGTCAACGCCTTAAGTCATAAAGGATATTGCAATGCTATTGTGTTGCAACCAGAAGCACCTATGTTATGCTAAGAAATAGAGAGATTGAATCTAAGATTTGCAACTTCATCTTACCTCATTACGCTCGGGGCAATGCCAATGTTAAAAAATCAGATTCGGGAAGCACACAAAGAAGATCCAGATATAGTTGAAATCAAGAATACTATGCAAAGGGGAAAATCCTCAGGATTTTCAGAAGATGAAATGGGAACCGTTTGGTTTGGAGTTTGTGTGTATCAGATAAGTTGGAAATAAAGAGTCTCATTCTCAAGGAAGCTCATGAGACATTGTATTCAATCCACCCTGAAAGCACTAAGATGTATCAGGACTTAAAGGAGAAATATTGGTGGGTATGTATGAAAAGAGAAATAGTTGAGTATGTGTCTTTGTGTGATAATTTCCAGCGAGTTAAAGCCGAACACCAAAGTCAGAATGGATTTCATCACAATCTTACCTAGAACTCATGCTTGTTTTGACTCGATATGGGTAGTAATCGATCATCTAAGAAAAGTAGCTTACTTCATAGCCGTGAAGACAACTTAGAGTGGACCTAAGTTAGTAGAGTTGTATATGACCAGGATAGTATGTTTGCATGGAGTTCAAAGGAAGATTGTTTCCGATAGAGGAAGTCAGTTTACCTCAAAGTTTTGGAACAATCTACAAGAAGAACTTGGAACCCGACTAAATTTCAGTACTTCCTATCATCCTCAGATTGATGGTCAGATAGAAAGAGTAAACCAGATTCTTGAAAATATGCTTAGAGCTTGTACTCTAGATTTTGGAAATACTTGGGATAAAATTTTGCCTTACGCAGAGGTTTCTTACAACAACAGTTATCAGGTCAGTTTACAAATGTCGCCGTTTGAAGCCTTGTATGGTCGCAAGTGCATAACCCCTCTGCTTTGGGATCAGACATGAGAAAGTTGAGTTTTTTGAACTGATATACTTTTGAGAGGCCGAAGAAAATGTTAAGGTGATTTAGGACAGGTTAAAGGTAGCTCGGTCTCGTCAGAAAAGTTACGGTGATAATCGTCGTCGAGCTTTAGAGTTTGAAGAAGGAGATCATGTTTATCTTCATTTCACACCTCTCCATGGAACGCAAAGATTTAACTTGATAGGAAAATTAGCTCCTCGATTTGTTGGACCATTTCGTATCATTTGCCGCCAAGGAGAAGTGACGTATGAATTGGAATTGCCACCGTCCTTAGCTGGAGTGCACAACTTGTTCCATGTCTCTTAACTCAAGAAATATCTCCGTGTACGTGATGAGCAAGCCAACCACCAATAGTTGGAGATTCAAGACGATCTAACCTACGTGGAGAAACCCGTCCGTATCCTTGATATCAAGGAAAGAGTCACTAGGAGCAGAGTCATTCGTTTTTGCAAAGTTCAGTGGAGCAATCATTCAGAGGAACAGGCTACCTGGGAAAAAGAAGAGGAATTGAAAGCCCAACATCGATAGATGTTTTGACATTCCATCCGAATCTAGAGGACAAGAATCTTTGAAGGGGGTAGGATTGTAACACTTTGAATTTTTGCCAAATAATATTTTTTAAAAAATAAAAATTGATAAAAGAATGAAATGAATTAAAAATATTAAGAAATAATCCACATTTTGTATTGGAAATGTTATTGTTAAATTCTCCAAGTCAAAAGAATATTTTAGGAATTTTTCCTATTTTTAGGACTTTTGCAACTAGCACAGGAATTAAAATGAACTCAATAATTATATTAATCGAAAATGAATTTTAATTCCTATTGGGCCGCCTCCCTCCAATATCTCTTCGTGGCCCATCCGATTCCCGCGCTCTCGCTTACATGTGGACCCCGCTTGTCGGCGCCATCCTCTACCTGGGCGTGCTCACCCACACTACTACGTGGACCCAGCCTACCAGCCCACGCGTTCGCTGCCCTCGTTGACCCGTAGCCCCCTCCTATCAGGCCCATTGTCTTTGCCTTGGACTATCGCCGGAATCCCCAAAATTCCACCGCCGCCGCCAACCCTAGCACCTCAATCCAACACCTCCGGCCATGCCACCTAATATAAACCCGCGCCTCGATACCCCTGGCCCGTATCCACCCTTAGCCTCGCTGATTGTTACCATGTTGCCGGTGATCGCCAGAGTTTTTCCCTTAGCTTTGTTTTAGCTTCGACAGTCTCCCCTCGTCACCGGTGACCCCACACGCCCCCACCACTAGGCACCACCATGACCATCACCACCTCCCCATCCTCGGCATCATCCCCGATCAGCCATCCCGTCACAGGATTTTGCCGGAGTCATGAACCCGAGGAGTACTCTCCAACTCCGCTCTCCACCGGCCGCCATCTGTCATTGCCGGTGACCATCGCATGTACCAGAGTGATCCCTGTCCTATTCTGGTTCTGTTTCTGCCTTCCAATTGCTTCGCTGCAGCTCGCTATCACCGAAATCGCTCGCCGCCACACCTTGTCTCCTCCGGCAATGAGTCGTGTGCCGGATCAATTCCTAGCCGTTAATTTTGTGGCGTGCGGCCCTGATTAAACCCATGACGTGGCTCAATCTGTGGCGTTATCACGTATCGGTTTGCACGTTTTAATCTAGGTCGTCCATCACAACTTAAATCCCACGCCTTGCCCTGTGTCGTTCGATTGGGAACCGATGGCAGTCTGTCTCCCCATCCACAGTGCACTTGCGTGGGTTCACCGTGGACTTTTTCTATTTTTCAATTTTAAAATAATTCCAGAATTGATTCAAAATTCAATAATTCATATCTCTCACATCCTAACTCCAAATTAAACCATTCAAATTTCATTTTGATCACCATAATTTTCTCTACAACATGGACTAATTTTTTCACAAATTGTACTGTTTATTTTTCTCCCTTTAATTGGTGTTTTCCTCGTTTAGCGTGCTTTTAGAATTTGAAGCTGTCGTGGTGCCCGAGTCTTTTGTTGAGGACCCGTCTCTGTCTTTTGTTGATCCAGGCAAGTCACACCTCATGCCTTGACCATATTGATCCCATGTTTTCGAATTAGTTATCGCTATAACACATAGAAATCAATTTCATTAGTCCAATTGAAACCTATAGTTATATTTATTTAGATCCCTTGACCTTGTTGTCAAACCCAAGCCATGCTTTTGATCCATTTTCCCTTGTCGCCTGAATACTACAATATTAGTTAGTGCTCAAGTACTGGCACACTTGCTTAGTATTGCTAAAAATGAGTCATAAACTAGAATGGCTACTTTATTCTTCTATATGTACTCAACTATGCCACTTCTCATTGTTCTAAAAATATGGAAGCAATGTTTGGACAATGACTAAGTTAATTATAAAGGTGGATTTTCAGGTGCAAGTGAGTGTAATGGTTGGTAGCACCCGAGGCACTATAAGGACCGGTCTGTAGGATATGTTGCAAAGAATTTCCGTACAAGCCACAATTCTAGTGGGTAAGGCCTAACCTGGCATATAGGTCACTTCAGCAGGATGCACCGAGCGGCGGTTCAGGATTATTAAGAAGAAAGGATGTCTTGTTTCCTTTTTATTGACAAGACGCGACGCATAAAAGGGGGCTCGACATAATCCAAGAGTTGGAGTGCCGGGGAAACCTAGTGTGGTTGTCCTTCTGCTAAAACGGTCTATGTCAAAGGGTTTTGGCAGGAATTTTGTAATGATCTGTTGAATTCTTCAGTGTAATAAACTAGCCTTTGTGCTATATTTTGATTGTCGTAAGATGTTGTCACTAGATGAACATTTTGTTAATTGATTTTCTTAAGGAAATTCAATAGACTCGAAATTGTGAAATTTTGGGGTGTTACAATAGCTATAGATGACATCGTAGTAAAGTCAAGCAATACCCAAGACAATGTGGCTGATCTGTGTAAAGTTCTAGAGAGGGCCAGGAAATATGGATTTAAGATGAACCTAGAGAAGTGTGCTTTTGGAGTATCGACGGACAAGTTTCTGGGCTTTAGCGTGCATGAGAGAGGAATTGAGATAAGCTAGCGCAACATTGAGGCAATTAAAAACACTCAGCGCCCTACTGATAAGACAAAGTTGCAATCACTAATCGGGAAGATAAATTTTCTATGAAGATTAATATCTGACCTATCAAGAAGAATATAGCCATTCACTCCATTGTTAAAGTTAAAGCCTTATCAAGAATTTATATGGGGAGAAAAGCAACAGAAAGCATTTCTTGAGATCAAGGAGTACTTGAGCTCACCACCAGTATTAAAGCCACCTCAAAAGGTAATTCCATTTAGATTATACCTATTGGCCGATGACAAATCCACCGGGTCAGTCCTGGTGCAAGAGGTCAACAGAAAGGAAAGGGTAATCTTATACCACAATAGGAGGCTTTTAGATGCTGAAACCTGATACCCTGTAGTGGAGAAGCTCTATTTATGTTTATATTTTTCATGCACCAAGTTGAGGCATTATTTACTATTGGCAGAGTGCACCATCGTATGGAAGGATGAAGTCATCAAGTAAATGCTATCGGCCCCGGTCTTAAAAGGGCGTATTGGAAAATGGGTATTCGCCCTTACTGAGTTTGATCATCGGCATGAATCGGCAAAGGCAATAAAGGGACAAGCATTAGCCGATTTCATAGTCTAGCACAGAGATGAGACAATTACTTATGTCGAGCCGACACCATGGACATTATTCTTCGACGGGTTGGTATGTCGGCATGGATGCAGCATAGGGTTGGTAGTCATTTCCACTCGGGAGGCTTCGTTTGAATTCTCATACACAATCAAGACTTTCTCCACAAACAAACATGCCGAATATGAAGTAGCACTGAAAGGGTTGTAGCTGTTGGAAGAAGTTGGTGTCGATATGGTAGGAATATTGGGATATTCCTTATTGGTTATGAGACAACTATCAAGCGAGTATGAGTGCAAATATGGCGTGCTGAAAGATTATCATGACCAGTGCCATGACATGATGACAAGATTATGAAGAACAACCCTGACGCACATCCCGAGGGAACATAATGTAGAGGCAAATGATCTGGCCTATACATCATCAGGATAAAAGCCAATGACTAGGCCGATCGAGGTGGAGATCATAGAAATAGAAGCCGGTGATTGGAGGTATGCTATCGTTACTTATTTGAAAAAACCTTCAACATCGGCACCAAGAAAGCTTAGATAACAAGCTACAAAGTATGTATTGCTAAATGAAGATCTATATTATCGGATAATGGATGTGGTCCTGCTTAAGTGCATAAACATTGAAGAAGCTAAAGTGGTGATGTGCAAGGTTCGAGATGACATATTTGGGACACACCAGTCAGGCTAGACAATGAAGTGGTTGCTCCAGAGAGCAGACTACTTTTGGTCGACCATGGTAGAAAACTGCATTAAGTATTATAAAGGGTGCCAAGATTGTCAAAGGTTTGGAGTCGTTCAGAGAGCACCCACATCGGCAATGAACCAGATAATTAAGCCTTAACCCTTCAGAGGATGGGGCATTGATATTATCGGCCAGATTTACCTGGCATCGAGCAAAGGGCATAAGTTTATATTGGCAACCACTGGCTATTTCACGAAATGAGTAGAGGTCGTTCCACTAAAAAGGTAACTTCTATTGATGCCATTAAGTTCATCAAGCAACATATAGTATATCGGATCGTGATTCCAAGGACCATCACGACAGATTAAGGGTCGATCTTCATATTTGAAGAGTTTAAGCAATTTGCAACTGATATAGGAATCAAGGTCTTAAATTCATCGCCATATTATGCACAAGCTAATGGGCAAGCTGAAGCATCCAACAAGAGTTTGATGAAGTTGATAAAGCGAAAGATTAATGAACAACTGAAGCATTGGCATCGGTCCCTATCAGAGGATTTTCAAATGGCGCTCCACAGGTCTACACAGGTACCACCATACCAGCTAGTTTATGGCCATGAAGTAGTATTGCCTTGGGAAAATAACATCGGCTCAAGAAAGATAGCACTATAGGATCATCTTATGACCGATGATTATTACAACTTAATGATAGATGGCCTAGATGACTTAGCAAAGTACCGATTGAGAGCCCTTGAGAATATTGAAGAGAACAAAGCAAGGGTGGCCAGGTAATATAATAAGAAAGTAGTACCCAAGTCATTTGAAGAAGATCTTCTATGGAATCTTATCCTTCTGATCAGATCTAAAGACAATTGGTTCAGCAAGTGGTCACCTAATTGGGAAGAACACTTTTAGGTACATCGATTTATTCATGGTAATGCTTATTTACTCAAAAGTTTAGATGGATAAGTGTTCGGGAAGGCACTAAATGGAAAATATCTAAATAAGTATTTCCCGATAAATACATGAAGACCCACATGAAGACAAGGAGATAGACGATACAAAGAGTTTCACATTTAGATGGCCGATGGTAAAACATCAACCTTAGACAAGCATACATTGCTCAAGACAAAAGGTCAGAAGTTCACAATAGAACATCACAAGTAAATAATAGTTTAAGGGTTACACGACACTTAGTGGTCCAAAAATAAGTAGTTCAAGACAAATAACGGTGAATTGCCTCGATTGCTTGCTGCTGAATGTTTTCGATGCCCTGGATGATGGCCCGATTGTCATCCACTGATCATGGTACCACCTTGATGGCACGGTGACACCGATGCACATGGCGAACAGTGTCGGTGACACGACATTCCTTGGCTTGGATCCGATCATGGAGGGCCACCGGGATGCTCTCTTCATGGGCTATCTTCGCCCAAACTTCACTCAGCCTCACGATCAAATTGCCTCCTCTATTCTTAGCTCAACAAGGTGCAGTGATGTGGCCGATGACTCATTATGAAGATTATTCAGGTCATCGACTTCGACAAGTCCCGCATCATCATACGTCTTGGCGACGTCCAGCTGTGACGCACGAGTCGCCCGATTTTCCATTCGCTACTAAGCTTGCTAGATCGTCGACCGATGGTACTCTAGATATGCCATCGGCGTCGATATATCAGCAAGGTCAGGAGGAAGGAAGTCCAACACGTCATTAAAACGAGCCCTTATGGGACCCGAGTCGTTGACCATTGTCTCCACTGGTTCACTGAGACGGTGCAGTAAGTCTGATAGAACTTCCCTCGCCTCCGGAGATGGTTGGCGTGCAGTTAGCTGGGGGCATAGACGACCTCATTGTCTTGAAAATGAAAATAATAGAGTCAGGTGAATTAAAGTATCATGTTTGAATATCAAGTACAGAGGATACTTACGTCAGTCGGCCCAACGTGGTTAGCCGATTGTGAATCGCCATCGACGGTGGAGGCTGTAGCATCATCTTCCACCTCATCGATGAGGAGGGTGTGCATACTGCCTTCATCAAGGTCAGCCTGAGGGTTAGATGATGTAGCAATATCAGGAATTGGTTGCATTCAAGGGCAATATGAGTTTCATGAAGATAAGGAAAGAGTAAGAAAAAAGAAAATACCTGACGAGGCTCATTAGTAACAACGGTAGTTGTACCGTTGGCAGCATTAAGTTGATCAGTAGAAATGGAGATAGTAGTAGCTGGCACACCAGAGACAACTGCTGCAGCATCAGCGGTGACCTCCATGGGGGGAACTTCGGTTACAATAGCTGGTGAGGCGTCAATAGGATTGCCGGTTGCAAAAGCATCAACAAGATATTCAACGTTTGTCGGGCTAGACGTCGATGGCTGTGGTAAGGGAACAAAATAAGTGTCAAAATTACAACTAATCAAGATTATTGTAGAATAATAAATACAAACCTGGGCCTAAGGTGACACCACGACAATCGATAGAGGAACATCAACAACAAGAGTCTATGCGACCGAAGGGACGATCGACGTCGGCTATAAGAAAAAAGAATAAACCCTAAGACCGAATGGATGGAAGAATTTTCGTAAAGAAAAAGATGAAAGTTTATTGGACTCAGCGAAGTTGAAACTGGCAGAGTTCCTTGGCCGACCTGAGCTTTGTTATACCGGCGCACATCTATGACCGACACCTTCTGCTTGCGCCCCAGGGTCTTAACCCTTTTCTTGTTGATCCAGTCCATCGGAGTGGGATCCCTGGTGCCCAGGTTGGTGGTGGCTGATACCAATCCATAATGTATCGGTCGACCTCTTTGGCTCATTGAGGGCGCATCGAAGTCATCCTCCTACAAGTATGGAGATGATTATTAGATGATGAAAAACAGTGAAACAAGTTGAGAGGAGATAGATCGAAGAAACCTTGGGATCAATATCGGTGAATGCAGAGTCCAATGATAGGCAATAGTGCTTGGAGTCGAGGTTGAAGGCATGTTGGCTCATCTCGGTCCACCATCTCTTGTAAAGAACTGAGGCCACCCGACATGCTCTCCGGGAGCCAAGCTCACCTAGAGGGATTTGATCGACCATTAAAAGAAGCCGATTGTAATCCAGGGAGCGTTTGATTTCACCATGGAGCTGGATCTGACCAATGAAGAAGAGGCTAATTGGCAGCTAGCCGAAACTAAACTGTCGAGCGTAGGCTGTCGGATGGTAGAACTCATACGTTGAATTATGCGCATGGCCATTTGTGAAGTTGACTAGAAGGAGGCATGGAGAGACACAAGCAATGAAGATGACCCTACTCTCTTGATCGGTGAATACATCGGCCAACAATAGCTGATGTGGATATTCATTTTCCACCAAGGACCCATGCGCAAACTAGATTATGTGGTTAGGAGTAAGACCGTAGTAAAATGTCTTGAACAAGTGGGTCAAGAGGTCAGCAAACATTTTTTCCCTGTTAAGAAGGCAGCCGCCTCGCCCAAGGACAAGCACCGGTGAGTGGTCGGTGGGGCGGACTCACGATAGTCAGAGGGGAATTGAAGAAGATCAAAAGAAGGGCCAGAAGAAATTTTGGCTGTGTATATGTTAAGCCAAAGTTGAAGGAACCACCAAGGACCGTCGAGATGGCTCACTACCTCACCGGTCGATAATCGAACCGAGGCCTCGTGGAAGAGGTGTTAGAGGGAACCGAGAATATATCGGCCCAAAGGAATTTTATTGTTGGCAGCTAGTTGCTCTACCATGAATTGAAGGTGGCAAGTAGGCCCAAGGGTGGACCAATAGAAAAGAAACCTCTCAAGCTAGAGGTTGAGGAAGGCAACATGCTCCCGCACGCCGATGGGCCCAGACTATTTTTTATGATTTGCAATGTATTATTCCCAATCGCTGATGGATTGGATGTCAAAGCGGAGAGAGGGTTTGGAGCAGAATAAAAAATGATTGGCTTTGGTGGTGATATCAACGCAAGTCAAGACAGTAACATCAAGAAAAGTAGGGCTCATTGGCCCGTGACCAAAGAGGAAAGCATTCAAAGTATCCGACCAAAAGTAGCACGAAGAGGACAACATTGGTTCATTCTTATAAGGCGTGGCGAGGGAAAGGTCGATGAAATGTGCTATGCTAGTTTGCTCCCAGGAGCTACTTTCCGATGCGACTACCTGAAGATACCAATCATGTCATCCTAGGAGTGGAGAAGGGGAAGCCCTAAAACTTTAGGTCCAATCGGAAATAAGTATTTTGGAATTCTTAAAAAGAATGTGTTGTGCTTCGACATTGATGAAATCAATGGGATCTAGATTGCTCATCGGGCCCAAAAAGAAGCATGAGGGTTGTTATCAATAGCGACTAGGATTTGATTTCTCAAGTTCTACAAAGAAAAAAGAAAGCCGAAGAAAAAAGAAAGGGTAAGACCTCAAGAAGATACAAAGATTTGAAAAGAATAGCAAGAGAAATAAAATGTCGAGCGCAAACTTTGGGGATGAATGCACTGGTCACCATTTAAGTAGTATTCGGTGACAGGTGGGATGGCCAAGGTTAGTGATGAAGAAGGATGTCAGCGGTGAAGATCTGTGAGGCGGTTGCTAAAGCACCGGTGGAGAAATTGACTACGAAAGAAAGTGTTAAAATAGAAGGCGTAGAGAAGAAGACAAGAGCCAACAGATACGTATGGGATGAAAACGACATCAAGATAGTCAGGTCAAGTCTATTTTGGTGGATTTGGTGTTCCCAACTACAACGTTCGGCAAAAGGGATGATGATGACGAGTATATGTTTTGAAATGCTAGATTGACCGCGGGCCCAGGATTGGATGAGTTAGATTTTTGGTGACCCTGTTCAATGGCACCATTGCTAGACTGTGTGGAATGAAGCTTGGTCTGACGCTGCAACAAAAGAGAAGTAGATGCGTTGAACCAGGCGACATCCATCACAGTCCTCAATGGCTGAAAAGGGAAAGGCGAGAAAGAAGATGATAAAAGGGTTGATGAAGATTTCTGCAATGTGAAAACAATGCTTCAGAGATATATGGCGGGATTAAAGATGTCAAAAGACGAAAGGTTTTTGTCTACTAGTAGAAAGTTTGATGGGACTTTTGAGATGGCATGGTGCAGAAAGCCTTAAATGAGTGATAATTTCAAAGCATTAGTTACACTTATGCTCAGAAACTAGGGGGCATGTGTTGATGGCAAAAGTTGGTTAAGGCCCAAGCCCAGTAAGGATCCGGTATGGTCAACAAAAGTCAAGAAGTCTGATCAAGGTATGGTCAAAGATGTCCATCCGTATTGTTCTGCATGATCGGATATGAAGTAACCGATAGAGTTAAGAGAAAAAATTGGTTACGATACTTATTAGATGGCAAGTCTCCGCACTATAAATATGTACATATTAGGTAGATAAAAGAACGAACAACAGATCCAAAAACTACTCTCGGCGCATCGCCACCCTTGTTATTCAAGGTTCAATCTCGGTAGGGATTGGCACCCGCAGTTGGCTGCATCGCTTCGATCTCCGATGAAGGGGTAAGTTTTGCCACCCCAATGATTGTATCGACTAGATTGGTGTTGCTCAAGGCTGCATCGCTTTGTTATCTTGAAGTGCACAATTTTGATCAGTACAATTGTTGGCTTATCTTGATGTATCGTCTATGTCTAAGGCCGCATTGATACGATATCATAGATTGACTTAGATTAGATGTCGTATTTTAAGGATTCATCAGTTAGGTCCGACATCTTGATCTATTGTATCTGATTTATTGTTGTACATTATTCATATGAATAAAGTATGCCCGATATGTCAAAATATTATGAGTCATTCGTGATTGATCAATTGTCTTGGTCAAGTCCGATGTTGCTGTTATGATGATTTAATAGTATGGATGCATCTTCTGGTATGCTAGATTTAGGTTCTATCAGAGTATAAGCTGGTATGTTATCTTTAATTCCATGTCACATATCATTGGTATTGGGGATTAACAATCGGCCCCGAGTGCATAGCGCAATCGCTTGCCCGATCATTGGCCTAATGGTGTAGGTTCTGCGTATCGACTGATTGCCTAATCGGCCCCGATGGTCCGACCCATGTTTTATGTCACACGATGGTTTACATGTATCGCATGCTTGAGACTTTCTCACTCGATACGTGTGATTCGATGCGCGTCGTTGCCATCAGCTCGATAGTCGATAGGAAGTGCTACTAAAGTTTTTCCATGCCTTATCAGTTGTAGCGTCAAATTTATTAGTACGCTCAGAACCATAAATTTTTAGGACCTACACTAGAGTTAGAAGATCTCTCAGGCCACGCGTGTGACCAAAAACGACACCAACAATACCAAAGTGCTATGGTAAGTAGTCTAGAACAAAAACAGTGCGACAAGACAAACCCACCTGGATATTTCATTTCAGCACAAAAGGCAAGGATCTTATCATGATTTTTATTATTTTCAGGATAAATATTTCCATGAAAAGCATATGGATGTTCAAGTTGCATATTTGCATCGAATTGAAAAGGACTTAGCTACCATGCAAGTAAAAGATTGCAAAATAAATCAACCTACACATGCTAGTTACCAGACTAAGCAGTGAACATGTTTTTTATTTTAAGACATAAAATTCATGCTCATGAAATTATCAGATATATTCAAAAGAGCTGAAACAACATTATCATAGAAAAATACCCAAAAGCATATACAAACAAGATCATGTAAAAGCAGTTAATCATATAATAGAAGCTCGTGCATGTGTGTGAATGCAACGAAGAATGATATGGACACACAAATGCAAAGAAAACATGAGAAACAAAAATCTCAAGGTATTCAACTCAAAAATGATAAACAAAACACAAAATCCCTTACCCTGATCGTTGTCCCCAAAAGTGATGTAGTCTTGAAGCTCATGGTGTTGAGGCTGGAGAACCATCTGCGTGTCCATGATCCATATGTCCCCGAGACTATATCCTACCAAATCAAGGGTAAAAAGAACGAGCAAATGATCTGACACTGGGGTTAGCAAAATAACTGAACCAGTGCCGAGCCATCTGCTTAAAAGTAGGAAAACCAAAAGGTATAAAATGGTTAGAACCAAAAAATACTCTAAATCACTTCTACGAAAACCAAAATAAGCATAGTGGCTAGGACCAATGCACGACTCCCTCTCAAAGCACGGTCCACTAAACTGCTTAAAGTCATGACCACGAGATCCAAATCCGTATCGAGAATGACCTAGAACTCTTCCGGAATTGAAACCACCCTCTAGAGAAGGAGTACTAAAGTCGTCTCCCCTACCATCACCTACACGACGTGCCCTGGCATCTCGCCTCTCACCGTGTCAAGGAACCCTCAGTCTACCACCCTACTGGTAAAACTGCTCCTTCCCACCACGTGCTCTCTTAGCTCTCTCAACCCGCTTTCTCCTAAAGAAAAACTCCTCAAGGTGACCATCTTTCTTGTAGAACTCACAATGGTAGGTCATTTTCTTGGGATGTGGTTGAGTGTTTAGGTTCTTGGGCTTGGTAGTGTTTGGTGGAATATTTTTGGCTATGGAGCTTTCTAGAAGGGTGTCAAGAGGAGTGTGCATGTATTTTTGCTTGGGAATCCAGATAGGCTGCTTGGGTGGAGCTTTGGGTTTTTCTTGGATCACTCCATCCTTGGGCTGATGTGTTTTGAAGGACTCGGTGGTGTGGGTCTTGGGAAACCTCTCCTCTACGCTTAGCTTACACGATTCCACCGCCTTGCTCAAAACACTTTCAAAGTTAGCCTTGGTGTAGGTGTACCCAATGTTGAACCAATCTTCTCTCTTTAATTACTGGATAATCATCCCCAACTGAGACTCTTTAGCACTCACCCAACTCAAGATCTATCGGAGATAAGAGTTCTCATTTTCAGCACATGCTATCTCTTCTCTTAGAGAAGCTAGCACCTCCACCAAAGATAGGCAGACCCCACACTCATCTTCTAGTTGTGCAGACTTTCCTAGCTTCTTGATTTGAGCATTTTTCTCAGGTAGCTCTTTCCTTAGAGAAGCACAGTCCTCATTGGTGGTGGAAGGAACTGTCAAAATCTCTAAGTCAACCTTGGTCTGCGCCAACTCGGCTCTAAGACTCTCAAGCTCACTCACCTACCCATCACACTTCAATCTCAGCTCAGCAAGATCAGCTAAAAAGGATGGTCAATCCTTACAAGGCACAACATCTGAGGCTTGAGCATCTTTCAGATCCAACTGAGTGCTTTCAAGCTCAGTGGCCAAAGTGTCTCTCTCATCAGGCCTTTTGGTGTACCTTGACTTAAGAGAAGTCAGATCACCTAGCAGCACCTCATAGGTGGGACACTCAACACTCTCAAGCAAGCAAGGAGAAGAAGTAAGACTCTCAATCTTGTTATTGGCCATACAAGCTCACTGGTAAGCTCATCTAACTTCTTCTTTGCTTTCCTAAGAAGCTTCTCCTAATACTTCAACTCTTGACTATTCTCTTCAAGTAATTCACGAATTTCAAGCTCATAAGGAGTTACCTTCTCATCGTCATCAGATTTGTCAAAGTTGCCCTTGTTGTTCTTGTCCTTAAGAGCCATAGTACAAAAGCTTTTGCGGTTGCTTGCTATTGTGCTAATGTCGGGTTTTGTGCTTGTGCTTTTCCTTGTTAGTGATGAAGGAAAAGCTCGCAAGATCAACATGGTCCTTCTTCGCCGCTCTCTTCATGATGATCTCGTCATCACTTGAGCTCGATGAATATGAAGAAGATGAAGACCAACTTGACTTGGACTTCTCGTTAGAGTAGTTGTTCTTGCCGCATCTATCACTGGTAAAGGTCATCATCTCCCAAGGTCTCAAGTTGTTCTTTAGTGATAGACATTAAGGAAGAGAAAGCACAACTGAGAGAGGGGTGAGTATCAGTGGTGGTCGCAAAGGCCAAGCTCTTGGAGCCAGATCCAATGAAATTTTATCTCAATTGGATATCAACCTCATAGACATTGAGCTTGCTAAAAAGCTCTGCGACTGTCAAGGTATCATATTTGTTGACACGAAAACGTGCCCCTGCACTTGGGTCAGTTTGATAATCCAAAAGTGTGCGGATACTTAGGGACAGGCCTAAGCGTAACACAGCACTGACATCGCGTTCCGACTACCCTTAGCCGTGGTAAGGGGGTGGAGTCACCAGGCAATCAGATCACACAAAATAATACAATTAGCCAAAAGAAATATATTAAACATAATAAATCAGAAAACCGAGCGAAGCCCGACTGATTCGAAGTATGGTGCGAAGGGGGTCGCCAAAGTGTACCTTCGGCGTCTGGTGCAAAGTGTCCCGCCGAAGGGTACCTTCGGCATTCGGACTGATCTGGTCGGAGATGAACTCCGAACGGATCAGGACGTGACAATCACCTCTGAACAACGGGGTTCGGTGTGAAGTCTCTGATATAGTGAGGTACAGAGTACTGACTCAAACACAACGCACGAGCACGACTTCGTCCAGAGTGGAGTACGAGCGTGGCGAAGCCTATCGTGACAAAGTTTGTTGGCGAAGCATGCGGTCGAACTAGCAGTCTCGCCGAAGGGTGTTCTGCCAACCTCTGAAACTGAATCTCTCAGCTCCAGATACCCCTGACAAAGTAGCTCCGAATGTGGAAACCTGCAATAGAGTGAATTCGAAGTACCAATTCGGCCTAAGGACTGAATCCTACTAAGTGTTGCACTAGGAGCGAAGGTAGGAATATGTTACGTAGATTAGCGGACACTTCACATGCGAAGTAACAAGGCGATAGCAATCTATTACGTAGATTAGTGGATACTTCACAAGCGAAGTAATTAGGATTACCACTGTTCCGAAGTGGCTATCGGAGGGCTTCCAGGCAAACCCACGAAGAGTATAGAAAAGTAAAGATAAAGTAAATGCGATTCAAAGCTAGGGCTTTGTGGTTGATTTGTGTTGGGGGCGCTTTGAACCGGCTTCACCTCTATACTTATAGGGGCTAGACCTCTAATCTAATCTTCTATAATTCAGCTGAATAAAGATAAACACTTAGCCAGAATCAGGTCCAACTCTATCTCTGCCCGAATTGGGCCTTCGGCCAAGCCTGCCGAAGCCTGCTCCTTGGGCCGAAGCTTCGGAGGGTGGGCCTCCGAAGGCCTCCTAGCCGAAGGGCGTGGACCGGCTGGAAGCTTCCGGAGCCCATAGCCCAAATGTCCTTCGGCCTTGTAGGGCATCGGCCTAACCCGGGACATGTGTATTTTCGGCCCAAATTACCAAAATTGATATTTTGACAATCTTAACCATTGATGCCATTTTTTCTATCAACACATGCCCCCTCCTTTTACTGAACTAAGTAAACTAAAAGCACAACGGGCTAAAGATGATACCTTCCATATCGGCCTTTCGATGTCTTTTAAGCTGTTTGCCACACACTTGGGAAATACTTTTTCAAGTATATACCATTCAAAGCTCTTCGAAACCGCTCTCCTTGCATAGATTCTAACACATATGCATTGCCAGGAGCGATTTTGGCTATTTTGAAAGGGCCTTCCCAACTAGGCGACTATTTACCAAATTTGGGACTCTTAGTGCCTAATGGTAAAATCGTCTTCCAAACCAAGTCACCCACTTGAAACGATTTTGGTTTAACCTTCTTATTGTAGGCTTTAGCTACTCTCCTCTTGTCTACTTCTATGGCTTCTAAAGCCTTCAATCTCTTATCGGTCACTTCTTCCAGGTTGTCTTTCAAAAGAGTTTCATACTCGTCGACCGATAAGCCATCTTGCTTTAACACTCTTAAAGAGCCAAGATCTACTTCGACAGGTAGAACGGCTTCTTGTCCATATACCAACTCATATGGACTAATTTGGTAGCACCGTGCTTTGCAATTCTATAAGCCCATAGCGCCTCAGAGAGCACTTCATGCCATCTTTTAGGGAATTCTTCAATTTTCCTCCTAATGAGCTTAATCAAGGTTTTATTACTAGACATGGCCTGACCATTGGCCTGAGCATAGTAGGGCGAAGAGTTTATCAACATAATACCATAATATTCGGCGAAGTCCCTCACTTCTTTTGAAACAAATGAGGTACCTTGATCTATAGTGAGAGTTTGAGGGATGCCGAATCTATGTATGATGTGCTTCAAGATAAAGTCAAGTACCTCATTGTGAGTCATGTTCTTCAGAGGCACGGCCTCGGTCCACTTGTTGAAGTAATCCGTCACCATCAACATGAACCGATGCCCTTTTGAGGAAGGAGGGTGAATTTGGCCGATGAAGTCTAAACCCCAACCTCGGAACGACCATGGCTTGACAATAGGATTAAGTAATGAAGCAGGAGCTAATTGAATATTGCCAAACTTCTGACATACTTCCCACCCTCTATAATACTCAAAACAATCCTCAGTCATAGTCGGCCAGTAGAAACCCGCTCTTTTGAGCATCCAACTCATTTTTGGGCCGACTGATGAGTGCCACAAAGTCCTTCATGGACATCTCCCATAGCCACCTGGATCGTTCGTGGTCTAGACACTTTAACAGTACTCCATTAATGGTTTAGCGATACAGTGTGTCGTATATCAACACAAATTTAAACGCTTGTCGCTGAACCTTCTGATCAACCCTTTGGCTAGGGTCTCTCAAATACTGGACGATTGGAATTCTCCAATCGCCCTCATGGGCTTAAGAGAGTTTCGCTAGCTCACTCCCTAAAAAGGTGTCTAGTCTACTGATTTCGGGGTGCCCCCCAAGCACTTCTTGCTTCTGTCGAAGCCTGGCTGGACTGGCCGTGTGAAGCGCATCGGGTCGAAGCCTCCTACCGGAGGGTCCAGACTCCCGGAAGCCCTCGTTGTCCAGGGGACTTCGGCTCGTGGGCTCCGGCGTGCCAGACTCTTTGGTGGGCGGAGCACTCTGGTCTTAGGACCTCGACGCGCGGTAGTCTCTGGCCGCCGGAGGGGTCTATCCCAGAGGGTGCACCCGTCCGAAGTTACTGGCTTCGGCAGTGAGACCAAACATCAGCTTCTCCCGTACAGAAAATTTTCCTCTCCTGACTTGGTAACCAGATGCTTGCTGAGCCAAATCATTTGCAACCGAATTGGCCTCTCTTGACACATGAGAAATTTTGAAGTCATCAAAAGTAGCAACTAAGTCCAGGCACTTATCCAAGTAGCTGTTTAGCAAGACATTAAAACATTGAGCACTCTTAGCCACTTGTTGTACTACTAACAGGGAATCACCATGCGCATGAACATGTTTAGCACCCATGGAATCTAACATTACAAGCCCTAGTAGTAAAGCCTCGTATTTAGCTTGGTTGTTGGTAGAGGGAAATTCTAAGCGGGCCGAGGTTTCAAAGTGCGCTCCGCTAGGTGATATGAGGACCACTCCAATACCTCGGCCATTTTTGCAAGCTGAACCATCAAAGTAAAGTTTCCACGGCATTACTTCAATCAAAGCAATATTGTCTCTCCAACTGACGTCTATGTGGTGATCAACTAGAAAGTTGGCTACGATCTGGCCTTTCATAGCTCTTAGAGGTTCATAGGCCAAATCATATTCGATCAAAGCGTAAGCCCACTTTCTGATTCTTCCACTTAGAATTGGCTTTTTTAACATGTGTTTTATAACATCGGTTTGGCAAACGACAAAACATGTAGTAGGGAGAAGATAGTGGCACAATTTGGTGCATGCGTAGTAAAGTGATACACACAAACGTTCCACAAATGCGTACCTGGTCTCAGCATCCAGCAGGCGGCGGCTCAAGAAAGTGATTATGTACTCTTTTCCTTCCACCTCTTAGGTTAGCACAGCCCTGATCATGCTATCTTCGGCAGCGATGTACAGCTGAAATGGAATTCCGGCTTTGGGTGCTCCAACCATGGGCGGTGATGACAAGCACTCCTTGATTTTCTCAAAGGCGCTTTGCTGGCTTGCCCCCCAAGTGAACTCGGCCTCGTTCTTTAGCCGGAGTATGGGGACAAAGGCATCAATCTTGCCAGACAAGTTAGATATAAAGCGACACAAATAATTCATCTTGCCTAGCAACTTTTGTACATCTTTTTTGCATGTTGGCGCTGTAACGTTTCTAATTTTCTCAAGCCTCTTAGGATCAATCTCCAATCTCTATGCCTCTCTAACGAATCATGAAACCTAAGAACTTACCCGCCGACATGCCAAAAGCACATTTGAGTGGTTTCGTTTTTAAACCATACTATCGCATCCTATCAAAAGCAACTTTCAAATTGGCTAAATGGTTTCCCATAGCGTCCGATTTGACTACGACATCATCAATGTAAACTTCTAACATAACTCCTAGCAAGTCATGAAATATCAAGTTCATAGCACGCTGATACGTAGATCTAGCATTTTTCAAACCAAAAGTCATAACGACCACTCGAATAAACCGACAAAACTAGGGCATCAAAAGGCAGTCTTGTAGACGTCCTCTTTGGCCATAAAGATTTGATTATAACCAACATTGCCATCAAGAAAACTTAGTACCTTGTGTCCTGAAGCATCATTGATTAGCATGTCGGCTATCGGAGTGGCCTTGTTTAGATCCCTGAAATCAATACATACTCATATCTTGTCAGTCCCTTTCTTCTCTACAGGTACAATGTTAGCGACCCATTCTACGTACCTGCATGGCCTAATAAATCCAGCTTTGAGTAGTCGCTCTACTTCTTCTTTAACACGGTCATAGACGGCCGAGTTAAAGCGATGAGGAGGCTGTTTATAAGGCCTAAATCTGGACTTGATAGGTAGCCGATGCTCCATGAGCTCGCGGCTTAGTCCTAGCATCTCGCTATACTCCCATGCGAAACAATCGACATACGACCGAAGCAACTTTATTACTTCTGCCTTTTCATTAGGCTGTAAATGTTGGTTTACAAAAGTCGGCCTCAAGATGCTACCATTACCTATGTCAACTTCTTCTAAGGGATCGGCCGACACAAAACCTTGTCCTAATTTCTCTACTTCGCTAAAGTCCTCAATGGCCTCGGCAATACCGTATTTATTAGACCGATACTGCTCTACACGAGACTTTAGCCATTCCAAATTACTTTTGCTAGACATGACTAATAATACAAAAATAGTCGTGCTACACTAGTTGGCTTTACAGACACTGGTACAAAACGTCCTTCGGATACGCTAACAAATTCATAATCCGAAAGATCCCTACCTGACAAACACTCCACTTTGTTGTGAATGGCGTCAACTGACACATCGGCCAATGCCACTTGGGCCGAAGTGTCCACGGGTATGATTTCCACTTCATCGCTGTCCCACTAAATCAGGCACTGGTGCAAAGTAGAACGAATGCAGCAATTTGCATGAATCTAGTCGTGCCCAAGCAGTACGTTATAGTTACCTTATACATCGATGATGAAAAATGCTATTGGCAACGTCTTGTTGCCCACTATCAACTCCATGGAGAGCACACCCTTGGCCTCAGAACTCTCGCCATTGAAACTGTTGAGCATCAAGTTAGTCTTCTTCAGATCATCCTCATTCCTGCGAAGTTTGTTCAACAGCGAGTAGGGCATTAGGTTAACAGTGGCACCACCATCGACATGCATTCAGGAAATCGACTTTCCGTCAATGTGACCTCTAACGTAGAGAGGCTTCAGATGGTGAGCCGAGTCCTTGGGCTTCTCAAAAATAGCATTGTGCGGGCCGAGGTTCAATTGAGAGTCCTCGGCCTCATCCTATGGTAGAGCAAACTCGGTGGGTAGCGTGACGACGTTGATGTCTATCGCCTGGGGTGCAAGCCCCTCGGAGACAGGCGAGTAGTCATCGTGAGCATGTCGTCGTCGTCTCTTACACTAGGAGCCGGGTTGGTCGTCTCAACCAGCTTCATCCTCCATACCTGTCTTGTAGTTGGTCGAGGGCAGATTTCTTTGAAAATAGCGTCGCGCTCGTCCTCGGCTTTCTTCTCGCGCATTTCCTATGCCCGTAGTCGTTGCAGACATCTCTTTTGTGATTTTGACATGCCTAGAGGTGCCCAAGATGGTTGTGGCTTGGTGCCATGTGCCACTGCCTGTTTCCTGTCAACTTTAGCTGAAGTGGTACTGCTTACTTTGGCCTCGTGCACTTTGTATTCAGAGGGGCCTTCGCTGCGGACCCCGGCAGTCGGACCGGCCTTGTTCGGTCGATCGGACCAGGCTCTGTTGTGGGCTTCGGCCGAAGCAGGGGACTTACCTCCGTCAGACTTCGGCGATGGGGCCCTTAGGATTGGGACTTCCTGAGAGCCTACTCTGACTGTGATAGCTTTGGACTCCCTATCCTCGGCCTCTTCGCGCCTGTATTCTTCGACTTCGCTCTACACAGGCCGATTCGGAGGTTGTTGGGGGAAAATATCTCATCTTCGGGGTTATTGCCGAAACAACATAAAGGCTGATAGCAGATTCGAAGGTTCCCAGACGTTCATCTTCGAAGATACCCGGAGTCAAGTTCGAAGTACAAAGATAGGCATTGGTTCGGAGTACATCTTCGAACTAAGGCTTTTCAAGATCTTTTCTGCCAGCTAAGATGGAAGACTTATCTTCTTTCTCATTAGATTAGTCTTTTACCATTTTAGCCCTATTAAGGGAGCCGAATAGTTTCCACTATGTCGGTTGTAATAGAGGGGTAAATAGGTCTTTTCCTTAATATTTGGGACTATAAATACCCCCCATTTCACCCTGTAATAGGGACCGAATACAAGTTATTCAATACACACTTTCGAACTATTCTAAGTTATTATCCTTTCGGAGGCTTAGAACAGTTTGTTTCGCAAACACTTCGTTTGTTAGTTTCTTTTCTACAGAAACCTGTTAGCGTAATCTTTTACGCCAACAGTTGGCACCGTCCGTGGGGAACCTAGTCCGAAAAACTTCGTTCTCTACCTTCTTACATCATGCCTCCTAAGCGGAGCGCACCCCACAATCCCGTTCGGAGGTCTTCTCGGATCTCCGGAGAGATACCATTCGACACGGTTGAAGTCGGAGGGCCTTCGACATTCCCTCCGCAAACTCCGGAAGGGGCTTCTATCCCTCGAACATACGAAGCTTCTCCGCCAACCCCTTCCATACTTCGACCACCCAGAGTTCCTCCTCCACCTTCCATCCCAATTCGAACTGATCCTACTAGCTCTCAAGACCCGGAAGATCCTTCCGGAGGAGATGAAGATAATCTTGGAGATATGGCCACCCAAATGGCCAACCTTCAAGCTGAGGTAGCAAGGTGGCGACAGGAAGCTGCGAACAGGCTTCGTTCTCAAGCCACCCCAACCATCCCAAAAGTGCCCGAAGACGATGATCTTGATTATCCCGAAGCCCTGGAGAACGCCTCCTTCGATAATGAATCTTCGCTGCATCCTGAGCTGCAGAAAGTTCGCTTTGATCCAAAGTTCAAAACTTCGAAGCTCTGTAAGTATGCCGGAGATGAAGATCCTGGAGAGTTCGTTCGTTCTTATGCCCTAGCAATTGAAGCTAGCGGAGGAGTTCGAGACACCATGGTGAAGTGCTTCCCTTTAGCTCTTCAAGGAGTGGCATTAAGGTGGTTCTGGTCCTTGAAGCCAGGATCAATTAATTCATGGTCGCAGCTGAAGAAGAAGTTTATAAGCAACTTTCAAGGCACCTTCGTGCCTCCCATGTCAACAGGAAGCCTTTTCCAGGTGAAACAGCTCCCCGGAGAAACATTGAGGCAATATTTTAAGCGCTTCGCACATACGAAGTCGCAAATTCGGGGGTTGTCTGCATCTTCGGTAGTTGATGCAGCTCGGGAAGGCGTCACCCATCAAGGCCTTCTGGATAAACTTCATCGAAAAAGCATCTCCTCGGTCTCTCAGTTGATGTCATACTTCGAGGAGTATGCGAGGTCAGAAGAGGGTTGGCTTCGAAGAACTGCCGCTACTTCATCCATATTGCAAGAAGTCAAAGTAGAAGTGAAAACTTCGGCACAGCCGCAAGAACCAGTCTTCGAAGTGCAACATGATCGGAGAAGAGGGCAAAAGCACCCTCGTTCTGAAGTCATGAATATTGCACCCCCACAGAAGTTTACACAGAGAGCTCCACAGTCTACGGGGAACAAGGCCAGCGGCTGGAGGCCGCCAGGGAAAACGGCTGGCAAGGGCCAGATTCTTTTCTGCTGCATGTGGGATCCGTCTTAACCCCGAAAAATGTATATTCGGAGCTAAGGCTAGAAAGCTGTTAGGGTATTTAGTTTCAAGCAGGGGAATTGAAGCTAGCCCTACTCAAATAACTGCGCTGCAGAAGATGGCTCCTCCGGAAAATTTAAAGCAAGTGCAAAAGCTGACTGGGCGTCTGGCAGCACTTAGCAGGTTTTTATCAAGGTCTGCGGAGAGAAGCTTGCCTATATTTAAAGCATTGAAAGGGTCCGAAGATTTTGCATGGACACCGGAGTGTCAGAAAAGCTTCGAAGGTATTAAAGAGTATCTCAGTAATCTTGCTACACTCACGGTGCCTACTGTGGACGAAACCCTACTCCTTTACCTTGCAGCTACAGGTTGTGCTGTCAGTGCAGTCCTTGTCAGAGAAGTGGATTTCAATGGGAAGTTGGTCCAAAATCCTGTTTATTTTGTATCCGAAGCATTATCAGGAGCGAAGACAAGATACTCCGAACTTGAGAAGTTCGTTTATGCTCTGATAATGGCTTCGAGGAAGCTAAGACATTATTTTTTGGCACATAATGTAATTGTACCAACTTCGTATCCTTTAGGAGATATGCTCCGAAGTAAGGATTCCACTGGAAGGATTGGGAAGTGGGCAGTTGAGCTAGCACCCTTCGGCATATCTTTCTTGGCAAGGACAGCAATCAAATCACAAGTCCTAGCAGACTTTGTAGCAGAATGGACTCCACCTGCGAATTTGGTTCCGGAGAAGTCAAGTGACGGAGTTTGGATTGTTTACTCCGATGGGGCTTTCCAAGCATCCGGAGCATGCATTGGAGCAGTGTTAATTTCACCTTCAGGGCAAAGAGCAATGTACTCCGCAAGACTCAACTTTAAGTCTACCAATAATATAGTGGAGTATGAAGGGATTTTATTGGGACTCCGAAAAGCACGTGCTCTAGGGGCTACAAGAATAATTATAAAGACAGATTCTCAGATAGTAGCAGGGCACGTAGATAAAAGTTTCCAAGTTCGACATCCACACCTTGCAAAGTACTTAGAAGAAATCCGTAAAATCGAAGCACACTTCAAGGGTATTTCCATTCGGAGTATACCAAGAGCAGAAAATGTGCAAGGGGACATCTTAGCAAAAGCTGCAGCCGGAGCTGTGGATGTGCCCGAAGAAGCTTTCTATGAGGAGCTCAATATACCTTCGGTGCCACAAATTCCCTCGGCAGAGATTCTTTGCATTCCTAGTGCAGATTGGAAAAATTCAATCATGGAACTTTTACAGGGAGGAACAAATTTGCCCGAAGAGCCACAACTGTCAAGATTAAAGCTTAGAGCCAGAAATTATCAAATAATCAACGGTATTTTATACAAGGCCGGAGTATGTTCCCCTCTACTCCGATGTATATCTCAAGCCGAAGGCCAAGAAATTCTTCGAGAAATCCATGAAGGCCTTTGTGGTAGCCATTTAGCCCCTAGAGCTTTGGCAGGAAAAACACTTCGCCAGGGGCTTTATTGGCCTACAATAACAGCTGATGCGGAGAGCTTAGTCCGCACTTGTCAAGGATGCCAGTGGATGGGTCGATGGAGTCATCGCCCACCAACAGCTCTTCAAGTCATTGCTCCAGTATGGCCTATGGCCAGATGGGGTATGGATTTAATTGGTCCCTTTCCAGTAGCCAAGGGAAATCTGAAGTTCGCAGTGGTAGCTATTGAATATTTTTCTAAGTGGGTGGAGGCAGAACCCTTAACAGCTATCACTTCGAACAATGTACAGAAATTCTTCTGGAAGAACATCATTTGCCGGTTCGGAGTGCCTAGATACCTCACAGTTGATAATGGAACACAGTTTGACGCAGAGCCCTTCAGGAAGTTTTGCGAAGATCTAGGCATTCAGTTATGTTTTGCTGCAGTGAGGCATCCTCAGTCTAATGGAGCCGTAGAGCGAGCCAATGGAAATATTTTATCAAGGCTAAATCGAAGAATAGTAGGATTAGCAAAGGGACTGTGGACCGAAGAACTTCCGAAGATTTTGTGGTCCATTCGGACTACGCAAACAAGGTCCACAGGTTTTACTCCGTTCAGACTACTATTCGGAGATGAAGCTATGACTCCAACGGAGCTCAAAGGAGGGTCATTTCACAGCACCGAACCGGACATTGAAGAAGAAAGACAAGCTTCATTAGATTTATCAGAAGAAACAAGACTTTGAGCTGTGGCAAATTTATCAAAGTATCATCAGCAGACGAAGGCTTGGTTCGACCTGAAGGTCAAGCTCAATGAACTAAGACCGGGTCATCTTGTTCTACGAAGCATTATAGCACCAGGGAAGTTAGGGAATAAATGGGAAGGTCCATACCTAATTGTCCGTTCAGGACGCCCTGGCTCCTTTAAGTTAGCTAATTTAGAAGGTGAAGAGTTAGCACATACTTGGCATGCGGAGCACCTAAAGCGATACTTCGCATAAGGGCTCCTTGTAATTCGATTGTAATCATCTAAATTAATAAAGCATATGATCCTGATAGTGCCTTCCCCTCATAGACTTCCAGCTTCCGAGTGGATGCACTGGAACCGCGGGGTCGACCGAGAGGGAAGTGTCTTGAAGCTGGATTGTATTTTCGGACTTCGAACCTGCAAGTTCGAAGCTTCCGACGTGGGGGCTGACATAATCCGGAGTCCAAGCCACCGGCTTGTAGGCATCCATAAAAGAGCCCAAAACCACACCCTACGGAGTCCAAGCCATTGGCTGGTAGACTTCCGTAAAAAGAGCCGAAGGTGGCCAAAACCTACGGAGTCCAAGCCATTGGCTGGTAGACTTCCGTAAAAAGAGCCGAAGGTGGCCAAAACCTACGGAGTCCAAGCCATTGGCTGGTAGACTTCCGTAAAAAGAGCCGAAGGTGGCCAAAACCTGCGAAGTCCAAGCCATTGGCTGGTAGACTTCCGCAAAAAGAGCTGAAGGTGGCCAAAATATACGAAGTCCAAGCCATTGGCTGGTAGACATCCGTAAAAAGAGTCCAAAGAGACCATTGCAAACTCCGAACCATTGGTTCGACAGAGATCGCAAAAATAAGCCGAAGGTGGCTAAAGCAAAACAGAATTTGAGCCATGAGCTTCGAATATCTGTTAACACAGTCCAAAGTGACAAATTATCCAAGATACTAAAGTATCTTGAAAGTTATCTCAAGTGATCTCTTTCATAAAACAAAGGTACTAAATTGCCATTCTTCCAACTACAAATAGTCGAAGACATTTTATAAGATTTTAAAAGATCTTTAAATTGCAGAGGGGCTCCGAACCCCCAAAAAATTGTACTCCGAAGTTTTTCTTTGCGCATAACCATATTTGAATACATTTTGAAGTTTCTTATCCCAAAGAGGGGCTAGTAAATATGGAGACAATTTTAAATCGGTATTCATTATTCAAACGAATGTGTTTACAGATCACATTATGAAAAATTGGTATCTATACCAAGAAGGAATCGAAGACCTCTTCGGTCTCTAGAGCTAGCGGTGGAACGACTAGTTCCAGCGCCGGGAGTTCTAATAACTTTGCGTTTAACTCTCTTGCTCCCCTTCGAAGCTCTAAAATCCTTCTGTTCTTGCTGAAGCTCGGCCCAAGTTCGAAGCCGTTCGGGGCTTCTTTCCCAACTTCTAAGATCTTCAGATCTTTTATTTTGAACTTCATCTTCGTCTTCAGACCAAATAGTGTCTTTAGAAGACGAAGTGTTTACATTAACCTCTTTTTCTTCCTCTTTAATATAAGACAATACATCTTTGATTACTTCGGGCGCAATTACGTCGGAGTCATCTCGAGGAATTAGAAATCGAGGACGCTTGTAAGTCTTTAGAAGTTCGAAGGTGTTCCATAATGAGCGAAGTTCGTCGTTAATTTCTAACACTTCGATATCTTCCGTATGAGACAAAGCCTAAAAATATGATAAACAAATTTTCATTGATAAAGGTTCATAAACACGAAGCTTTACATAGTCAAAAATCCTAAATTATTTCTAAACCTGCGGGTTCGGAGGAGGCTGACTGCTTGAAGCTTGGTTCCGAACTTGCTTCTGGCGTTGGCCTTCATCGATCCAAGCCTTGATCGCGGAACGACCTTCGGCTCTCCATGAGGTTTGAAAGGCTCGCCAGGCAGCAGTCACGCCTTCGGAAGGATTTAAAAGCCGCTCGTCGTCGAAGGTAATAGAGCCCTCTGCGCTCGGAGTGATTGTTCGGCCCAAGTCCTCGTAGTAACGAAGTAGTCCGATGGCAGACACTTGTCCGGAGAGTTCTCCGTAACGAATACCCGCCGTCTTCATTTGCTTCGCTGCTCCTTGGATCCTTTTTAACCGGCGCAAGAGAGTGACGTTGTCATCTGAAGGAAGTGATCCAGTAGTACCGAAGTACTCCAGAACACCTAGCATCTGTTCTATGACCTCCGTAGCTACCTTCTCGGACTTAAGCTTTTCTTCAATTAATGCATCCTTGCTCGAAGTCATTTCTTCTAGAACTCCGGAAAGCCTAGCATTCTCCGTAGTTAAAGTATTCTTCTGATTTAGGAGTTGGCTAGCTTCCTCTTGGAGCCTAACAAGCTCGGAACCCGCATTAGCATGCTCCAACCGCACCCTTTCTATTTCCGCTCGAAGCACGATCCTTTCTGCTTCGAGCTCCTTATTTGCAGCCTCCAAGCCCTGTCTGGCCCTGCGTTTTGTTGAAATCATATTATCCATTTGAGCTACTCTAGCTTCGGAGAATGATAAGTTGCGCTGAAGAGCTTCGTTTTCTTCCCGAAGCTGAGCAATTTCACGTTCGCCCGATAAAGTTGCAGCACGGGCCAAGACCGCTTGCTAAGAAAAGAAAAAATCGAAGTAAGATATTATCCATGTATAATTTGCTATTGTTTTGAAGATGTTCCGTATCTGGTAGGCTGCTCGTTCCATGGCAACGTTTAGCTCCGAACTCTTCGCCTCGCTTAAAATAGCTACCAGCTCTGTCTCCCCGACTTCGCGACTGGCTCGACCCAAAGGTTTGAGCAGATTCCGAAGCCCAGTTCTTTGCTCCAAAAAAGGAGTTAAAAGAGGGAGCATTGCCGAAGCTTCCTGGTCATTCCTGCTCGGCGAAGTTCCGGAGGGTTCTCCTGAGGTCCTCGGAGCTTCAGTAGATGGCCCCCCTCAGTAGATCGACTTTCCTCTGTTGATTCAGACGAAGTTGATCCTTGAGCAGGGAGAGGCTCTATATGTCTTTTACCCCTTCCAGGCCCCTGTTGAGCGACCTCCGGGTGCGGCTCCGAAGTTGTCGAAGGCCCTTGAATTGGATCTTCGCGATGTACTTCTACAAAAG
Source organism: Zizania palustris (assembly GCA_019279435.1). NCBI lineage: Eukaryota > Viridiplantae > Streptophyta > Magnoliopsida > Poales > Poaceae > Zizania > Zizania palustris. The sequence goes on along the minus strand of JAAALK010000085.1, from coordinate 21,584,495 downwards.
GGGGCTCTGCGAAAGCAAAGTTACCTGCAGGGCTCGAAGTTGAAGCAATTTTTCGAAGACCGCCTTCCGAATCCTCTTCGAAGATGATAGGCCAGTTGGCCATCAGCGGAGAAATTTGCAGACCGAGGAATTCTTCGGCTAAGTCTCGCATGCTTAACCTTCGGCTAATCTTCTGAAGCAGGTTGACGCGGGCTTCGAGCTGACCTTCATTGGGCTGCACTAAGGCTTCCTTCCGGAATTGGATTTCTTTAAGGGGTCCGGCCAGAGGACTGCTTGCCCCAACTTCGGCATAAAACCATCTCAGAACCCAATCAGTATACCATCTGGCATTGATGGCCTTGGCAGGAAACTGAAGGGCATACTCATCTCGAAGCCTAAAGTTGATACTACCGAAGGCTACTACTATTTTTTCACCTCCGGGGCCTATGAAGGTCTTTGGTTGGCATGTTTCTTTATGAAGTGCAGCGAAGATCTCTGCCCTCCCTTCACAACCTTCGGCTCTCAATGCCCATTCGAAGATAGCCAGTCTAGCTACTGCATTCGGAGATAATTGAGGGAGGGTGACATGGAATAGATCGAGTACTTCCGCTAGGAAATCTACTGCAGGAAGGCCCAAGCCGGCTTCGAAGAAGGCTTCGAAAACAACTACTTCTCCAGGCCTTAGTGACGGAATAAGCTCTTTACCGGGCTTGCGGATCATCACTCCAGTACTAATTTTCCCTTCTACTGTGATTGCCAATGACTCTCTCTTGCAGGTAGAAGGCCCCAATTGGAAAGATTGATCCAAATATTTTGTTGATGGCGGGCACAGACCTTGATCATCGACATTTTGGGGATTTCTCCCTCCTGCCGCCACGGATGTCGCTGCAGATGCCGGAGGTGCCGTCGCCATTGCTGTCGCCGCTGCTGCAGCTGTGGCCTACTGCCTAGCCAAAGCTGAAGGCCCCGCACCTTTGGTCTTCGCCATTGCAGTCACTGGGTTGCTTTGGAGAATCTGGAGGCTAGGGCTCAAGAACTCAAGGTGCTCAAAAGGTGTTTGATTGCGAGAAAGCGGTGAAAAGGTAACCGGGTAAGTTCTAGGCCTTCTATTTATAGCCTAGATTTTACTTTTTTACCGTTAGTCCATGCCGTTTTGCATTCCTACCGTTACTTTTCTCCGAAATTAACGCATTCTACAGTTTCCGTTAGAAACAGAAAGCTAACGGCTATTTTCTCTAAGTCTAAAAGACTTTCGAACTTCCTAAGTCGGTTCTAAGATAGTTCGAAAAGCAATTATCCTAAGACTGATTCGGAGTTTATATCTTCATGCATTTCGGAGATGAACTAAAAACCAATAACCCTTATGGTTATCTTTTCCTTCCGTATACTGCTCTCCTAACGTTACAGGTTAAACGGAGAAGCGTATTCGAGGGGCTACTGTTGGGGGAAAATATCTCATCTTCGGGGTTATTGCCGAAACAACATAAAGGCTGATAGCAGATTCGAAGGTTCCCAGACGTTCATCTTTGAAGATACCTGGAGTCAAGTTCGAAGTACGAAGATAGGAATTGGTTCGGAGTACATCTTCAAACTAAGGCTTTTCAAGATCTTTTCTGCCAGCTAAGATGGAAGACTTATCTTCTTTCTCATTAGATTAGTCTTTTACCATTTTAGCCCTATTAAGGGAGCCGAATAGTTTCCACTATGTCGGTTGTAATAGAGGGGTAAATAGGTCTTTTCCTTAATATTTGGGCCTATAAATACCCCCCATTTCACCCTGTAATAGGGACCGAATACAAGTTATTCAATACACACTTTCGAACTATTCTAAGTTATTATCCTTTCGGAGGCTTAGAACAGTTTGTTTCGCAAACACTTCGTTTGTTAGTTTCTTTTCTACAGAAACCTGTTAGCATAATCTTTTACGCCAACAGAGGTACCACGGATAACCTGTGGATGATGCCTCCCTCCGCTGCTTCTGTTTGTCCCTGCCACTCATAATACTCCGAAGGAAAACAAGGCATAGCGTTAGGTTGCGGAGGGTACTCCGACTGTGATATATACGCAGCCCACGGAGTCCCCGCCCAGTTGTAAGGTGGAGGCATCGGCGACTCCAGTGGCCTCACCCACTGTGAGCCGAACCCATTACCTGGAGGGGGGTTCAGCAGAGTCGATGGTGTCTTGGACCATATCAGTGAGGGGTCCTGCCAGGACGGAGGTACGTTCGACCAGTGTGGGCTAAAGTCTCCTGTCGAAGGGTTCGTCCAAATAGGTGTGGGGTTCAGCCATTGGGGGCCGAATTCACTTTGCATGGTGTTCAGCCACTGAGGTCCGAAGCTACTGTACGGGGGGTTTGGCAATTGAGGTCCGAAGCCACCGTACCGAGTGTTAGGCCACGGTGGCCCAAAGTCTCTGTGTGGAGGGTTCGGCCATTGCGGTCCGAATCCGTCATTAGGAGGGCTCGACCACTGTGGTCCGAAGCAACCATGAGGAGGGCTCGACCAATGTGGTCCGAAGCCGTCTTCCGGATGCCTTTGGCCCTTCGGCTAACTTAGTTTCTTAGCGCAGGGGCCTGCTTCCTTGACTTTTCTTTGATGATTGTTCAATAGCATCTTGTATGTTACCTTCGGCTTCTTGCGAGCCTTAGCCGAAGGTATGCTGATGTTTTGTTTCCACACTCCCACCTCGGGGTTCTTAGGTATGAGTGTGCATGTGTGTGGTTCTCTGACAATTATTGCCTTCCCTTTAGTCGACTCGGCCTGTTCTGGCCCGAATCAATACCTTCTTCTCGCCGAGGTAGACGGCGTTGACGGGGAAAGGATATTTGTCCAGCTTCATCTTTGGATTGTGGTCTATTTTCAATCGTCCTTCTTCTATGGCTGATTGAACCTGTCGTCGAAAAACATTGCAATCATTAGTATTATGCGAATGCGAGTCATGCCACTTACAGTATGGATGTTTCTTCAACTCATTAGCAGATGGAATGACTTGGCCTTTAGGCAACCTGAGAAGCTGGTTCTTTAGGAGAAAATCAAATATTTTATCACATTTAGTTATTTCAAATGAGTACTTGACCTCACTAGGCCGATTCTTTGTGGGAGACGACCGTAACTCAGAGCAAGTGATAGGTTTACTCTTAGCGTTCCAAACCCATTCGGCCACGTACATGTCAGCCAAATCCTCCTCTTCTAATTCCTCCTCATCGGATCGTTCCATGATGTGGATTTCAGCCCTAGGCTTGTTAAACATCTTAATAAATTTTTTATCTTTGGCTCGGCCTTCCTGGACCTGAGCCTGCTACAAGACTTGGCTAACCTCTAAAAAGTTCTGGATGTATAATCTTTCTTTAATCTCGGAACGCAACCCATTAAAAGCTAGTTCCGCCAAATCCCTTTCTGAAATACTAAGTCTGAAACATCGGTTTCTAGTATCCCTAAAACGCTTGATGTACTCGGAGACGTTCTCGTTAGATTTTTGCCTAACCGATGTCAAGTGTGAAAGCCTAAGTTCCATCTCACCCGTGTAAAAGTAGTCATGGAATTTTTGTTCCAATTCATCCCACGTCCGAACAGAGTTCAGCGGGAGCACCGAAAACCATGTGAAAGCGGTGCCGGATAGCGACAGAGAAAATAGTCTAATTTTTAGAGCTTCTGTCCCGCTAGCTTCTCCACACTGTGCTAAAAATTGACTAACATGCTCCAGTGTGGTTTTGCTACCCTCGCCGTCGAACTTAATGAATTTGGGGATTCTATAGCCACGGGGGTAGGGTATTGTATTGAAATGATTGGGATATGGCTTACGGTAAACCCTAACCTGACTCCTAGGCACGAAGCCGGCACATTCTCTAAATAGTGCACGGATTCACTCCTCTAGGTCATCTTGGCCTGCTGCCTGCGCACGTCTCTTGTGCGGGGGCGCGACACGTGGCAGGATATCGGTGTGTCGGCCATGGGCCTCTTCCCTACGCGCTAGTTGTACGACGTGCTCGAGCCTAGGTGCCTATGCATGTGGCGCGGGCAGCGTGGGCAGGGCTGGTACTGGCGTAGGTGGTGGTGGTGCGTGGTACGCAGAGCTAGTTTGGTCGTAAGCATAATGATAAGTCTCGGCCATAGGTGTTGAAGACAGAGACGTAACGGTCTTGCTAGTGCTACCGTCAATTCTACTATACACATGATTTACTGGAGGTACACTAGCAATAGGGACTGGTTGTACGGCCTCAGTAAAGCCGAACCTTCTAAGAGTCGCCTCTACTTGGGAGCTCACTACTGAATCTAAACGGTTGGCTAGCGAAGCGCTAACAGCCTGATCTACTGATGCGGCTATTTTTTGCTCAATCTCTAAAGAAGATAAACGAGGCGATACGGGTGTTACCTAGATCAGAGCAAGGTCGAGGGCGATGATGTCGCGCTTGATGAAGCCTGCACGTGTCTTGACGTAGCCCCCAAGCATCATGTCTTGGAGCGACTTCAATTTTTCCTCGATCTCTGCTCGGTCTTTTGCGGGAATATCTTCAAGAGTAGGTGTTAGAATGTTGCGGTTGTCGATATCCGCGCCTCCTATGGTGTCCATTAGCGGGGTAGACATAGTAGTCATTGTAGATGTATCGATGGCCGATGTAGACATACCCGTCATGTTGGCGTAGCTTTTCCCCAACAGAGTCACCAAAAAGTGCGTTGACACGAAAATGTGGCCCCGTACTTGGGTCAGTTCGACGATCCAAAAGTGTGCGGATACATAGGGACATGCCTAAGCGTAACACAGCACCGACGTCATGTTCCGACTACCCTTAGCCGTGGTAAGGGGGGTGGAGTCACCAGGCAATCAGATCACACAAAATAATCCAATTAGCCGAAAGAAATATATTAAACAGAATAAATTAGCAAACCGAGCGAAGCCTGACTGATTCGAAGTAGGGTGCGAAGGGGGTCGCTGAAGTGTACCTTCATCGTCTGGTGCGAAGTGTCCCGCCGAATGGTACCTTCGGCGTTCAGACTGATCTGGCCAGAGATGAACTCCGAACGGATCTAGACGTGACAATCACATCCGAACAACGGGGTTCGACGTGAAGTCTCTGATACAATGAGGTACAAAGTACTGACTCAAATGCAATGCACGAGCGCGACTTCATTCGGAGCGGAGTACGAGCATGGTGAAGCCTGTCATGATGAAGTCTGTTGGCGAAGCGTGCGGTCGAAGCAGCAGTCTCACCGAATCTCTCAGCTCTAGATACCCCTGACGAAGTAGCTCCGAATGTGGAAACGTGCAACAGAGTGAATTCGAAGTACCAATTTGGCCTGAGGATCGAAACCTGCTAATTGTTGCACTAGGAGCGAAGGTAGCAATCTGTTACGCAGATTAGCGGTGTTGGCGTAAAATATTACGCTAACAGGTTCTCGAAGATTAAGAACTAACAAACAAAGAGTTTGTGAAACGAACTATTTCAAGCCTCCGAATTGGATAATAGCTCGAAGTAGTTCGAAGTTATGTATTGAATAACTGAGTATTCGATGCCCATTACAGGGTAAGAAGGGGGTATTTATAGGTAAAAATCTTAAGGAAAAGACCTTTTTACCCCTCAATTACAACCGACATAGTGGAAACTATTCGGTACCCCTAATAGGGTTAAATTGGTAAAAGAGTAATCTAATTAGAAAGAAGATAAGTCTTCCATCCTCACTGGCAGATAAGCTCTTTGAAGATTTAACCTTCGAAGTCATACTCCGAACAGAAGCCTGCATGGATTCTTTGAGTTTGATCATTTACTAGACCAGAGTTAATATTGGAACTCCAGTTTAGTAAATTGGCTTTGTCTTATAACTGTAGCCCCTTGACAGTAGCCCCTCAAATACGCTTCTCCGAGTGATCTGTAAAGTTAGGAAATCAGTATACGCAAGAAAAATAATCATGCACAGGGTTTAATAAAATGTATCAACCTTGGAAGCATTCAGAAATTTAGAAACTTCGAATTGGCTTCCAAGCAAAGATCTCATTTGAACAGCTCCGAAGTTAATTTCTACGAAGCTGAAAAGACCGTTAGACTCAAAAAAATACCCGTTATCTTTTTCTTTCAGAAGAAGTTATAACGTTACATGGTTTTCGGAAACAATAACGGTACAAAAGATGGAACGTCGAGTATGAACGGTAAGAAACTGCGAGTTCAGGCTATAAATAGAGGGGCAAGAGGCATTCTAGATACTTTACCCACTGTTCTCGCACAATCCCTCTTTTAGCCTCCAGAGCTCTAGTTCCAACCTTCTCACTCTGTTCGATGGCGAAGACTAGCTACAAACCGCCCATAGCAGCTTCGACCTTGGCCAGGCAGCAAGCCATGGCGGCGGCAGCAGCGGCGGAACCTGCGGGGCATCCCCAACAAGCCAGCCCCCACGACCTCCTCTCGGCATCCTCCAAGTACTTGGACCAGTCCTATAAATTGGGGCCATCGACCTGCAAAAAGAAGACCATCGCAGCAGCAATTGCGGGGAAGGTTAGTACGGGAATTAAGATCCGTCAGCTCGGTAAGGAAGCAATCCCCTCGCCTTGGCCCAGAGAGGTGGTTGTTTTCGAAGCATTCTTCGAGGCGGGGTTTGGTCTTCCAGCAGTAGACTTCTTGTCAGAGGTGTTGGAACTTTTCACGTCACCCTTCCTCAACTATCCCCGAATGCCATAGCGCATCTTGCGATCTTCGAATGGGCGATGCGAGCCAAAGGTTACGAAGGGAGAGCGAAGATCTTCACAGTGATCCACAAGGCTTCCTACCAGTCGAAGACTTACCAGGGCTCAGGGGGAGATAAAATAGTGGTTGCCTTCGGCAACATCAACATCAGGCTCCGAGATGAGTACCAAACTTGATTTCCAGCGAAGGCCATCAACACTAGATGGTACACGGATTGGATTCTTCGGTGGTCCTACGCCGAAGTGGGAGCGGATAGCAGTTTGGCCGGGCCTCTGAAAGACATATATTTCCGGAGGGAAGCCGAAGTTCATCCAGACCCGAGCCAGCTCGAAGCTCGTCTCAATCTACTACAGACAATAAGTCGATGCATGAGTGTGCAGGACTTAGCGGAGGAGTTCATCGGGCTCCAGATTCCACCTCTGATGGCCAACTGGCCTATTAACTTCGAAGAGAATCCAGAGGGTGGACTTCGAGAAATCTCTTCGAGCTCTGTAGGTAACTTCAAAAACTGCAAAATGTTACATATGCAATAATTTCATAAAAAATGATATAAATGAGATAAAAACTTATCTTTCAGCTCCATGCACCACCTTGACTTCGGAGCAAGTTGTACGGGCTTCGGAGAAGATCCTCAAAGCCCCTACCCTCACTGAGAAGGAATGGAGGGTGAAACTGGTCGGCAGTTGGGAGCGGTTCAACCGAGTATGGAGTGTACTCGGAGTTGACGCTCCTTCCCTTCTAGACTGGAGCACTTTTGAGCCTGGTCCTAAGAAGAGGAAAGCTGAATCCAGGAATTCGGCGCCAACCAAGACTCCTGTGAAGAAGTTGGTTCGTAAACCGAAGTTTGTGGCCCCTTCCGTGTCCTCTACTTCGTCTTCGGAGTCTTCTGAAGATGAAGGATATAGAGAAATGCAGAGGGTGTTGGAAACCCTTATTACTGAGGATGAAGTGGCACAGGCAGAGGTCGAAGTCCCGGCTACGGGTGACATAATGGCCATGCCGGCTGCGCAAGACATCCTCGAGCAGGCAGAAACTTCAAATGTCCTGCCTAGCCAAGAGGCCCCTGCCGCTGAAGAAGGCAGAGTCGAGGTAGCAAATGATCAAGCTTCGCCTCTGGAAAAAGTGATAACTGCTGTTCTGGGAGAGATTTCAGCAGATAATCCTTCGATCCCCAACTCCGAATCCGAGGAGGACTTCGAAGAGGCATTCGAACCTCCAAGCAGTCCAATGCTCATCCGTCGACAGAATGTTGAAGGTAAGCCTCAAATGAGTACTTTTCCTTTCTTTTTGTGTCCTGTAAAATTGAGCAATATATAATACCTTTTGATTTTACAGGATCAACCCCAATGGAGATGACCCCTGCCATGAATACTGCGCCTGAAACTTCGACATCTCCGAAGTCAATTCCGGAGGAGGCTATGAAAATGGGGCCTAGAAAAGGTAAAGGAAAAGTGGATCCTTTTACCGCTTCGAACTCTGGATTAACCCCGTCAGAATCTACAGACGGAGGCGAGTCCATTGAAGGGGGCCAATCCTCAGAGGTCTCCAGGGACGCGGTGCTACACTCCGGCCCTTCTCTAAATGAAGACGATCAAAGAGCCTTGTCAAGGATCCCCCTCCTAGCTCCCTTCCTAGAGCAAAGGACCGGGCTTCGGACTCTGTAGAGCCTCTGGATCGAGCTAATCGTGAAGTCGGGGAGACTTACCTGGTGGCTATCATTGGGGAAGCCAAGGGGTCAGAGTAAGATGTGGCCTTGGAGCGGGCAGCATAGCAGGTACGAACTATATGCAATAACAGAGTTAATTTTAACATGTAAATAGTTTACTCACATTGCTTTTTCCTTCGCAACAAATAGTCTTGGCTCGAGCTGCGGCTATTTCTAACGAGCGAGAGTGCAATCGTCTCAAGGAGAAGATAACTGCCCTCCAAGGGAGTCTTGTTAGCTCCAAGATTCAGACCTCTAGCTTGCATGAAATGGTAGCAGTAGAAAGGAAAGCCAGACTTGGTCTAGAGGCTGCTAATCGGAAGCTCGAAGCTGAACAAATTGTGCTTCGAGCTGAAGTAGAGAAACTGCGGATGGAGCAGGCGACCACGGGGGCCGAGCTGGTCACGCTCTGGGAGGAGCAGGCGAAGTTAATGGAGGAGGCCAATAACTTGCTTGGTCAGAAGAACTCCTTGGTTACGGAGGCAGCTAGATTATCTTCTTTGATAGACGAGTTGTCTTCGTTACGGGATATTTTGTCCGAAGACAAGGTGAAGTATGAGAATATAGCCTTAGAGACCATGGACAACCTTCGGGGCATCTTGGAATACTTTGGTACTTCTTGGACTTTACCTTCAACTGGCGACTTCCCTCTGCTGTGAAGGCTGAAGATGATCCAAGCAGCAGCGAAGACTATGAAGACGGCGGGTATTTGGTATGGAGAAATCTCCGGCCAAGTAGCTGCTCTCGGAGTTCTTTGCAACTATGAGGATTTAGGGCTATCAGTAGCACCAGACTCAGGGGCGACTCCCATTACATTCTACGACAACCGACTCTTAAACCCTTCCAATGAAGTGGCTGCAGCTTGGCAAGCTTTCCAAGTATCTTGGAGAGCCAAAGGTCGATCAGCAATCAAAGCTTTGATTGATGAAGGACATCGCCAAAAGAAAGAGCGGTCGCAAGCTTCGGGCAACTAGCCCCCACCGGACCTGAAGGTCTAGTTCTATTTAGAGCCCCGAATATTGTTGACACAGAAACGTGCCCTCGCACTTGGGTCAGTTCGACGATCCAAAAGTGCACGGATACTTAGGAACAAGCCTAAGCGTGACGTGGCACCGATGTCGCGTTCCGACTACTCTTTGTCATGACGTGGCAACCAGATTATACAAAATATTCTAATTAGCCGAAAGAGATAGATTAAACAGAATAAAATCAGCGAACCAGTCGGAGCCCATCTGGTTCAAAGTCTGGTGCAAAGGGGTCACCGAAGGGTACCTTCGGTGTCTGGTGTGAAGTGTCCCGCCGAAGGGTGCTTCAGCGTTCGGACTGATCCGGCCGAAGATCGACTCCGAACAGATTTGGGCGCGATGATCACCTCCGAACAGCAGGGTTCGGCGTAAGGTCTCTGATACAGCACACTACAGAATAATATTGCGAGAGGCGCGCACAAGCGTAACTTCATCCAGTGCGGAGTATGGTCATGGCGAAGCTTGTCGTGACGAAGTATGCTAGCGAAGCCTATTGCCAGAGCTTGAAGTCTCGCTGAAGGATGTTATGGCGAGCTCCGAACCTGATCTCTCAACTCCGGACACCTCCGACGAAGTAGCTCCGAACGTGGGAACCTGCAACAAAGAGAATTCGAAGTACCAATTCAGCCTGAGGACCAAATTCTGCTAAGTGTTGCACTAGTAGCGAAGGTAGCAATCTATTACGCAGGTTATCGCATACTTCACAGGCGAAGTAACAAGGCGATAGCAATCTATTACGTAGATTAACGAATACTTCATAGGCGAAGTAACAAGGGTTACCACTGTTCCGTAGCGGTCGGCGGAGGGCTTCCAGGCAAACCGACGAAGAGGTACAGGAAAATAAAGGTAAAGTAAATACGATCAAAGCACAGGGCTTTGGTTTGGTTTGAGTTGGGGGGCGCTCTACGCTGGCCTTGCCTCTATATTTATAGGGGCTTAATTCCTAATCTAATCTGCTATTAATCCGGCCGGATGGAGATAAGATTTGAGCCAGAATCGCATACAACTCCATCTCTACCGAAGTGGGCTTCGGCCAGGCCCATCGAGGCCTGCTCCTCGGGCCGAAGCTTTGGTGGCGTGGGCCTCCGAAGGCTTCCCGGCCGAAGCCCACGGGCTGGATAGAGGCTTTCGGAGCCCATAGCTCAACGGACTTCAGCCCTGTAGGGCTTCGGACATACCCTAGACATGTGTATTTTTGGCCCAAATCACCAAAACTGATATTTTAACAACCTAGCCATTAATGCCATTTTTTGCTATCAACACATGCCCCCTGCCTTTTAGTGAACTGAGTGAACTAAAAGCACAACGAGCTGAAGACGATACCATCCATATCGGCTTTTCGACACTTTTTATGATGTTTGCCACACACTTGGGAAATACTTTTTCAAGTATCTACCATTCAAAGCTCTTCGAAACCGCTCTCCTTGCAGGGACTCCAGCACGTATGCGTTGCCGGGAGCGATTTCAGCTATCTTAAAAGGACCTTCCCAACTAGGTGACCATTTACCAAACTTGGGACTCTTCGTGCCTAAGGGTAAAATCATTTTCCACACCAAGTCTCCTATTTGAAATGATTTTGGTTTAACCTTTTTATTGTAGGCTCTAGCTACTCTCTTTTTGTCTATTTCCACGGCTTCTAAAGCCCTTAGCCTCTTATCGGTCACTTCCTCTAGATTATCCTTTAGAAGAGTTTCATACTTGTCAACCGTTAAGCCATCTTGCTTTAACACTCTTAAGGAGCCAAGATCTACCTCTATGGGCAGAACGGCTTCTTGTCCATATACCAATTCATATGGACTGCCTTTGGTAGCACCGTGCTTCGCAATCCTACAAGCCCATAACGCCTCGAAAAGCACTTCATGCCACCTTTTCGGAAACTCTTCAATTTTCTTGTTAATAAGCTTAATCACAATTTTATTACTGGACTCGGCCTGACCATTGGCCTGAGCATAGTAAGGTGAAGATTTTATCAACTTAATACCATATTATTCGGCGAAGTCCCTTACTTCTATAGAAACAAATGAACTGCCTTGACCCATAGTAAGAGTTTGAGGAATGCCGAATCTTTGTATGATGTGCTTTAAAATAAAATCACGTACCTCATTGTGAGTCATGTTCTTGCGAGGTATGGCCTCGGTCCATTTAGTGAAGTAATCCGTTGCCATCAACACGAACCGATGCCCTTTGGAGGAAGGAGGGTGAATATGGCCGATGAAGTCTAAACCTGTCACGCCCCGATTTAATAAATCAGGACCTTTATTGAAATTCCATAGAAAATCAATAAACCAAGACGTTCATCATGCGACCACGTACAAATACGAGCAATCATTCACGGTTCGTAGACCGTATTAATACAAAAGTGAATAAATGTGAAGAGAAACTAATAAAATAAAGGGTCCTAGATGAACGCCTCCTTCCAGTCTCGCCTTGACTGGGTCGCTACTCCAGACCTTCATCCTCCTCGTAGTAGACGGGCTCTGGTGGTGTAAGTCAATGGGGGTGAGTACAAACGTACTCAGCAAGCCACCGAATGCAAATATAATGCAAGATAATACCAAGGGAGATAGTGGCTAATTTTGCGGAAGAGCATAATTTGTAAAGCAATTAAATGTGAACAATTTATTGGTACTGAAATGTAATCATGTGTATGCATCATCATCTTCTAACTCGAGGGGTACAGTCAGCCCCACCTCGCTCAATAGTCCTTACATGCCATGAATAACTCAACCATTCAAACAATTGTAAACTAACTGCGAGTAGTCACACAACCCGCCCTTGACCGTGGGCTCGGCTTTTCGAAAAGATTAATTACTCTGATCAGAGATGTACCACTGTACCCACAAGGCACGCACTCACCACTTACACCAAAGTGTAACGAGATGACCCATTCCACGGGAACTCGTGCCAAAACCTTCCATATGGTCCTCATCGACCCGACAGCACCCTCTTATGGGTTTCGTATCGTGTATCGACGCGTCGAGTATCACCATACCCCCCACCTTGAGCCACGTCGGTACAAGTCACCCGTAGGTTGCCCCTTGCCCCCTCCACTATGGTGCATCGAGTCGGATTGTTCCATACTTTCAGTTAGGACTTACCCATTAGACTTGTGGTTGGTACGGAAGTGCTTTGCAACAGATCTCGTAGACCGGTCCTTATAGTGCCCCGGGTGCGACCAACCAATGCCCTAGCTTGCACCCGGAACCCACCATGCTTATAACATAGCCAACTCCAACAAAGTCCAGAGACAAGAATAACGGGGAAATTTCATATAGTAGAATCCATCTATCTACGACTCATTCTTTTTATCCTATAGCTGTTGTGCCGGTACATTGGGCACTAGCTAATATAATATTTGTAGAGTGACAAGGAGTTAAGGCTCAATAAGCATGGCTTGGGTTTGTAAACAAGGACGGGGATCTAATAAATATAAGTGTAGGGCTTGATGTTTGACTAATGCAATATTATCCTATGAGTTTATAGCGATAATTTATTAAAACATGGGCTCAATGATGATCAACTATTTCCACAGGAGTGGTCGATGACTTGCCTTGATCAGCAAAGGGTGAAGGTGGAACCTCGGGATAGAACTCCGGCTCCTCGACGAACTCGTAATCTTCTCGATAAGGAAAAGTAAACTGTACATTCAATAAACAAATAAAAATCCACAAATAATAAACATACAAATTCATGGGTTTTATTATGTGAAGTAAAACTTTAATATTCTGAAGTTTGGTGAAAAACATTAAAATTAGCTTTTAAGGCTTTTCCCAATTTATTTGATGATTTATCAATTTTGATCCTAAGGGGTTTTTATTCATTTAATTAATAAGATCATTTTGGGCAATAGCAGCATACTGTTTTCATGGCATTAATGTGTAGAGAATAAAATGCTGAATTTAATAAAATTTGAATGGTGAAATTTGGAGTTAAAATGAGCAAGTTATGAATTTTCAAAGTTTAAACAATTTTCTGAAATTTTATTTAAACAGAAATTGAGCTCTGGTCCACGGTGAGCCAGGCCCACGGTGGACTGGGCCACTGTGCATATCGACCCGAGTGGTCTGGACCGTTGTATCTGGATCCAGCGGCGAGCTGCGAGGCGGGGGGTTTTAATGAGATTGAACGGTTAGGATTAAAACGTGCGAAGGGGTACGCGTGGACGCCCGAGATCGCTCGAGGTATTTAAGTTTCAACCTACGGCTCAGATTAAAAGATATCGGTTTGACCGGATCCAAGGGCTCTGATTAGATCCCCTCAGGATCTAATCTGTGCCACACGGATGCGATCGGACGACTGTGAGTGCGTACGGCACGGCACGAGATAAGGGGCTTGTACCCCCTTCGTTCTCTGCTCCGGCGGCGCAACGGCGAGGAATTCCAGCGCCGGCGAGGGCTCCCTGGCCAAGATAAGGCCTAAAACGGGACCAGTGACATGAGGGGAACTCGAGCGTACCGGCGGTGGTGGTGGCGGCGAGCTGACGGTGACCGGCGACGGAGAGGGGCGACGAATCCCCTCAGGTTCGTCGGTGGCGAGGCGATCGGGTGGTCCTTTCGACCAACGGAGGTGTGGCCGAGGATGGGTGGGTCTCTGTGGTCACGAAGGTGGCGACGGCGAGGGCAGCGGTGGCTTGGATGGCGGGCGAGCGGTGGCTGGAGGCGGAACAGAGCTAAAGGCCGAAAACATCGTGGCGGTGCTCTGGAAATCGATGGCTTGCGCTAAGGAGGTGTGGGCAGAGGGCGGTGGCCGGAGGGGTATATATAGGGGGTCGCCGGTGTTGTTATGGCAAGGTGACCGGAAGAAACCCGAGGGGTTCCTTTCCATCTCCGGCGAGGTTTCCAAACTTGCAGATATACTTCCATAATCACGAATCCGCGTGGGCTCTGGATGGAATGGAGTCACCGCGTTCGGGGGAACTGAATCCGGGATCGGATCGGTGAAAATGGGCGGCCGGCGGCGATAAAATGGAAGGGGATCGCCGGGTTTCCATCGGAGATGATGGATCCGACAGGTGGCCCTCACCTGTCGGCAGGTGAGCAAAACAGGGAAGCCAGACAAGCGGGCCCCGTCGGTCAGAGAGAGGAAGAGGGGAGTGAGTGGCTGCCGTGTGGGACCCAGGCGGGCACGGGTGGGAGAGGAGAGAGGGGGAAGTGCGCCGACAGGCGGGTCCCACATGTCAGTGACATGAGCTAGGGTTGGGCTAGGCTAGAGGTACTTTGGAGGTTGTCGGCCCGTTAGGATTTAAATTGTTTTCTGATTTAAAACAATTCCAGTAATTCATATATTTGATTAAGGGTTGAATCTCTGTTGATAAAAATTTGTAAAAATTCTTGAAATTATGGTTTGGCCTGTAGTTTATCTCATAAAATTTTCCAGTTCAGATTTTGATTATTTCTCCTTGTTTGGCTTTAATAGGGCTCTTTTAGGGTTTTTCTTTGATAATAAAATTCAGAAATTCCTTTAATAATATATTTCTTTTATTTTATTTCTTTTTAAATCTTGGGGTGTTACGGCCATGGCTTGACAATAGGATTGAGCAATGAGGCAGGAGCTAACTGGATATTGCCAAACCTCTGACATGCTTCACATCCTCTATAGTACTTGAAACAATCTTCAGTCATAGTCGGCCAATAAAAACCTGCCCTTTTGAGCATCCAACTCATTTTTTGGGACGACTAATGAGTGCCGCAAAGCCCTTCATGGACTTCTCCTGTGGCCACCTGAGATTGCTCATGGTCTAGGCACTTCAATAGCACTACGTCGATGGTTCAGCAATACAATGTGTCGTCTATCAACACGAATTTGAACGCTTGTCGCCGAACCTTCCGATCAACCCTTTGGCTAGGGTCTCTCAGATACTAGACGATTGGGATTCTCCAATCGCCCTTATAGGTTTCAGCGTGTCTCGCTGGTCCACCTTCTAAACAAACTTCCAAATTACTGACTTCGGGGTGCCCCCCGAGCCACTCCAGCTCCTACCAAAGCCTGGACGGGGTGGCTGTTCGGAGTGTGCTGGGCCGAAGCCCTTCGGAGGGTTCGGACTCTGAGGAGCCTTCTCCGTGCAGGAGGCTTCGGCCTAAGGTCTTAGGCATGCCAGCACCTTCGGTCGGTAGGGTACTCTGGTCCGGGATCCTTGGCGCGCAGTGACCTTCGGCGGCCAGAGGGGTTCGACCCGGAGGGTGCGCCTGCCCACTATTACTGGCTTCGGCAGTGAGGCCCAGCATCGGCTTCTCCAATACATAAAATGTTCCTCTCCTGACTTGGTAGCCAGATGCTTGCTAAGCCAAATCATTGGCGACTGAATTGGCTTCTCTTGACACGTGAAATATTTTGAAGTCATCAAAAGTAGCAACTATGTCTAGACATTTATCCAAGTAACTATTTAGCAAGCCATTAAAACATTGAGCACTCTTAGCTACTTGTTGCACTACTAACAAAGAATCACCGTATGCGTGAACATGTTTAACGCCCACAGATTCTAGTAATTCAAGACCTAGCAACAGAGCTTCGTATTCGGCTTGGTTATTAGTGGAAGAAAATTCTAGACGGGCCGAGGTTTCAAAGTGCACTCCATTAGATGATATGAGAACCACTCCAATGCCTTGGCCATTCTTGCAAGCCGAACCATCAAAATAAAGTTTCCATGGCACTACCTCAACTAGAGCAATAGTATCACTCCAGCTAACATCTATGTGATGATCAACTATAAAGTTGGCTACGACTTGGCCTTTCATCGCTCTCAGGGGTTCGTAGGCCAAATCGTACTCAATCAACGCGTAAGCCCATTTTCCGATTCTTCCACTTAGAATCGGCTTCTGTAACATGTGCTTTATAACATCGGTTTGGCAAACGACAACACATGTAGTGGGGAGAAGATAATGGCATAATTTAGTGCACGCGTAGTAAAGAGATAAACACAATCGTTCCACAAACGCGTACCTGGTTTCGGCGTCTAGCAGGCGGCGGCTCAAGAATGTGATGATGTACTCTTTCCCTTCTACCTCCTGGGTTAGCATGGCTCCAATCACGCTATCTTCAGCAGCGATGTATAGCCGAAACAGAATCCCGGCTTTAGGTGCTCTCACTATCGGTGGTGATGACAAGCACTCTTTTATCTTCTCAAAAGCACTTTGCTGGCTTGCCCCCCAAGTGAACTCGACTTCGTTTTTTAGCCGGAGTATGGGGACAAAGGCATCAATCTTGCTGGACAAGTTGGATATAAAGCGACACAAATAGTTCATCTTGCCTAGCAATTTTTTACATCCCTTTTGCACGTTGGTGCTGCAATGTTTCTAATCTTCTCAAGTCTCTTAGGATCAATCTTTATGCCTCTCTCGTGAATCATGAAACACAAGAACTTACCCACAGACACACCAAAAACACACTTAAGTGGGTTCATTTTCAACCCATACTGTCGCATCCTATCGTAAGCAACCCTCAAATCGGCTAAATGGTTTCCCATAGCGTCCGATTTGACTACGACATCATCGATGTAAACTTCTAACATAACTCCTAACAAGTCATGAAAGATCAAGTTCATAGCGCGCTGATATGTGGCGCTAGCATTTTTCAAACCAAAAGTCATGATGACCCACTCGAATAAACCGACAAAACTAGGGCATCGAAAGGCAGTCTTGTAGACGTCCTCTTCAGCCATAAAGATTTGATTATAACCAGCATTGTCATCAAGAAAACTTACTACCTTGTGTCCTGAGGCATCGTTGATCAGCATGTCGGCTATCGGCATTGGATACTCATCGTTTGGAGTGGCTCTGTTCAGACCCCTGAAATCAATGCATACCCGTATCTTGCCGCTCCCTTTCTTCTCTACACGCATAATGTTAGCAACCCATTCCACGTACCTAACTGGACTAATAAATCTAGCCTTGAGTAATCGCTCCACTTCTTCTTTAACTCGGTCATAGACGGCCAAATTAAAGCGGTGGGGAGGCTGCTTATAAGGCCTAAATCCGGACTTGATGGGCAGCCGATGCTCCACGAGCTCACGGCTTAGCCCTGGCATATCTCTATACTCCCATGCGAAACAATCGACATACGACCGAAGTAAATTTATTACTTCAGCCTTTTCATCGGGCTGTAAATGTTGGTTTACAAAAGTCGGCCTTGGGATGCTGCCATTACCTATGTCAACTTCCTCCAAGGGGTCGGCCGACGCAAAATCTTGTCCTAATTTCTCTACTTCGCTAAAGTCCCCGATGGCCTCGGCAATACCATCTTTATTAGACCGATATCGCTCCACGCGAGACTTTAGCCAATCTAGATTACTCTTGCTAGACATGACTATTAATACAAAAACAGCCGTGCTACTCTAGCCGGCTTTACAAACACTGGTACAAACCGTCCTCCGGATACACTAACAAAATCGTAATCCGAGAGATCCCTACTTGATAGACACTCTACTTTGTTATGGACGGCGTCAACCGATACATCGGCCAATGATACTTGGGCCGAAGTATCCGCGGGAATTACCTCCTCCTCATCGTCGTCTCACCGTATCAGGCACTGGTGTAGAGTAGAAGGAATGCAACAGTTTGTGTGAATCCAGTCGTGTTCGAGTAGTACGCTATAATTACCATGCACGTCGACAACGAAAAATGCTGTTGGCAATGTCTTGTTGCCCACCGTCAACTCCATAGAGAGTACTCCCTTGGCCTCAGAGCTCTCGCCATTGAAGCCGTTGAGCATCAAGTTGGTCTTCTTCAGGTCATCTTCGTCCCTGCCAAGTTTCAACAATGAATAAGGCATTAAGTTAACAGTGGCGCCGCCGTCGATGAGCATTCGGGAAATCGGCTTCCCATCGATGTGACCTCTGACATAGAGGGGATTTAGATGGCGAGCTGAGTCCTCAGGCTTCTTGAAGATGGCATTGCACGGGCCGAGGTTCAATTGAGCAACCTCGGCCTCATCCTACGAAAGGGAGAACTCGGTAGGTAGCGTGATGATGTTGATATCCATCACCTGGGGTGCGGGCCTTCAGAGATGGGCGAGTAATAGTCGTCGAGCATGTCGTCATCGTCACTCGGACTAGGAGCCGGGTTGTTTATCTCAACCGGCTTCTCCCTCCATACCTGCTTTGTAGCTAGCCGAGGGCGGATTTCCTCGAAGATGGCGTCGCGCTCGGCCTCAGCTTTCTTCTCGCGCATCTCCTGTGCCCGTAGTCTTTGTAGGCGTCTCTTCTGTGATTTGGACATGCTTGGAGGGGCCCAAGATGGCTACGGCTTGGTGCCAGGTGCGACTGTTCGTCTTCCATTAATTATGGCCGAAGTGGTATTGTGCCCTTCGGCCTTGTGCACCATGTGTTCGGAGGGTGCTTCGCTGCGAACCCCGACAGACGGGCAGGCCTTGTTCACCCGATCGAACCAAGCTTTAGCGCAGAGCTCGGCCGAAGCATGAGACTTACCCCCGTCATACCTCGGTGACAAAGTCTTTGGGATTGGGACTTCCTGAGACCCAACTCTAATGGTTATGGCTTCGGACTCCCTGACCTTGGCCTCCACGTGCTCGCACCCTTCGGCTTCGCTCTGCATGGTCCAATTCGGAGGCACCACGGACAGTCTATGGACGATGCCCCCTCCACTGCGTCTATTTGCACTTGCCATCCATAATACTCCAAAGGAAAATAAGGCACAATGTTAGGTTGTGGAGGATACCCTGACCCGGATACGTACGGAGCCCATGGGGCCCCCGCCCAGTCATACGGTGGAGGCATCAGTGGCTCTAGTGGCCTCGCCCACTGTGAGCTGAACTCGTTACCTTGAGGGGGGTTCGGCCAAGTCGAAGGTATCTTAGACCACACCAGCGAAGGGTCCTGCCAGGCCGGAGGTACGTTCGGCTAGTGCGGGCTGAACCCTCCCATCGGAGAAGTCCAACACGGTGTGGGGTTCAGCCATTGGGGACCAAAGTTATAGTATGGGGGGTTCGGCCATTGCGGCTCAAAACCACCGTGCGGAGTGTTAGGCCATTGTGGCCCGGAGCCCCCGTGCGGAGGGTTAGGCTGCTTCGGTCCAAAGCTACCCTCCGAGAGTCTCAGACCCTTCGACTGCTTTAGCTTCTGAGTGTGTGGACCAGTCTTTCTGGCCCTTCTTCGACGCTTGTTCAACAGCATGTTATACGTCACCTTCGGCCTCTTGTGAGCCTTAGCCACAGGGGTATTAATGTTTTGTTTCCACACTCCTACCTTTGGATTCTTTGGCACGAGTGTGCGAGTGCGTGGTTCTCCAACAATTACATCTTTCCCTTTAGCCGACTCGGCCTGTTCTGGCCGAATCAACACCTTCTTTTCGCCGAGGTCGATGGCGTTGATGGGAAAAGGATCTTTATCCAGCTTCATCTCGGATCATGGTCTATCTTCAATCGTCCTTCTTCTATGGCTGGTTGTATCTGTCGTCGGAAAACATTGCAATCATTAGTATTATGCGAATGTGAATCATGCCACTTACAGTATGGATGCTTCTTTAACTCATCGACAGGTGGAATGACTTGACCCTTAGGTAACCTGAGAAGATGACTTTTTAAAAGAAAATGAAATATTTTATCACATTTAGTTATATCAAACGAGTACTTGACCTCACTAAGTCGATTCTTTGTGGGGGATGGTCGTAACTTGGAGCAGGTGACAGGTTTATTCTTAGCATTCCACACCAATTCGGCCACATACATATCGACCGAATCCTCCTCTTCCGACTCTTCCTCGTCAGAATGTTCCATGATGTGGATTTCATCCCTGGGCTTGCTAAATGTCTTAATAAACTTTTTATCTTTGGTTCGGCCTTTCTGGACCAGAGCCTGCTGTAAAACTTGGCTAACTTCTAAAAAGTTTTGGTTATCTAACCTCTCTTTAATTTTGGATCGCAACCCGTTAAAAGCTAATTCCACCAAGTCCCTTAGTAAAATATTAAGGCTAAAACATTGGTTTCTAGTATCCCTAAAACGCTTGATGTACTCAAAGGCGCTCTCGTTAGATTTCTGCTTAACTGATGTCAAATGCGAAAGCCTGACTTCTGTCTCACCCGTGTAGAAATAATCATGGAATTTCCGCTCTAAATCATCCCACATTTGGATGGAGTTCGGCGGGAGCGCCGAAAACCAAGTGAAAGCGGTGCCGGATAGCGAGAGAGAAAATAATCTAACCTTTAGAGCATATATCCCGCTAACTTCTCCACGCTGTGCCAAAAATTGACTAAGGTTCTCTAGTGTAGTCTTGCTACCCTAGCCATTGAACTTAGTGAATTCAGGGATTCTATAGCAGCGGGGGTAGGGCACTATATCAAGATGGTCGGTGTATGGCTTATGGTAAACCCTAACCCGTCCCTGGGGCACGAAGCCGACACACTCTCTAAATAGTGCGCGGACCCGCTCCTCTATGTCATCTTGGTATGTTGCTTGTGTGCACCTCTCATGCGGGGGCGCGACACGCGGTGGGATATCGGCGTGTCGGCCATGGGCCTCTTCCTTATGCGCTATTTGTATGACGTGCTCATGTCCGGGAATCTACACGTGTGGTGCAGGCAACGCGGGTAGTGGTGCAGGTGGTGGTGCGTGGTACGCAGTGTTACTTTGACCGTAGGTGTAATGATTGGTCTCAGCCATAAGTGTTGAGGCTAGAGACATGATTGTGTCGGTGTTGTCATTAGTCCTACCGTATACGTGGTTTGTCGGAGGTGCACTAGCAATAGGAACTGGGGGTACGGCCTCAGTAAAGCCAAACCTCCTAAGAGTTGCCTCCACTTGGGAGGTGACTACCGAATCTAAATGGTTGGCTAGCGAAGTGCTAACAGCTTGATCTACTGATGCAGCTATTTTTTGCTCAATCTCTAAAGAAGATAAATGAGGCGATACAGGTGTTACCTGGACCTGAGCGAGGTCGGGGGTGATGATGTCATGCTTGATGAAGCCCGTGTGTGTCTTGACGTAGCCCCCATGCATCATGTCTTGGAGCGCCTTTAACTTTGCCTCGATCTCTGCTCGGTCTTCTGTGGGGATATATTCAAGTGTAGGTGACAAGATGTTGCGGTTGTCGATATCCGCGCCTCCTATTGTGTCCATCGGTGGTCTAGACGTAGTAGTTGACGTAGATGTACTGGTGGCCGATGTAGATGCACTTGTCATGTTGGCATAGCCTTCCCCAGCGGAGTCGCCAAAAAGTGTGTTGACACAGAAACGTGCCCCCGCACTTGGGTCAGTTCGATGATCCAAAAGTGCACGGATACTTAGGAACAAGCCTAAGCGTGACGTGGCACCGACGTCGCGTTCCGACTACCCTTAGTTGTGATAAGGGGGGTGGAGTCGCTAGGCAACCAGATTACACAAAATAATCCAATTAGCTGAAAGAGATAGATTAAACAGAATAAAATCAGCAAACCAGTCGGAGCCCGTCTGGTTCGAAGTCTGCTGTGAAGGGGTCACCGAAGGGTACCTTCGACGTCTGGTGCGAAGTGTCCCGACGAAGGGTGCTTCAGCATTCGGACTGATCCAGCCGAAGATTGACTCCGAACAGCAGAGTTTGGCGTAAGGTCTCTGATACAGCACACTACAGAATAATATCGCGAGGGGCGCGTGCAAGCGTAACTTCATCCAGTGTGAAGTATGGTCATGGAGAAGCCTGTCGTGACAAAGTATGCTCGCGAAGCCTGTTGCCGGAGCTTTTAGTCTCGCAGAAGGATGTTCTAGCGAGCTCCGAACCTGATCTCTCGGCTCCGGACACCTCCGATGAAGTAGCTCCGAACGTGGGAACCTACAACAAAGAGAATTCGAAGTACGAATTCGGCCTGAGGACCGAATTCTGCTAAGTGTTGCACTAGTAGCGAAGGTAGCAATCTATTACACAGATTAGCGGATACTTCACAGGCGAAGTAACAAGGCGATAGCAATCTATTATGTAGATTAACAGATACTTCATAGGCGAAGTAACAAGGGTTACCACTGTTTCGTAGAGGCTGGCGGAGGGCTTCCAGGCAAACCCACGAAGAGGTACAAGAAAATAAAGGTAAAGTAAATACGATCAAAGCATAGGGCTTTGGTTTGGTTTGAGTTGGGGAGGGGGCGCTCTACGCTGGCCTTGCCTCTCTATTTATAGGGGCTTAATTCCTAATCTAATCTGCTATTAATCCGGCCGGATGGAGATAAGAATTGAGCCACAATCGCATACAACTCCATCTCTGCCGAAGTGGGCTTCAGCCAGGCCCGTCGAGGCCTGCTCCTCGAGCCGAAGCTTCGGTGGCGTGGGCCTCCGAAGGCTTCCCGGGCGAAGCCCACGGGCTGGCTAGAGGCTTTTGGAGCCCATAGCTCAATGGACTTCAGCCCTGTAGGGCTTCGGACAGACCATGGACATGTGTATTTTCGGCCCTAATCACCAAAATTGATATTTTGACAACCTAGCCATTAACGCCAATTTTTGCTATCAACAAATATGTAAAAATTTATGCTTTTATCTTTCATGAATGAAAAGACTTATTTGGAAATGTTTTTAGGCTTTCCGACCTTTTTTGGATGATCTCGAAGTGCTAGAGGTTAACGAAGAGCTTTGCCTTCTATGGGCTACCTTCGAAACTTTAAGACCTCACAAATGCCCTCGATTTTCAATTCCTCGAGAATGCTCCGGTGTAATTGCGCCCGAAATATGCAAAGATATATTATCTTACATTAAAGAAGAAGAAAAAGAAGTTAACTTAGAACCTTCATCTTCTGAAGACATTGAATGGTCCGAAAAAGAAAATACTGCTGAAGAATAAGTAAAGAAAAGTTCTGAACAACTTTGAAGCTGGGAAAGAAGCCCCGAGCGACTTCAAACTTGGGCTGAACTTCAGCAGGAACAAAAGGATTTCCGAGCTTCGAAAGGAGGCAAAAAAGTTAAATGTAAAGTTATTAAAACTCCTGGCTCCGGAACTAGTCATTCTAGCTTTAGTGGTAGTTCTAGAAATCGAAGAGGTCTTCGTTTCCTTCTCGGTATAGATACAGACTTTTCATGATGTAATGTAATCTGTTTGAATGATAAAGAGTAAAGTTTCAAAATTGTCTCCTTCCTAGCCCCTCTTTGGGTGTAAGCAACTTCGAAATTTTATCGAAGGTAGTTACACGCAACAAAAATAACTTTAGTTAGGAGTACAATTTTGGAGGCTCAAAGCCCCTTATCAACTTAGATATTGACTAAGATCTCAAAAAATGTCTTCGACTATATTAACTCAGAATCTAAAAACTGGTAACTTAGTACCTTTTTGTTTCAATGTAGTCACTTCGGACTCTTTTTCGGATACCTTAGCATCCAATACAATTGGTCGCTTTGGACTCTTTTTACAAGCGTTCTAAGCTATTAGCTCCAAGTCTGTTTTGTTTGGCCTCCTTCAGCTCTTTTTGCGAATGCTATCAAACCAGTGGTTCGGAATTCGCATAGTGGTCTCTTTGGACTCTTTTTACGGATGCTTTCAAGCCGGAGCCTGGAATCCGTATCATTTGGTCTCTTTGGACTCTTTTTATGGATGCTTTCAAGTCGGTGGCTTGGAATCTGTTTTTTTGTGACTTTCCCACCTCGTTAGAAGCTTCGAACCAGTGGTTCGAAGTCCGCAAAATTGGTTCAAATGAATGACACTTCCCTCATAGCCAACTTCATTCCTCCAGTGCGTCCACTAGAAGTATGAAGTGTTTGAGAGGTAGGCATTATCTGAACCATGAGCTTTATTTGTTCAGAAGGTGTTTATAGATGATTACAAGGAGCCCCTATGCAAAATATCGCTTTAGGTTCTCCGCATGCCAGACATGCTTTAACTCTTCGCCTTCTAAATTAGCTAGTTTAAAAGAACCAGGGTGTCCTGAACGTAGAATGATATATGGACCTTCCCACTTATTTCTTAATTTCCATGGTGCTATGATGCTTCGCAAAACTAAATGACCTAGTTAAAGTTCATTAAGCTTAACCTTCGGGTCATACCAAGTCTTCGTTTGATGTTGATATTTCGACAAATTAGCCACAGCTCGAAACCTTGTTTCTTGTGTTAAATCAAGCGAAGCTTGTCTTTCTCCTTCTATTTCAGGTTCGCTGGTGCGAAGAGATCCTCCTTTGAGCTCCGTCGGCGTCATAGCTTCATCTCCGAATAATAATCTAAAAGGAGTAAAACTTGTGGACCTCGTTTGAGTGGTCCGAATGGACCATAAAATCTTCAGGAGTTCTTCAGTCCACAACCCCTTTGCTAACCCTACTATTCTTTGATTCAGCCCTGATAAAATATTACCATTAGCCCTTTCGACAGCTCCGTTAGACTGAGTATAGTGCACAGCTACAAAGCATATTTGTATGCCAAGATCTTCACAAAACTTCCTGAAGGGCTCGACACCAAACTATGTCCCATTGTCAACTGTGAGCTGTCGAGGCACTCCGAACCTGCATATAATATTTTTCCAAAAGAATTTTTGTACATTATTCGAAGTGATAGCTGTGAGGGGTTTTGGTTCGACCCACATGGAAAAATATTCAATTGCTACCACTGTGAATTTCAGATTTCCTTTTGCTACTGGGAAGGGGCTAATGAGATCCATGCCCCATCTGGCCATAGGCCAAATTGGAGCAATGACTTGAAGAGTTGTTGGTGGAAGATGACTTCGTCTTCCCATCCATTGACAGCCTTGGCAAGTGCGGACTAAGCTCTCCGCATCAGCTACTATTGTAGGCCAATAAAGCCCTTGGCGAAGTGTTTTTCCTACTAAAGCTCGGGGGGCAGATGGCTACCACAAAGGCCTTCATGAATTTCTCAGAGTATCTCTTGACCTTCGGTTTGGGATATACATCGGAGTAGGGGGGAACATACTCTATCCTTGTAGAGAATACCGTTGATTATATGATAATTCTGAACTCTTAGCTTCAACCTCGAAAGCTGTGCTACATCAGGCAAATTTGCTTCACCTTGCAATAACTCCATGATTGAGCTCCGCCAGTCAGTGCTTGGAATGCAAAGAACTTCCGCCAGGCGAAGGAAGTTCTTCATAAAAGGCTCCTTCTGGAATGTCCACAGCTCCGCCTGTAGCCTTCGCTAAGGTATCAGCTTCCATATTTTCAGCTCTTGGTATACATCGGATGGAAATCCCATTGAATGCTGCTTCGATCTTACAGATCTCTTCCAAATATTTTGCAAGCTGCGGATGATGGACTTGAAAACTTTTATCAATGTGCCCTGCTACAATTTGAGAATCTATTTTAATAACAACTCTTGTAGCACCCAAAGCACGCGCTTTTCAAAGTCCTAACAAAATTCCTTCATACTCCGCTATATTATTGGTGGACTTAAAGTTGAGCCTTGTGGAGTACATTGCTTTTTGCCCTGGAGGGGAAATTATTACTGCTCCTATGCCTGCTCCAGACGCTTGAAAAGCTCCATCAAAGTATATGGTCCAAATTCCCTCATTTGATTTCTCCAGAGCCCACCTTGCAGATGGAGTCCATTCTGCCACAAAGTCTACCACCACTTGCAACTTGATTGCTGTCCTTGCTACGAAGGAGATGCCGAAGGGTGCTAGCACGACAGCCCATTTTCCAATTCGTCCCGTAGAATCTTTGCTTCGGAGCGTATCTCCCAAAGGATACGAAGTTGGTACAATTACATTATGTGCTAGAAAATAATGTCGTAATTTCCTCGAAGCCATTATCAGAGCATAAGTGAACTTCTCAAGCTCGGAATATCTTGATTTTGCTCCAGATAAGGCTTCGGATACAAAATAGACTGGATTCTGCACCAACTTCCCATTGAAATCAGCTTCTCTGAAAAGGACTGCACTGACAGCGGAGTAGTAGCTGCAAGGTAGAGGAGTAGGGTTTCATCTGCAACGGGCATAGTGAGTGTAGCGAGGTTGCTGAGATGATTTTTAATATCATCAAAACTCTTTTGACACTCTGGTGTCCATGCAAAATCTTTAGATGCTTTTAATGCTTTGAATATGGGGAGGCTTCATTCTGCAGACCTTGCTAGAAATCTGCTAAGTGCTGCTAGGTGGCTAGTCAGCTTTTGTACCTGCTTTAAATTTTCTGGCGGAGCCATCCTTTGTAATGTAGTTATTTGAGTAGGGCTAGCTTCAATTCCTCTACTTGAAACTAAATACCCTAGCAACTTCCCAGCCTGAGCCCCGAAGATACATTTTTCGGGGTTGAGACGGACTCTACATGCACGAAGGCTCTCAAATATTTCTGCTAAGTCTAGGCTATGTTGGTGCATTAAAGCACTCTTTATTACAATATCATCCATATAGGCTTCTACATTGCGGCCTATTTGATGACCTAGAGCCTTAGCAATCAACCTCGAAAAAGTTGCCCCGGCATTTCTCAATACAAAAGGCATTCTTACATAGCAGAAGACTCCCGAAGGAGTTACAAAGCTTGTTTTGATTTCATCTTCGCATTTTAACCAAATTTGATGATAACAAGAATACGCGTCGAGGAAGCTTAATAACTCCGAACCAGCGGTAGAATCAACTAATTGATCAATTTGGGGCATGGGGTAGGGGTCACGTGGGCATGCTTTATTCAAAGATGTAAAATCAATACACATGCGCCACTTCCCAGAGGATTTCTTTCTGACGAAGACTGGGATAGCTAACCACTCCGTATGAGCTACTTTTCTGATAATCCCAGTCTTTAGGAATTTCTCCACTTCTGCCTTAGCAAGGATTGCTCTTTCTATTGATAACTTTCGAAGCCCCTATCGAATAGGCCGAACCATTGGGTTTACAAGCAAGCTATGCTCAATGATATTTCGGCTGACTCCTGGAATTTCTTCATCGGACCAAGCAAAGACGTCCAAATTTTCTTCGACTACTTTTTCTAACGAGTAGTCTTTGTCGTCTTTTACAATAAACTTCGTTACAATTTCTCCTTTGGGGCTAGGTCTTGGAAAGTATTTTTTCGAAGATTCACTTGAAGCAGAGATATCCTCCAAGTTGTCTTGTACATTATTCACTTGTCTTTAGTCGAGGGGGGGACCATGACCATATTTTGCCCTTCGAGCAATGGCTTGGTCACCGAAGACAGTGAGCACTCCCGCTTGTGTGGGCATCTTCATACATAAATAGTTATGGTGTGCCATGGCTCCGAACTGATTTAACATGCCCCTTCCAAAGATAACATTATATGCATAAGGGGCATCTACAACATCGAAGATTACTTCCTCCGTCCTTGCTTGGAGCCCCTCTCCGAAAGCAACCTCAGGATCTATCTGGCCGAGGGCATCAAGAGGGGGTCCTGCGAAGCCTTGCAGCGAACAAACTGCGGGGAGGAGATGTTTCCTGGAGATACAGAGCTGATCGAAGGCTTGAACGAAGATGATAGCTGCTAAACTCCCTCTGTCGACCAGCACTCTCCGGACATTAGTCTCTGCTATATCGGCAGTAATGACAAGGGGATCTGCATGTGGGAACATTATGCCTGCCGCATCATCTGCAGAGAAAGATATTGACACATGGGACCACTCAGGCATTGTAGCTGCAGACGAAGAAGTTCCAATATGGCCTACTTCCCGGACATATTCTCTTCATTGTCTTTTCGACATACTGCCGAGGGTCCCTCCTCCAGAAATGCAGAGGACTACTCTTTTGCCCCGATCTTGGCCATCTTCTTGCTTCGGGGGTGGCATAATATTGACCACCGGAGGTTGTCTTGCAAGGTCGAAGTTGTCTACACGTGTGATAGCCTGCACACACTCCGGACGTGCCTTAGAAGGGACTCAAACAGTAGTGCCTCGACCAAAGGTCCTTTCGAGGTACTCACCTCTTAAAGCGAGTATAGACTTGCACGCATCAGTAGCATGACTCCGATTTTCACCATGAATGAAGCAGAAGAAGGCCTGGCCTTTGCCAGCCGACTTCCCTGGTGACCTCCAGCCGCTGGCCTTGCGTCCTGAAGCTTGTGGATTTCTAGGGGCAAATTTCTGCGCGGAAGGAGCAATGTTCAAGACTTCGGAGCGAGGATGCTTTTGCCCCTGACGCCTGTCATGCTGGATATCGAAGTTGGGCCCCTACAAAGGTGTTGAAGTTTTCACCTCGAGCTTGACTTCTTGTAGGATTGGTGGAGTTGAAGCTATTCTTCGAAGCCATACTTCTTCTGACCAAGCATATTCTTCGAAATAGGACATCTGCTGTGCCACAGAGGATATCCGGCTTCGCCTCTATACTTATAGGGGCTAGACCTCTAATCTAATCTGCTATAATTCGACTAAATAAAGATAAACACTTAGCCAGAATCGAGTCCAACTCTTTCTCTGCCCGAAGTGGGCCTTCGGCCAAGCCTACCGAAGCCTACTCCTTGGGCCGAAGCTTCGGCGGGGTGGGCCTCCGAAGGCCTCCTGGCCGAAGGCCGTGGGCTAGCTGGAAGCTTTTGGAGCCCATATCCCAATGTTCCTTCGGCCATGTAGGGCTTCAACCTGACCCGAGACATGTGTAGTTTTGGCCCAAATTACCAAAATTGATATTTTGACAATCTTAACCATTGATGCCCTTTTTGCTATCAACAATATTCGACACTCTCAACAATGGATGATATCTTGATCTCCCATACCTTAGGATCTAAAGTATGAAGAATCTTTAGAGCTTGTTCGTGGTCTGTCACCAACTGATCATGCTCAGCCTTGTTGGCATGGAGCTTGTTGATGATCGACTAGAAATGACCAATCAAGTCCTCAACAGGCTCACCCGACTTCTGTTAGAAATTTTCATACTCAAACCGGTAAGTATGATAGATCCGAGCCTTGACATGAGCTATCCCCTCATGGTGTACCTAGAGAGTAGCCTAGAACTTTTGAGTAGTGTTGAGATGGCTCACACGCTCAAACTTAGTGGGATCTAAACCAGACAAAAGTATGTTCACTTCTTTGTTGTTGTTCTCATGTTGGGCGACTATTACCACAGTTGATCGCTCAACAGAAGGACGAACAGTGAAAGTATCATGAACACACATGTCCCAAATGTCCAATCCCTGGCTTAGTAAATAATCTTGCATGCGAGTCTTCCAATAGTTATAGACAAGGGACTTAAGGGACGAGACCTTCCCCAAAAAACTCATAGTTGCTAACTTGGGTTAGAATCGGTTAAGGTATGGAAAAACCCTAACCAAGCTCTGATACCACTTGTAGGACTGGGAGTAGTGATCAGAGGGGAGTGAATGGGCGCAATAAAATTTTTCAGCTAAACTGTAGATAAAAACTAGTGCTATCACCCTCTTATCTGATATGATGTGAAGTGATTGTCTCAGAGATCACAAACATTACAGAAATAATCTAGCCTTTAAAAAGCAATAATGTCCTAATTTAAAAGACACTCTTACAGTGCTTAATGACATATTAAACCTACTCACTGATCAGATGTAGGACCAAAAGTAGCGACCAGAGGGGGGTGAATGGACGCCTAAAAATTTCTTGCTAAACTATATTTTAATTCCACCACCCAAATGAACTTAAGCAGACAAATAATATTTGCAAAGCAACTTTCATAAATTAAAATTGTCTAGCTTAATAATGACCGGTGTCCTAACTAAAATGATATTCAAGATAAAATAAAATTACCACAGAAAATAAAAACACCTAAATAAAACACGAATTATTTATATTTCAGTCTAGAAATAAAATACTAATCAAATGAAAAAACATGGGTCATTAAAAATAATTCAGAATTAAACCGAAAATATTTCAACCAAAAAAACTAGATTAAAAATATAACTGCGACTAATAAATTTTTCTTTTCTTTTTATATGAGCAGATTAAATAGATAAAAAGTAATACGGGATAACTGATAAAAATTTAACAGATTAAAAGATTAACTTCGAGATTAATTTTTTATGCTAATTAAAACTAGATAATTATTGATTTAACTAGACTGCTAAAAATAGGGGATTAAAAACTAACTACGAAATTACTAACTAGGTTTTAATCTAACTAAGAAATTGGAGATTAAAACAAACTAACCTGAAAAGCCGTCGCCATGCGTATTGCCGCTGTAGAACTCGCCGGTGAAGAAAATGCGACTGAACTCGCCGGTGAAGAAAATGCAACTGCTACGCAAAAAAGCTTCCGCTTGCTGTCAACGCCTGCGTTGCTCCGGATGGAAGAAATGTTAGGTTTTTCCTGAGCCCTTGACGCATGCGCACAGTGAGCTGCATTGGATGCTATGCCAAAAACAGAATACTCTGCCTTGGCTGCGGTGTTCTTCCACCGTGGGCCCCGCCAAGAAAATTGCTTCGTGAGCTACTGCTGCCTAGCTGCGCGCGTGCCTTAGCTGCTGCTCTGCTTGCGTCGCCGTGATGCAAACCGCACACGTCGTTGTGTGGAGAAAAACAGCAGCACCGCCGTGGGAGAAAAATGCCGCTTGACGATGAATCAATCAACAAGAAACATTTGGCGACAAAATAACAGTCAACTATCCCCAAGGGGATTGGGGCCTATTTATAGGCAAATCCTAATACATGAAAAGACTAATTTACCCTTGGGTAAAATTAAACTGACTCTAAAATAAATTCTGAAAATTACTAAAATATTCTTCAAAAAAAACACCTGACTCAAATAAAAATATTCTTAACTTAAAAACTAAATATTAATATCTAAAAACGAATTAAACATAGATTGTCAGTTTTACGCCGAAACTGACAAAGCGTCCACCGTCTTCGCACCAGGTACCCGGATTGGGCCGACTCGACCCCGCAGCTTCCTCAGTTCGGCAGTCGCTCGCCGCCCGTGTACCTGAGTCAAACCCAGTCAACAGACCAGTGGATCATCTGCCGCTCCTAGCCATGTACCCGGATTGGGCCAGCCCGACTCCGCGGCTCCTCTACCCGGCCGTCGCTCACTGCCCGTGTACTTGAGTCACATGCGCCTCAGACTTGGCAGGTCTTCATCTCTCCCTTTTTTTGACTTCCGTTGACAATCATTCATCACATTTGGAATATCAAAACCATATTCTTCAACATGGTTTCTCAATCTCCCCCTTGATGAGTGCATTGTCAACACCCTTTTTAGCTCATCTCCAGAACCTGCAAAACATGTGGAAACAGAAAAACAAAGACAAAAGAAAATAGAAGAAAGAAAATAAAAGTTCAACCCTAATGACAAAAAGCCAAACAGAAGCAAGAAAAATGGGTCATTATGGTTAACCAAAAATAAAACCTCAAAAACAAGTGCAATCTCGAAATTTTAAATTATCAACAAGGAACAAGGAACTCCCCCTGAAATAAATCCCAGAGAAAGCTAAAAATGTTCCCTAAACTCCAAAATTTCTCCCCCTTGTTGACAATTGAACTCATCAAGTGAGTCTAAATGCACTCTAAAGAGACATAGACACAAACTCCCCCTGAAATGCAGCTCCCCCTCAAAATATGCCATAAATGCAAATGGGGTGCAGGTGGAGTGTGAAAAGCATGCTTCTTAGATATGATTAACTACAATTACAACATCTAACAGGTATAGCAAAAGATATATTGTCTAAGATACATGACATGATCAGTGCAACAAATGATATCTAAAGAGAGTCATTAGCACGCATTTTTCGATTTTTGCAAACAAAAGCATCACCACATTTTCTAGTTGACAAGCAAAGTAAAGCGTGAGATGCAAAAGCAAACTGATATCTACCAAGATAAGCGTTGTCCAAAAACAAAATGCTTCAGCAAACTTGTCATCTTTTTAAATTTTTCAGACTTTTTCTTTATATTTTTCATTTCTGCCAGGGGTTATTTGCATGTCAAAACTTATGCTAACTGACCAAGTCAAGCCTAGGCTAGAACTGAACCATCAGAAGCTTAAGACATTGGTCTTGGCATACATTACACAGTCCTAGTTCAAACCAAAGTGCTATGGTAAGCAGTCTAGAACAATGCAATGCGACAAAGCAAACCCACCTGGATCTTTTCTAATAATCATAAAAATGCATATTTTTTTTAATTTTAATTTTTATCATTTTTATAGCACATTTTTCATATTTAAAGCATATAGATGTCCAAGTTGCATATATGCATCTAAGTAAGGATCTAGCTACAAGGCATGTAAAAGATAGCGAAAGCATTCAGCCTACACATGCTAGTTACCAGAAGCAATGGTGATCATTTTTCAATTTTAAAGCATAAAAGCCATGCATATGAAAAAATTAGATATATCATGTGAACTGAAACAGAACATGATCATCGACCAGTAATCAAAACATATACTAGCTACAGAAAGTAAAGCAGTTTAATCATATAGCAGAAGCAAGCTCAAAATGCGATTGATGATTATGCATAAGATGAACACACACAAAAAAACTCAAATAAAAAAATAAAGAAGAAAAAAAAACTGACTCAAAAGTATCCTAAAAAGGATATACGACTCCCAAATCCGCTCGCAAACGCTCAAGAAAAAAAAACTAAACTAAA
The DNA here is from genome assembly GCA_019279435.1 of Zizania palustris. Classification (NCBI taxonomy): domain Eukaryota; kingdom Viridiplantae; phylum Streptophyta; class Magnoliopsida; order Poales; family Poaceae; genus Zizania; species Zizania palustris. The sequence goes on along the minus strand of JAAALK010000085.1, from coordinate 21,551,727 downwards.
ATCAGCCAACTACTGATGAGTATCAAACTGAGCAAGATCAATGATCATGAGTGGGAGCAACCGGTCCAACTCTAGGTCTAGCAAAGGTACTAAACCAGTGTCGAGCCATCTGCTCGTATGTAGGAAAGCAGAAGAAATCATATGAGTCTAGACCAAAACGCGACTCAAAGTGCGGTCCTCTGTTCTGCCTAAAATCACGGTCATGAGGTCCAAAATCATATCCATAACGATTTGGAACTCTGCCGGAATGGAAACCACCCTCTGGAGTACGGTCATGAAAACCGTCTCCTCTACCACCACCTACACGACGTGGCCTGGCCTCTAGCCTCTCTCTACATCGAGGGACTCTCTGTCTACCACCCTGCTGGTAGAACTGCTCCTGCCCACCTCGAGCTCTCTCTGCTCGCTCAACCCACTTCCTCCTGAAGAAAAAATCCTCAAGATGCCCGTCTCTCTGACAAAACTCACAGTGATAGGTAGGCTTCTTGGGATGTTGTTGTGGCTTAGGGTTTTTAGGCTTGGTGGTGTTGGGTGAAGCATATCTGGTGTGAGAGGGTCCAGGTAAAGAATCAAGAGAAGTGTGAAGAGTTTTAGGCTTAGGAATTCAGATCTGCTTCTTAGGTGGAGCTTTAGGTTGTTCTTGGATCACTCCATCCTTATGCTGACTATCCTTAAAGGACTCAGTGGAGTGAGTCTTGGGATATCTCTGTTCGGGAGTCATCTTACTCCACTCCACTGCACGGCTAATGGCGCTCTCAAAATCAGCCTTGGTATATGTGTAACCTACCCCAAAGCCATCCTATCTCTTGAACTGCTGGATCATCATGCCGAGCTGTGGCTCTCTAGCACTAATCCAACTCAGGATCTGACGGAGGTAAAAGTTCTCATTCTGAACATCAGCTAGCTCCTCTCTCAAAGAAGCTAACACCTCTACCTGAGACAAGCAGATCTCACACTCTTTATCAGCTTCGACAGACTTCTCAGCTTTTAGCTTGATCAACTCCATTCTAATGGACAGGCAGTTCTCACAAACAGTGGATGGAACTGACAAGGTCTCAAGCTCTAGCTTAGTCTGCTCCAACTCACCTCTCACTCCAGCTAACTCACTCAACTGCTCATCACTCGTGGCTCTCAGCTCAGCTATACTAGCTAAATGAAATGGGCAGTCTACACAAGGTGCGACGACAGTGGCATGAGCATCTTTTAGCTCCTGCTGAGCACTCTCAAGCTCAATGGCCAATGTGTCTCTCTCATCTACTCTCTCTGTGTACCTGGACTTAAGAGTCGTCAGGTCACACAACAGCACCTCACAGTTAGGGCACTCTCCACTATCACCCAAGCAAGGGGAAGAAGACAGACTCTCAATCTTGCCATTTGCTGTGGCAAGCTCACTCTCAAGCTCATCTATCCTCTTCTTAGCCCCTCTAAGCAGTTTCTCCCTATACTTCAACTCCTGACGGTTCTGTTCTAATAAATTAACAACTTCTTGTTCATAGGATGATACCTTCTCATCGTCGTCGTCGTCGGAGTCGTCGGAGTCGTCGGAGGAGTCCTTTTCTTTCTTCTCCCCAAGATCCATTGAGCAGAAGCTCTCGGGGGGTCTTCGGCTGTCACGTGAGCATCTCTTCAGCTTATCCCCGAAGGCCATGAAACAGAGGCCCAACGAATCATCCCTGTCCTTCCCCTTCCTGATCACGATCTCTTCATCACTTGAGCTCGACGATGAGGAGAAAGACGAAGATCTCTTGGAGTAGCTTTTCTCCATCTCGGCGAAGAAAGCCTTGTCTCGTTTCTTGTTCTCACGCCTGTAGTCCTTCAAAGCTTTATGAAAGAATCTCGTCTTGGGCTTGCCCTTTGTAGAGTTGTCGTACTTGTCGGAGTCGTAGGAGTTTCCGCTGGATCCCTTCTTGTAATTCTTCCGCTTGGGGCAGTCGGCAATGAAATGACCTGTATCACCACACTCAAAGCATCCGGTTTTTGTGTCGTGTCTCTTAAACATTCGCTTATCATAGACACATCGCACTCGATTGTTAAACAAGCACAGATCATCATCTCCTAGAGTATCAAGTTGTTCCTCAGAAATAGACATCAAGGAAAACGTAGTACAACTCATGGCATTAGGATCAGCAGATGGTGTCACAAGTACCAGAGTCTTTGATCCAGAACCAGTTAGATTTGATCTCAACTGGATATCGACCTCTGAGGCCTTTAGCTTACTAAAAAGCTCTGCGATGGTCAAGGTATCATAAGATGTGCTCTCAACAATAGAAGAGACCTTGATCTCCCAGATCTTAGGGTCTAAAGTATGAAGTACCTTAAGCGCCTGTTCATGATCTGAGACCAGCTGATCACCATCGGCCTTGTTAACGCGTAGCTTGTTAATGATCAATTGAAAGCGACCAAACAAAGCCTCAACAGTCTCACCCGACTTATGTGAGAAATTTTCATACTCACGCCGGTAGGTCTGATATAGTCTAGCCTTGACCTGAGTTGTCCCCTCGTGGTGTGCCTGGAGGGTAGCCCAGATCTCACGAGCAGTGGTGAGATTGCTAACACGCTCAAACTCACTAGGACCTAGACCAGAAAATAAAATATTCACCGCCTTACTATTATTTTGATGCTGGGTAATTACATCAGCAGCAGTATCTGCAACAATAGTCCTTATGGTGAAGTTAGGATGAACACAAATCTCCCAAATGTCCGAGCTCTGGCTCATAAGGTATGCTCTCATGCGAGTCTTCCAATAAGTGTAGCCAAAAGCTTCTAGGGATTGGATTTTACCAGAAGACGTCATGGTCACTACCTAGGTTTAGAATCGGTTAAGATATTAGAAAAACCTAACCTCGCTCTGATACCACTTGTAGGACCAAAAGTAGCGACCAGAGGGGGGTGAATGGGCGCCTAAAAATTTCTTGCTAAACTATATTTTAATTCCACCACCCAAATGAACTTAACCAGACAAATAATATTTGCAAAGCAACTTTCAGAAATTAAAGTTGTCTAGCTTAATAATGACTGGTGTCCTAACTAAAATGATATTCAAGATAAAATAAAATTACCACAGAAAATAAAAACACCTAAATAAAACACGAATTATTTATATTTCAGTCTAGAAATAAAATACTAATCAAATGAATAAAACATGGGTCATTAAAAATAATTCAGAATTAAACCGAAAATATTTCAACCAAAAAAACTAGATTAAAAATATAACTGCGACTAATAAATTTTTCTTTTCTTTTTATATGAGCAGATTAAATAGATAAAAAGTAATACGAGATAACTGATAAAAATTTAACAGATTAAAAGATTACCTTCGAGATTAATTTTTTATGCTAATTAAAACTAGATAATTATTGATTTAACTAGACTGCTAAAAATAGGGGATTAAAAACTAACTACGAAATTACTAACTAGGTTTTAATCTAACTAAGAAATAGGAGATTAAAACAAACTAACCTGAAAAGCCGTCGCCATGCGTATTGCCGCCGTAGAACTCGTCGGTGAAGAAAATGCGACTGAACTCGCGCGGTGAAGAAAATGCAACTGCTACGCAAAAATGCTTCCGCTTGCCGTCAACGCCTGCGTTGCTCCGGATGGAAGAAATGTCAGGTTTTTCTTGAGCCCTTGACGCATGCGCACAGTGAGCTGCGTTGGATGCTACGCCAAAAATAGAATACTCTTCCTTGGCTGCCGTGTTCTTCCACCGTGGGGCCAGCCAAGAAAATTGCTTCGTCAGCTACTGCTGCCTAGCTGCGCGCGTGCCTTAGCTGCTGCTCTGCTTGCGTCGCCGTGATGCAAACCGCGCACATCGCTGTGTGGAGAAAAACAGCAGCACCGCCGTGGGAGAAAATCGCCGCTTGACGATGAATCAATCAACAAGAAAAATTTGGTGACAAAAACTTGATGGACCGTAGATTGATCTTTGGAGATAATAAAATAACAGTCAACTATCCCAAAGGGGATAGGGGCCTATTTATAGGCAAATCCTAATACATGAAAAGACTAATTTACCCTTGGGTAAAATTAAACTGACTCTAAAATAAATTCTGAAAATTACTAAAATATTCTTAAAAAAACACCTGACTCAAATAAAAATATTCTTAACTTAAAAAATAAATATTAATATCCTAAAAACGAATTAAACATAGATTGTCAGTTTTACGCCGAAACTGACGAAGCGTCCATCGTCTTCGCACCGGGTACCCGGATTGGGCCGACCCGACCCCGCAGCTTCCTCAGCCCGACAGTCGCTCGCCGCCCGTGTACTTGAGTCAAACCCAGTGAACAGACCAGTGGATCATCTGCCACTCCTAGTCATGTACCCGGATTGCGCCAGCTCGATTCCGCGGCCCCTCTGCCCGACCATCGCTCACTGCCCGTGTACCTGAGTCACATGCGCCTCAGACTCGGCAGGTCTTCATCTCTCTGCCCGACAATCACTCATCACATCTGGAATATCAAAACCATATTCTTCAACATGGTTTCTCATCAGATAGACATATCACCAAGCATTTCAACAGTTCACTAGCATTTCATCAAACTCATCGTAATTACACAGATTTCATAGAAATGTAATTGCATCACATAGAACCAGCTAAAAGAATAAAACTCATATGAATCATACTGAACATCTTATATCAATAATTAAATCATCAAAAATCAATAGGTAAAGTGTAGAAATAATGTAGATGAATTAGTTACCTGTTGTAGAAGATGTAGATGTTGGTTAAGGAAATGTACAGGCGAAGAAAAATAAATAAGAGAAAATATATGTGCGGTGCAGTATGTGCACACTGACAGAAGAGAGCTACTGGTGTTGGGGGAAAATACTTCACCCTTAGGACTTTAGAGATTGACAGTCAAAGATAACTTATCGACTTCGAAGCTTGTGCTTACGCCCGAAGGTGGTGAAGTTTCTAAGCCAAAAGGTGCTTCGGCTTACAATTCGAAGGTACCCTCCGTAGGCTATGAAGCTTCGGTGGAAAACAGCAGGACTGATAAGATGTTTGCCTTATCTTCCTACTCCGGGTAGATTTTACCATTTTAACCCTATTCGGGGTACCGAATAGTTTTCACTATGTCGGTTGTAATTGAGGGGTAAATAGGTCTTTTCCTTAGACTTTTTGCCTATAAATACCCTCCTTCTTACCCTGTAATAGGCATCGAATACTCAGCTATTCAATACACAATTTCAAACTACTTAAGCTATTATCCCATTCGGAGGCTTGAGATAGTTCTCAACGCAAATCTACTGTTTGTGAGTTCTTAATCCTAGAGAACCTGCTAGCGTAATCTTTTACGCCAACAATTGGTTCTAGCTGAGCGGCAATGTTCTGTCCTTGATGAAGACCTGCTGGGGAATGGGGGAGCTATGCTAGCCGGAAAATTCAAAATTTTCGCCCTAAAGCCCAAAACCCATGCGCATGTTAGATCATAGATCGGTACCTTCTTGCACTTGATGCGCTAGGTGCAGCGGAAGAAGAGGTTGATGAAGCACGTCAAGCCTATCCTCGCTTCATCCCGGTTGTTCCTCGCCAATCCAATCGGTGAAGAAGTCGCCTTCCTCATGGTGATGACCACGAGCGTCGCTTATGGAGCAACACCTCCATGGAGTCCACACATATAGGGATGGAGTTCCTCCCACGGTAGCGTGCTAGCACTGCACATGAGAGATGGGAAATCCTCGACCTCAACGTTTGAGATCAAGAAAGGGAGGATATGACTCTTGGGTGGCTAGATCTAATCTAGGCTTATTCCTCTTTCCAAGACGTCCTCATCCACTCCTTTTATAGGGTTGAAAGCCCCCTAGTCATGCTCATCTCGGAATCCTCAAAACCGTAACCGATCGAATCTGTTTGCCCTCCTCGGAACTTCCGACAAGGTATTTTAGGTCTCCTAATACAGTACAACACGCAACATATCCAATTTGTTATCGCCCACCTTGGAACTTCCGATACCATATCGGATATTCTAAAACAACATTTTCTCTTTGTATCAAGACCAAAAAATAACTGGAACTTCCCATACTTCGTATCGGAACTTCTGATACATGAAATTTTCTTGAACATATCATTCAGTCTCCCACTTGCACAAGAACCAATTATCTGCATGTTTTTAATCCATCCCCTTGAGTGTGTGATCTGATAGGTTCATACACTAATGGTTGTTCACCGGAAACCATTTCCGACTCACTAATAAACAGCGGTACCTAGAAGCACATATTGACCCCCGAAATCGTACAAAATCAAATTTTCATGAACCTTGATATGCGCACGCACCAGTCCCTTTACCACATGCCATTAGACAAGCTCAAGGCGAGATATGTGCCACCCTTGTTGGTTAGATCAACATTTCACTCGATCAAGCATTGGATTCAAATCATGACTAACTCCTTAGTCATAGTGGCATGGCCATGCACTTTTCCAATCCAATACCTCGAGGGGCCCAGAGACGACTCTCCCATTATTAGGAGGGGTAAATTCCATCTTGACTGCTTATATCCCAAGACATGTTTCACAACACACCTAAAAACAACCCTTATTACTACTCTGTTACAGAATAGCGTTAGAAAGCATCTAAGTGTGTCACTACGCATTCTCGATTCAAATGACGATCTCTAGTCTAAGGACTCTGCAGGTACACCATTTGAGATGACAACTGATGGCACTTTACAATAACAATCCCAACATTATATCAAGTGGGTCTGTCCAACACCATGATCACCAACATGTGTCCACATCACTGATTTGACATCTCTATGTCTATGATCTGTGAAACACAATCATCAATCAGTCGGATGTGCTAATACATGTATCATCACTGTCCCACATGATGAAAACATTAGGGACCCTTTTGAACAACATCGTCATAAAGCAAATAGTTTCACATAACAAGTCGTACTCATTAATTAAATGCAAACGATGTTTATTCAAGGAACAAGACAACAATTATCCTCGTACATTAGCATAGACATCACTAGAAACTCCCACATACACATGACTCATGCAAGTATCCCATACCCATGCAGTTCATATGCGCCTCATACTTGGGCCATGGAAGTGGCTTTGTCAACGGATCTTGCTATGTTCAAATCGATGTGCACCTTGCAAATCTTCACATCACCTCTCTCAATGATCTCGTAGATCAGGTGATATCGCCGAAGTACACGTTTGGACTTATGGTGTTATCTAGGCTCCTTGGCTTACGCAATGGTACCACTATTACCATAATAGAGGTCTACTAGACTGGACGCACTAGAAACAACACTCAGCTCAGAAACAAACTTTCTAATCCAAACAACCTCCTTCACAGCTTCCAAAGTTGCAATATACTTAGCTACTATTGTAGAATCGACCACCACCTATTGCCTGGAACCTTTCCAACTCACTACTCCTCCGTTGAGGAAGAACACAAACCTAGATTATGATCGAGAATTGTCTTTTATCGGTCCAAAGGCTAGCATCGGTGTAACTCCTTACATCGAGCTTCTCTTTGCTACCGTGTCCTAGGAACATATCCTCAATTCTTCTAAAGTACATGAGGATCCCTTTGACGACTGCCTAGTGACTCTCACCTGGGTTTTACTAGTACCATCACATTTGGGCGCGTACATGGTACATATGAATGACCCGCTCACAAAGGCATACGGGATCGCACTCATTCAACATTTTGAAACCATTTCAAAACCTTATCCATGTACTTTATTCTGTTCTAATCCAATTGGCCATTTCGATCTATCTCTATAGATCTTTATGCCTAAAGTGTATGTTGTATCTCCAAGGTCCTTCATTGAGAAACCATTTTTCAATAAGGTCTTGACAACATTCTACAAAGGAATGTCATTTTTGATCACCTATATGTCATCCACACATAGAACCATAAATACAAGTGTGCTCCCACTAGCCATTTTGCAAACAAAAGACTCTTCTTTATTCTTGATGGAGTCAAACATTTTGACTACCTCATCAAAACAAGGATTCCATCTCCAGATAAGCTTGCCATATCTCATAAACATAAAATGCAGCAATTGCTACAATAATCCGAACAGACGTAAGCATAATGATGAGAGAAGACCGTTTCATCATAATCAACACTTTGAATATTTTGAAACCATTCGCCTCTAATCGTGCCAAATAGATGTGAATATTTCCATCAATGTATTTTTCCTTAAAATCCATCATCACTCAATAGATTTTACACCATTAGGTGGATCCACCAAGTTCCAAACTTGGTTTTCTTATATGGATTCCAATCTGTCTGGATCAAAACTTCCGATCTTGCATCGAAAATTCCAATCTAACTCCTCTGTCGCAAACTTTGTTCGGCATCAGAACTTTCAATCAATATCAGAACTTCCAACCCGACAAACATCGGAACTTCCGATCTCTATCGGAACTTCCATAGTTCTGCAAACATAAATAGATCAATTATGTTTTAATTCGGATCTTAATGGTTCCAAATGATTTTTCAGAGTTTGGTCCCATCACTGTCTTAGATGGAACTCTATTTAAAGTGAGATTGTCAGTTTCTAGAGCATTACCTCAAAAGGATGATTAAAGATCAGCGCGTCAACTCATGGCTCAAATATTCATCTCCATGATCCGATCGTAGAAATTTAAATATCTTGCCCGTATGATTTTGTACTTAAGAGATCCTTTGAACTTTTTTGAGGGACTCCCACTTACTCCTCATCGAGTAGACACATCTGCTAAAGTCATTGGAAAAGTGATAAAGTATTAGAACCCATTCCTAGCTGTGCGACTCATTGGACCATACACATCAGTATGTGTTATGACCAATAGCTCACTCGCCTTCTCACTTAGACCTAGTGAAAAGCATCTTTGTTATCACGCCAAATATACAAGATTCACATGCGTCATATGATTCAAAATCAAATGACTCCAAAAGTCCATCACTATAAAGCTTCTGTGTGTACCTATCATTTATATGACCTAAGAGACAATGCCAGATGTAGGTAGGATTCAAATCATTGAGTCGTCATTTCTTAGTACTAATGTTATAATCATGTGCATCCTTGAGGGTTAGAATGCATAATCCATTCACCAATGGACAAACACCATAGAGCATACCATTCGAGAATATCGAAAAACATTTGTTCTTTATCACGAACTCATAACCTTCTTCCTCCAAATAAGAGTAAGAGATAATGTTTCTACCCAATGCTGGAACATAATAACAATTATTCCATTCCAAAACTAATTCTGAGGGTAGTGACAGAATAAATGCCAATGGCCAATGCTGTAACCTTTGCGCCATTGTCGACGTGAATATTCAGTTCACCTACTGCACACTTTCTTGACATACTCACTCTTTTCAATGATTTGGAAGTATGAATCATCGAACTAGTATCAAATACCCGCGAATCACTTCCGATTATACTTCTCTGTTGCAAATTTTGTCCGGCATCGGAAATTCCGATCAACCATTAGAACTTCCAATCCGACAAATATCAACACTTCTGATTAGATATCAAAACTTCCGAAGTATTGCAAACAGAAACAGATCCAATCTGTTTTAATTCTTCCAAGTCCAATTTGCAATTCCTGAACCATTAACCAGTTTAGTAGGCAAACAAGGACACTGAGGTACCATACCTCTTAGCACGAGCTTGGCTCTGAAAGATGCCTTGGTGTCCCACAATCATATTATGGACATTCTTGTTCTCATCTTCCTTCCAAAGCTCAGAAGACAAACAAGCAGGTATGAGGCAGCTTACATTAAGTGACTCATTCGAGTGCTTCTCTCAAGCCCTCCGGCTAACTAGTTCATCATAATTGGATTCCTCTAGAACATTTTCCTTTTTCTTTTGCTTGAGAACAATTCTCAAGTTTCTGTACCATTCCATAAAAAATGTTCCAGATAATTTATCTCATTCAAGAATAGATCACAAATTAAAAATTGGAGTGCTCTTGACAATAGTAGGTGGTGCCAAGATCTACAAAAGATTAAATGCAAGGTTCAACACTATGCAATGTTTATTTTTTATCCAATAAAATATGTTCCACTATCTAAACCATTCACTTTCCCTCTCATTACTAATAGTGGTGCAAGATCCATGGTCACACTATCTCCTAGTGAGCTTTGGCATCACTGCTAGAAGCTAGTTAACATAGGTAAGAAACTCTTTGCTAATCACATCGTATGTGACTCTTGTCATTGGAGAAGAATCCAAACGCTCGCTACTGCTTATCTCCCCATGTGAATTCCTGATCAGGCTTCAATTTTAACAATAGAGTAAACAACTCTATCTTCTTCGAGAGGTTTTCTATGAACCTTCTGAGGAAATTTATCTTCCCGATCAATGACTGTAATTTAGTTTTATCAATAGGGGGTTGGGTTTTCTTGATTGCCTCGATACTACGCTGGCTGATCTTGATCCCTCTTTTGGGGTTGGGTTTTCTTGATTGCCTCGATACTACGCTGGCTGATCTTGATCCCTCTTTTGGGATTCAACTTTAATCCATATTTCCTGGCCCTTTCTAAAACTTGACGTAGATCGTTCACGTGGTCTTGGATGCTTCTTGATTTTACCACGACATCATCAATGTATATTTCTACTAACATGTCGATCAAGTTGTGGAAAATATAGTTCATGGCTCTCTGGTAAGTTGCTCCGGTGATTTTCAAACTGAAGGTCATTACAACCCACTCATACAACCCGATGGCCCCTAAACACTGGAAGGTCATCTTGTGGATACCTTCGTCAGCCATGAAAATATGATTATAGCATGTGTTCCGGTCGATGATCTTGTGACCCGATGCGGCATCAACCAACAAGTCCACAATCGGCATTGAGTACTCATCTTTTGGGGTTGCTTTATTTAGATCCCTGGACTCAACACAAATTATGAGCTTCCCGCTTTTTTTCCATACCGGAACTATATTTGACACCCATTCTGTATATCGGCACGGTATTATGAATCCTGCATCGTACAACCTTGTTACCTCGGCCTTGATATCTAGGTATATCTCCGCTTTGAATCACCAAGGTGACTGCTTGAACGACCGATATCCCTGTTTTATTGGAAGCCGATGTTCTACGATCGATCTACTTAAACCTCGCATCTCATGATACTCCCAAGCAAAACAATCCTGATATTCCCATAGCAACGTGATTAGTTCACTCTTTATCTCATCGGGAAGTTGAGAACTTACAAAGATTGGCATCAGCCTATCACCGGGTTCGATGTATACTTCTTGAAGTTCATCAGCCGAGGACAAAACCTTGACCGAGTTTACCCTCCATTTGGTCGATGTCGTCTCCATAGGGTGAACTTGGGTTGTTTACTGTGGGTTGGTCAAACCCCACCATCTGTTACTCCAATGGTGTTACTATTTCGAGTCTCATCTAACCGACGGGCGATGTTTGGGGTCCTACCGGGCGTGCCAAAAAGCGTGTTGGTTCATTTTTTGGTCACACTTTGACACACGCGTGGCATGAGAGATATGCTTAACTCAAGTGCAGGTCCAACATTCTTAGAAAAAGAGTTCAAGGCATTCCAATCAGTTTGGCCCTACAACTCATAAGGAAACAGAGAAAACGTATCAATACCATAGCCTATCAGTTATCAAGCCGATCACTGTAAGAAGGATAAGATAATCGTGGACTATTATGTCGATCGGTCAAAGAGCCGATGACCACAGCCGAAGCGATAGGCAGTTTATGTAAGGGCTAATGAGCGCTTTCCTATGGAATTGAATTGAAGATAACATATCAGCTTTTACTCTGACATAAATAAATAAAACGTGCCAGATAACATGTCTATGTCATGAAAATCATCACAATAACTTGATCAGACCTAACCAATACAGTAGTGCTTTATTTAGATGAACGGTATACAACATGAAAAAGATACAATAGGAAGAGATGTCGGACTCAACTGATGAAGCCTCAAACTACCAGACCTAGATCACATCAATCTAAGAGATCAATCTGATGCGTCTTTAGACCTAACCAATACACCGCGATAAACCGATGATCGTACTGTTTCAGCCAGTGCTTCAAGAGATCAAACTGATGTAGCAGTGAAGTCATTGACCTAATCGATATGATCATCATGGGTGGCGGGACACATCTCTTTGCCGGAGATCGGAATGATGCAGCTCATCTCCGAATGCCGAATCCCACTGAGATTAACCTTGGGAAGCAAAGAGTGGCGATGTGTTGAGTAGTTGTTTGACAGAGATGTGTTTCTAATCTAACTAAGGGATACATAATTATATTCTAGAGACTTACCATCCAAGTAATCTATCCTAACTGATTCTAGATAAAACTTAATCTTCTCATCATCGGCTCCTTATCTGGCCATGTTGTAATGGACGAGCTTCTTTGACCATCTTTGACCAGACCCTCCTTGACTTTCGTTGACCGTATGGTATTCTTGGTGGGCCCTGGGCTTTACCAAATCTTGGCGTCAACAGTTTCAAACTACTAAATCAAAAATCACTTTACTAAATTCTAAAATTTGGTCTTTCTTATACCTATCTTTTATTCTCCCCACCGTCGGTGCATTGTTCATACTGTGCCGCTTGGAAATATTTTTACGCTAGCTTGCAATGTTATTCATCAATTTATCTTTCATCACGAAACAAGCTTTTTTGTTTATCATTGTTTCCTTTTCGATTTGCATGCACACAAGAGCACTTCTTGATTAGACGTCATCGAAATCATCTTGCGACATTTGTTTCTTTTTTCTCATGCTACAATGATTTTTTGTTCTTTTTATGGTACAGTTCTTGCTGTGCACCACTCGATATATCCAAAATGGTCCTTCCCAAGTGGGGGACCACTTACCGAACCAATTATCTTTAGACCCGATCGGTAGGATAATTTTCCATATGAGTTCTCCTTGTTCAAACAATTTTGGCACCACCTTCTTATTCTAGAACATGGCTACCCTTGCTTTGTTTTCCTCAATCTTCTCGAGGGATCTTAATCGGATCCGTGCTAAATCATCTAGGTCATCCGTCATTAGATTATAATAATCATCGGTTTTGAGTTGATCCTGTAATGTGATCCTTCTCGAGCCGATGTTATTTTCCCATGGCAATACGGCCTCAAGGCCATAGACCAATTGATATGGTGGTACTTGAGTTGATCCGTGACGCACCATCTAATAAGCCCAGAGTGCTTCAGATAGGGACTAATGCCAACGCCTCGACTGTTCGCTAATTTTATGTGTTATTAACTTGATCAAACTTTTATTGGATGCTTTTGCTTGCCATTGGCCTACGCATAATATGGTGACAAATTCAAGAGCCTAATCCCCATACTGACTTCAAATTGCTGAAATTCCCCCGACACGAAAATTGTCCATTGATTCGTGGTGATATTTTTTGGGATTCTGAATCGATGTATTATATGTTCCTTGATGAATTCGATCGCATCGGAAGATGTGACTTTCTTAAGTGGAACGACCTCTACTCACTTCGTGAAATAATCAATGGCAGCTATTATGAACTTGTGACCTTTGCTCGATGCTTGGTAGATTTGGCCGATCATATCAATACCCCATCCCCTGAAGGGCTAGGGTTTGATTATAGGGTTCATTGCTGATGCGGGTGCCCCCTGGACGGCTCTAAATATCTGATAATCCTGACATCCCTTATAATATCTTATGCAGTCTTCCACCATAGCCAGCCAAAAGTACCTTGCCCTTCAAAGTAACCATTTCATTTTTTGGGCCGACTGATGTGTTCCACATACGCCATCATGTACCTCACACATCACCACTTTGGCATCTTCGGTACTTATGCATCTGAGGAGGATTCCATCGGTTGTCCAATGGTACAAATCCTCACTAAGTAAGACGTACTTAGTTTCCTAATACATGAATTTTCTTGGTGCCGATGCCGAAGGGTTCTTCAGATAATTAATGATATCATATCTCCAATCATCGGTTTCTATCTTCACGACTTCTACCTCAACCAACCGGGCCATCGGCTTATATCCTGATGTCATTTGAGCCAAATCATTCTCTTCTTAGTTCTGCTCACTTGGGATGTGAGTGAGGGTCACGCTTTGGAAGTTTGCCATTATAGTTCAGCAGCAATCATGGTACTCTTTTAGTACACAGTCCTTGCACTCGTACTCATCTGACAGTTGCTTCATAATTAGCAGAGAGTCTCCGATAATCTCGACTGTATCGACACCCACTTCTTCTAATAACTACAATCCCTTCAGCACGACCTCATATTCAGCTTGATTATTTGTGGAGAAGGGCTTGATGGTGCATGCAAATTCAAATGGTGCCCCCTGATGGGAGATGAATACCAGGCCAAAGCCACATCTGTGCCAGCACACTGAACTGTCAAAGAACAATGTCCATGGTGCCAGCTCAACATGGGTTACCGCCTCGTCCCTATGTTCAACTATGAAATCAGCTATCGCTTGACCTTTTATTCCCTTAGCCAATTCGTACATGAGATCAAATTCAATCAGAGAATGGACCCATTTACCGATACGTCCTTTTAACACGGGAGCCGATAGCATATATTTAATGACATCGGCCTTACAAACATAAATATAGCTTCTCCACTACGGGGTACCGGGTCTCAACATCTATTAGTCTTCTGCTGAGAGAGAATATCACCCTCTCTTTCTTGTCGACCTCCTGAATTAAAACCGTCTGATGGCTTTGCCATCGGCCGACAAGTATAGCCTGAACAGAGTCCCCTTCTATGGTGGCATCAATACTAGCAGTGAACTTAGGTACTTTTTTATTTCATCAACTCCTATGCTCGAAGCCCCAAAACCATTTTGATAGCCATGTCAAGTGAACTAACACTATCCGTGCAGAAGTCCGACTTTCGCCGCAACTGGTCGAGATAAAAGATAGCACCCTGCTTTGGCAGACCCACTATCGATGAGCACGAACCTTGGTGGGTGCAGCTATTGGGAAGATCATCAACACTTAATTTTCTAGGGGAAAGCTACTCTAGCGTCGTAACGTCCCTAGCGCACACGAAACATACAAGAGTAGAATAACAGGAACATAAGAAAGCATCACAGACAATCATATTAAGTGTGACATAGCATGGCTCTATTCACATGGCGATCTCCATCTCCATGGCTCCGATCATTGAGTGCGTGCTCCCAGCCTCCATGAAGAGTACTAGTCCATCTCGCATAGTCTATACTAATTACATGGGTCAAAGCACCAAATAAACGACATGCAAGTCGCAATAAATTTTACATCAGCCTTAGGCTATAAATAACCATGACACACATGCTATATTTGATTTACATTCATTCCATGCATCTCATACATCACATTTATCCAAGGCCATGCCATTCACATCATTCTCTGCAAAACAAAGTTAGGCGAGCAATCTACAAGTGACTGGATTCTAGATCTGAATAAGCTGGGTCAACAAGCTCGATTTTTCAAATTCGCGCAGGTCAGAACTTCTGATTTGGCACCAGAACTTCTTATCAATATCGGAATCCCACACCACAACAATTGCCTTATGTATCGAGTCATTATTCGATATCGGAACATTCGATCACTATCTGAACTTCCGATCCGCCATCAGAACTTCCGATCACATCAGAACATCCGATCTGCCATGGACAGAAACAAATCTAATCTATTTTTCCATCATGAATCTCCATACATGAGGGATCTAGATTGAACACTATGCAAATAGGCTCTGATACCACTGTTGGGGAATGGGGGAGCTATGCTAGCCAGCAAATTCAAAATTTCTGCTCTAAAGCACAAGACACATGCACGTGTGAGATCATAGATCGGTACCTTCTAGCACTTGACACGCTAGGTGCAGCGGAGGAAGTGGTTGATGAAGCGCGTCAAGTCTATCCTCTCTTCGTCCTAGTAGTTCCTCACCATCCAATCGGTGAAGAAGTCGCTTTCCTCGTGGCGACTGCCACGAGCGTCGCTTATGGAGCAACACCTCCACGGAGTCCACATATACAGGGATAGAGTTCCTCCCACGGCAGCGTTCTAGCACTGCATGTGAGAGATGGGAAATCCTCGACCTCAACATTTGAGATCAAGAAAGGGAGGAGATGACTCTTGGGTGGCTAGGTCTTATCTAGGTTTATAGGGCTTAGAGCCCCCTAGTCGTGCTTATCTCGGAATCCTCAAAACCATAATAGATCCAATCTGTTTGCCCACGTCGGAACTTCTGACAGGGTATTTTAGGTCTCCAGATATAGTATGATGATACGTAACAGATCCAATCTATTATCGCTCACCTCAGAACTTCCGATACCTTATCGGAACTTCCGATCTGTAAAAAATTCCCCAATTCCGAATAGGAACTACCGGCTCGTCGGAACTTCCGATACCATATCGGAACTTCCGAAGCAACATTTGTACTCTGTATCGAGACCAGAAAATAACCAAAACTTTCGATACTTCCTATCGGAACTTTCGATACACGGAATTTTCTTGAGCATATCCTTAAGACCTGCGAAGAACAGACAAGAGCAACAAAAACTATGTCTAGGACCTTTCGACCAAACAGTGCAGGTGCAGTCCTTGAACAGAAATAGAAGAGGGTGCTGCCTCAAGCGTGTGTAAATGTTCTCACACCAAAAACTAGGAGACACAGACTACGGCAGAAACACAAGCTCTGTAGAAAAATTTTGACCAGTAGATAGTCAAACCTTTGTTGTGTAGACCACTAGACCTGGAAGCCATATCCAGATGCAGTTTCCCAAAAAATACAGTATCATAGATGCTCTACAAAAAATGATGGCCAGCCGATAGTCCCTCACGCGCTTGTCGTGCTGACTAAACACATAGGCCGATGGCCGGTGGAAGAATAATAATACCGGCGGCTGAGAGGTTTCAGGAAGGGAGAAGAGGAGATAAAAAGTGATCCAAACTTTTATGAAAATGGAAAAATGGATTACTGAATGAGTGGTCCAAATTTTAGGGTTTGGATGGCTATTTATAGCCAGCCCTCACAAAGGAAAATATAGAATTACTCCTAGTGTATTTTTTCATAGACGTGGGCCCAACAGGAAAAATAGTTGTTGATAAACCAAAATGGCATTAATGGCTGAGATTGTCAAAATATTAGTTTTGGTACTTTGGGCCAAAAATACACATGTCCAGGGTCAGGCCGAAGCCCTACAGGGCTGAAGGTCCATTGAGCTATGGGCTCCGAAAGCCTCTAGCCAGCCCACGGCCTTCGGCCAGGAAGCCTTCGGAGACTCATGCCACCGAAGCTTCGCCCCGAGGAGCAGGCTTCGACGGGCCTGGCCGAAGCCCACTTCGGCAAAGATAGAGTTGTATACAATTCTGGCTAAGTTTTTTATCTCCGTCCGACCGAATTAATAGCAGATTAGATCAGAGATTAAGCCCCTATAAATAAAGAGGCGAGGCCAGCGTAGAGGCCCCCCCAACACAAATCAAACCAAAGCCCTATCTTTGATCGTATTTACTTTACCTTTATTTTTCATGTACCTCTTCATGGGTTTTCCTAGAAGCCCTTCGCCAGCCACTTCGGAATAGTGGTAACCCTTGTTACTTCGCTTGTGAAGTATCCGTTAATCTACGTAATAGATTGCAATCACATTGTTACTTCACCTGTGAAGTATCCGCTAATCCGCGTAACAGATTGCTACTTCGCTACTAGTGCAACACTTAGCAGAATTCGGTCCTCAAGACAAATTGGTACTTCGAACTCTCTTTGTTGCAGGTTCCCACGTTCGGAGCTACTTCGTCGGAGGTGTCCGAGGCTGAGAGATCGGTTTCGGAGGTCGTTAGGACACCCTTCAGCGAGATTACCGGCTTCGACGACAGGCTTCACCGGCACACTTTGTCACAACAGGCTTCACCACGCTCGTACCTCGCTCTGGACGAAGTCGCTCGCGCGCGGTGTTTGGGTTATTATTTTGTACTTCGCTGTATCAGAGACTTCGCGCCAAACCCCGCCGTTCGGAGGTGATTGTCACGTCCGGATCCATTCGGAGTTCATCTTCGACCGGACCAGTCCGAACGCCGAAGACACCCTTCGGCGAGACACTTCGCACCGGACACCGAAGGTATACTTCGGGGACCCCTTCGCACCAGACTTCGAAGCAAATAGGCTTCGACCGGTTTGCTGATTTTATTCTGTTTAATATATTTCTTTCGGCTAATTGGATTATTTCGTGTGATCTGATTGCCTGTCGACTCCACCCCCCTTATCACGACTAAGGGTAGTCGGAACGTGACATCGGTGCTGCGTCACGCTTAGGATTGTCCCTAAGTATCCGCACACTTTTGGATCGTCGAACTGACCCAAGTGCGGGGGCATGTTTTCGTGTCAACACACTTTTTGGCGACTCCGCTGTGGACAGCTACGCCAACATGACAAGTACGTCTACATCGACTACTACGTCTACACCGCCGATGGACGCAATAGAAGGCGCGGATATCGACAACCGCAACATCCTGACGCCTACACTTGAAGATATCCCCGCAGAAGACCGAGCAGAGATCGAGGCAAAGTTAAAGGCACTCCAAGACATGAAGCTTGGGGGCTATGTTAAGACACGCGCAGGCTTCATCAAGCGTGACATCATCACCCCCGACCTCACTCAAGTCTAGGTAACACCTGTATCGCCTCGTTTATCTTCTTTAGAGATTGAGAAAAAAATAGCCGCATTAGTAGATCAAGCCGTTAGTGCTTCGCTAGCCAACCGTTTAGATTCGGTAGTCAACTCCCAAGTAGAGGCAACTCTTAGGAGGTTTGGATTTATTGAGGCCGTACCCTCGGTTCCTATTGCTAGTGCACCTCCGGCAAACCACGTGTACGACAGAACTAACGACAGCACTTGCACAACCATGTCGCCGGCCTCAACACTGATGGCTGAGACTAATCATTACACTTACGGTCAAACTAGCACTGCCTACCATGCACCACCACCTGCGCCGGTACCCGCGCTGCCTGCTCCACATGCGCATGCACCCGGACACGAGCACGTCATACAGATAGCGCGCAGGGAAGAGGCCCATGGCCGACACGCCGATATCCCACCACGGGTCGCGCCCCCGCATGAGAGGTGCGCACAAGCAACATGCCAAGATGACATAGAGAAGCGGGTCCGCGCACTATTTAGAGAGTGTGCCGGCTTCGTGCCCAAGGGATGAGTTAGGGTTTACCATAAGCCATACCCCGACCATCTTGATATGATACCCTACCCCCGCGGCTATAGAATCCCTGAATTCACTAAGTTCAATGGCGAGGGTAGCAAGACTACACTAGAGCACGTTAGTCAATTTTTGGCATAATGTGGAGAAGTTAGCGGGATAGATGCCCTAAAAGTTAGACTATTTTCTCTCTCGCTATCCGGCACCGCTTTCACTTGGTTTTTGGTGCTCCCGCCGAACTCCATTCAGACATGGGACGATTTAGAGCAGAAATTCCATGATTACTTCAACACGGGTGAGAAAGAACTTAGGCTTTCACATTTGACATCGGTTAAGCAGAAATATAACGAGAACGCCTCTGAGTACATCAAGCGTTTTAGGGATACTAGAAACCGATGTTTTAGACTTAATATTTCAGAAAGGGACTTGGCGGAACTGGCTTTTAATGGGCTGCGTTCCGAGATTAAAGAGAGGTTAGATAACCAAAACTTTTTAGAAGTTAGCCAAGTTTTACAGCAGGCTCTAGTCTACGAAGGCCGAACTAAAGATGAAAAAGTTTGTTAAGACGTTTAACAAGCCTAGGGCTGAAATCCACATCATGGAACACTCTGACGAGGAAGAGTCAGAAGAGGAGGATTTGGCTGACATGTACGTGGCTGAATGGGTTTGGAACGCTAAGAATAAACCCGTTACTTGCTCCGTGTTATGGCCATCTCCCACAAAGAATCGGCCTAGTGAGGTCAAGTACTCATTTGATATAACTAAGTGTGACAAAATATTTGATTTTCTCTTAAAAAGTCAGCTTCTCAGGTTACCTAAGGGTCAAGTCATTCCACCTGCTGATGAGTTAAAGAAGCATCCGTACTGTAAGTGGAATGATTCACATTCACATAATACTAACGATTGCAATGTTTTTCGACAGCAGATCCAATCGGCCATAGAAGAGGAATGATTGAAGATAGACCATAATCCGAAGATGAAGCTGGATAAAGATCCTTTTCTCGTCAACGCCATCGACCTCGGCGAGAAGAAGGTGTTGACTCGGCCAAAACAGGCCGAGTCGGCTAAGGGGAAGGATGTAATTGTTGGAGAGCCGCGCACTCGCATGCTCATACCGAAGAACCCCGAGGTAGGAGTGTGGAAATAGAACATTAATACCCCTTCGGCTAAAAAGAGGCCGAAGGTGACGTACAATATGCTGTTAAACAAGCATCAAAGAAAAGACAAGGAAGCAGGTCCACACACTAAGAAGCTAAAGCAGCCGAAGGGTCCACGACTCTCAAAGGGTAGCTTCGGACCAAAGAAGTCGAACCCTCCGCACGGCGGCTTAGGGCCACAGTGGCCTGACACTCCGCACGGTGGCTTCGAGCCACAATGGCTGAACCCCCTGTACAGTAACTTTGGCCCCCAATGGTCGAACCCCGCACCATTCTAGACTTCTCCGATAGGAGGCTTCAGCCCGCACTGGCCGAACATACCTCGGACCTGGCAAGACCCTTCGCTGGTGTGGTCCGAGACACCATCAACTCTGCCGAACCCCCTTCTGGCTAACGGGTTCGGCTCTCAATGGGCAAGGCCACTAGAGCCGCCGATGCCTCTGTCGTACGATTGGGCGGGAACCCCGTGAGCTCCGTACGTATCCGGGTCAGGGTACCCTCCGCAACCTAACACTGTGCCTTGTTTTCCTTTGGAGTATTATGGATGGCAGGGACAAACAGACGCAGTGGAGGGGCATCGTCCAAAGACTGTCCATGGTGCCTCCGAATCATACCATGTAGAGCGAAGCCGAAAGGTGCAGGCACGTGGAGGCCGAAGTCAGGGAGTCCGAAGCCATCACCATTAGAGTTGGGTATCAGGAAGTCCCAATACCGTAGACTTTGTCACCGAAGTCTGACGGAGGTAAGTCCCATGCTTCAGCCGGGTTCTGCGCCGAAGCCTGGTTCGATCGGCCGAACAAGGCCTGTTCGTCCGTCGAGGTTCGCAGCGAATACCCCTCCGAGCACAGGGTGCACAAGGCCGAAGGGCGTAGTACCACTTCGGCTAGAGTTGATAGAAGCCGAACAGTAGCACCCGGCACCAAGCCACAACCATCTTGGGCCCCTCCAGGCATGTCCAAATCATAGAAGAGACGCCTACAACGACTACGGGCACAAGAGATGTGCGAGAAGGAAGCTAAGGACGAGCGCGACATTGTCTTCGAAGAAATCCGCCCTCGGCCAGCTACAAGATAGGTATGGAGGGAGAAGCCGGTTGAGATAACCAACCTGGCTCCTAGTCCGAGCGACGATGACGATGACATTCTCGATGATGATTACTCACCCGTCTCTGAAGGGCCCGCACCCCAGGTGATGGACATCAACGTCATCACGCTGCTCGCCGAGTTCGCCCTACCGCAGGACGAGGCCAAGGTCGCTGAATTGAACCTTGGCCCGCGCAACGCCATCTTTGAGAAACCCGAGGACTCGGCTCGCCATCTGAAGCCTCTCTACATCAGAGGCCACATCGATGGGAAGCCGATTTCCCGAATGCTCATCGATGGTGGCACCACTGTTAACTTAATGCCTTACTCGTTGTTGAAGAAACTTGGCAGGGATGAGGATGACCTGAAGAAGACCAACTTGATGCTCAACGGCTTCAACGGCGAGAGCTCCGAGGCCAAGGGCGTACTCTCTATGGAGTTGATGGTGGGTAACAAGACATTGCCAACAACATTTTTCGTCGTCGATGTACAAGGTAACTACAGCATACTACTCGGCCGCGACTGGATTCACGCGGACTGTTACATTCCTTCTACTCTACACCAGTGCCTGATACAGTGGGACGACAATGAGGTAGAAGTCATTCCCACAGATACTTCGGCCCAAGTAGCATTGGCTGATGTATCGGTTGACGCTGTCCATAACAAAGTAGAGTGTCTGTCAGGTAGAGATCTTTCGGATTACGATTTTGTTAGCGTATCTGGAGGGCGTTTTGTACCAGTGTCTGTAAAGTCGGCTGGGGTAGCACGGCTGTTTTTGTATTGATAGCCATGTCTAGCAAGAGTAATCTATATTGGCTAAAGTCTCGCGTGGACCAATATCGGTCTAGTAAAGACGGTATTGCCGAGGCCATCGGGGACTTTAGCGAAGTAGAGAAATTAGGACAAGGTTTTGCGTCGGCTGACCCATTGGACGAAGTTGACATAGGTAATGGTAGTGTCCCAAGGCCGACTTTTGTAAACCAACATTTACAGCTCGAGGAAAAGGCTGAAGTAATAAAGTTACTTCGGTCATATGTCGATTGTTTCGCATGGGAGTATAGCGAGATGCCAGGACTAAGCCGCGAGCTCGTGGAGCATCGGCTACCTATCAAGTCTGGATTTAGGCCTTACAAGCAGCCTCCTCGTCACTTCAACTCGGCCGTCTATGACCGAGTTAAAGAGGAAGTAGAGTGGCTACTCAAGGCTGAATTCATTAGGCCATGCAGATACGCAGAATGGGTTGCTAACATCATGCCTGTAGAGAAGAAAGGAAACGGCAAGATACGGGTATGTATTGATTTCAGTGATCTGAACAGAGCCACTCCAAAAGACGAATATCCAATGTCGATAGCCGACATAGTAATCAACGATGCTTCGGGACATAATGTACTGAGTTTTCTTGATGGCAACGCTGGTTATAATCAAATCTTTATGGCCAAAGAGGACGTCTACAAGACTGCCTTTCGATGCCCTAGTTTTGTCAGTTTATTCGAGTGGGTCGTCATGACTTTTGGTTTGAAAATATGCTGGCGCCACGTATCAGCGCGCTATGAACTTGATCTTTCATGACTTGTTAGGAGTTATGTTAGAAGTTTACATCGATGATGCCGTAGTCAAATCGGACGCTATGGGAAACCATTTAGCCAATTTGAAGGTTGCTTTTGATAGAATGCGACAGTATGGGTTGAAAATGAACCCACTCAAGTGTGCTTTTGGTGTGTCGGCGGGTAAGTTCTTAGGTTTCATGATTCATGAGAGAGGCATATAAATTGATCCTAAGAGGCTTGAGAAGATTAGAAACATTGCAGCGCTGACGTGCAAAAGGGATGTACAAAAATTGCTAGGCAAGATGAACTATTTGTGTCGCTTTATATCCAACTTGTCCGGAAAGATTGATGCCTTCGTCCCCATACTCCGGCTAAAAAATGAAGCCGAGTTCACTTGGGGGTCAAGCCAGCAAAGTGCTTTTGAGAAGATCAAGGAGTGCTTGTCATCACTGCCTGTGGTGAGAGCACCCAAAGTCGGGATTACGTTTTGGCTATACATCGCTGCTGAAGATAGCGTGATTAGGGCTGCGCTAACCCAGGAGGTAGGGGGAAAAGAATACATCATCACATTCTTGAGACGCCGCCTGCTGGACGCCGAAACAAGGTATGCATTTGTTGAACGATTGTGTTGATCACTTTACTACGCGTGCACCAAATTACGCCATTATCTTCTGCCCACTACATGTGTTGTCATTTGTCAAACTGATGTTATAAAGCACATGTTACAGAAGCCGATTCTAAGTGGAAGAATTGGAAAATGGGCTTACGCGTTGATTGAGTACGATTTGGTCTACGAACCCCTGAGAGCGATGAAAGGCCAAATCATAGCCAACTTTATAGTTGATCACCACGTAGATGTCAGCTAGAGTGACAATGTTGCTCTAGTTGGGGTAGTGCTATGGAAACTTTATTTTGATGGTCCGGCTTGCAAGAGTGGCCAAGGTATTGGAGTGGTTCTCATATCGCCTAATGGAATGCACTTTGAAACTTCGGCCCATCTAGAATACGAAGCTTTATTGCTAGGTCTTGAATTACTAGAATCTATAGGTGCTAGACATGTCCACGCATATGGTGATTCTTTGTTAGTAGTGCAACAAGTAGCTAAAAATGCTCAATGCTTTAACGGCTTGCTGAATAGTTACTTGGATAAATGTCTAGACATAGTTGCTACTTTTGATGACTTCAAAATCTCTCACGTGTTGAGAGAAGCCAATTCAGTCGCAAATGATTTGGCTCAGCAAGCATCTGGTTACCAAGTCAGGAGGGGAAAATTTTCTGTATTGGAGAAGCCGATGCTTGGTCTCACTACCGAAGCTAGTAACGGTGGGCAGGCGCACCCTCCGGGTCAAACCCCTCTGGCCACCGAAGGCCACTGTGCGCCAAGGACCCTGGACCGGAGTACCCTGCCGACCAAGGGACCTGGCACGCCGGAGTCTGTAGGCCGAAGCCTCCCACACGGAGAAGGCTCCCCGGAGTCTGAACCCTCCGAAGGGCTTCGGCCCAGCACACTCCGAACGGCCAGCCCAGCCAGGCTTTGGCAGGAGCAGGAATGGCTCGGGGGGCATCCTGAGGTTAGTAGTTTCGAAATTTCTTCAAGTGGTGAGCCAGCGAGACCCTCTGAAACCTATAAGGGCGATTGGAGAATCCCAATCGTCCAATATTTGAGAGACCCTAGCCAAAGGGTTGATCAGAAGGTTCGGCGACAAGCATTCAAATTCGTGTTGATAGACGACACATTGTACCGCCGAACCATCGATGGAGTACTATTGAAGTGTTTATACCACGAACAATCCTAGGTGGCTATGGGAGAATTCCATGAAGGACTTTGCGGCACTCATCAGTCGGCCCAAAAAATGAGTTGGATGCTCAAAAGAGAAGGTTTTTATTGGCCAACTATGACTGAAGATTGTTTCAAGTACTATAGAGGGTGTGAAGCATGTCAGAAGTTTGGCAATATTCAGTTGAATCCTGTCTCATTGCTCAATCCTATTGTCAAGCCATGGCCGTTTCGAGGTTGGGGTTTAGACTTCATCGGCCAGATTCACCCTCCTTCCTCAAAAGGGCATCGGTTCATGTTGATGGTGATGGATTACTTCACTATGTGGACCGAGGCCGTACCTCTCAAGAACATGACTCACAATGAGGTACATGATTTTATCTTGAAGCACATCATACATAGATTCGGCATTCCTCAAACTCTTACTATGGATCAAGGTAGTTCATTTGTTGCTGGAGAAGTGAGGGACTTCGCCGAATACTATGGTATTAAGTTGATAAACTCTTCACCTTACTATGCTCAGGCCAATGGTCAGGCCGAGTCTAGTAATAAAACCGTGATTAAGCTCATTAAGAAGAAAATTGAAGAGTGTCCTAAAAGGTGGCATGAAGTGCTTTCCGAGGGGCTATGTGCTTGTAGGATTGCAAAGCACGGTGCTACCAAAGTCAGTCCATATGAATTGGTACATGGACAAGAAGCTGTTCTGCCTGTAGAGGTAGATCTTGGCTCCTTAAGAGTGTTAAAGCAAGATGGCTTATCGGTCGATGAGTATGAAACTCTTCTGAAGGATAATCTAGAGGAAGTGAACGATAAGAGACTAAGTGCCTTAGAAGCCATAGAAGTAGACAAGAAGAGAGTAGCTAAAGCCTACAATAAGAAGGTTAAACCAAAATCATTTCAAGTAGGGGATTTAGTGTGGAAGACGATTTTACCCTTAGGCACGAAGAGTCCCAGATTTGGTAAATGGTCACCTAGTTGGGAAGGTCCTTTTAAGATAGCCGAAATCGCTCCCGGCAATTCATACGTGTTGGAATCTCTGCCAGGAGAACGGTTTCGAAGAGCTTTGAATGGTAGGTATTTGAAAAGGTATTTCCCAAGCGTGTGGCAAATAGCATAAAAGGTGTCAGAAAGCCAATATGGATGATATCGTCTTCAGCTCGTTGTGCTTTTAGTTCACTCAGTTCACTAAAAGGCAGGGGGCATGTGTTGATAGCAAAAAATGGCATTAATGGCCGAGATTGTCAAAATATCAGTTTTGGTACTTTGGGCCAAAAATACACATGTCCAGGGTCAGGCCGAAGCCCTACAGGGCCAAAGGTCCATTGAGCTATGGGCTTTGAAAGCCTCTAGCCAGCCCACGGCCTTCGGCTAGGAAGCCTTCGGAGGCCCGTTCCACCGAAGCTTCGCCCCGAGGAGCAGGCTTCGACGGGCCTAGCCGAAGCCCACTTCTGTAGAGATGGAGTTGTATACAATTCTAGCTAAGTTTTTTATCTCCATCCGACCGAATTAATAGCAGATTAGATCAGAGATTAAGCCCCTATAAATAAATAGGCGAGGCCAGCGTAGAGGCCCCTCCCAACACAAATCAAACCAAAGCCCTAGCTTTGATTGTATTTACTTTACCTTTATTTTTCCTGTACCTCTTCGTGGGTTTTCCTGGAAGCCCTTCGCCGGCCACTTCGGAACAGTGGTAACCCTTGTTACTTCGCTTGTGAAGTATCCGTTAATCTACGTAATAGATTGCTATCGCCTTGTTACTTTGCCTGTGAAGTATCCGCTAATCTGCGTAACAGATTGCTACCATCGCTACTAGTGCAATACTTAGCAGCATTCGGTCCTCAGGCTAAATTGGTACTTCGAACTCTCTTTGTTGCACGTTCCCACGTTCGCAGCTACTTCGTCGGAGGTGTCCGTGGCTAAGAGATCGGTTTTGGAGGTCGTCAGGACACCTTTCTGCGAGATTACTGGCTTCGACGACAGGCTTCGCCGGCACACTTCGTCACAACAGGCTTCGCCACGCTCGTACCTCGCTCTAGACGAAGTCGCTCGCGCGTGGCATTTGGGTTATTATTTTGTAATTCGTTGTATTAGAGACTTCGCGCCGAACCCCGCCATCCGGAGGTGATTGTCACGTCTGGATCCATTCGGAGTTCATCTTCGACCGGACCAGTCTGAACGTCGAAGACACCCTTCGGCGAGACACTTCGCACCGGACGCCAAAGGTATACTTCGGCGACCCCTTCGCAACAGACTTCGAAGCAGACAGGCTCCGACCGGTTTGCTGATTTTATTCTTTTTAATATATTTCTTTCGGCTAATTGGATTATTTCATGTGATCTGATTACCTGGCGACTCCAGCCCCTTATCACGACTAAGGGTAGTCGGAACGCGACGTCGGTGCTGTGTCATGCTTAGGATTGTCCCTAAGTATCCGCACACTTTTGGATCGTCGAACTGACCCAAGTGCGGGGCACGTTTTCGTGTCAATAATAGTAAAATCCTATTTCTAAATAGTTTGTCTTGACACGGAGCTTTCGTAGCATCTACGTCATCAATCACAACTTTCCAATTTTAGATCGACGGTATATATGAGGTGATAGTTTTGAGCCCAAACCGCAAAAGTGCTTTCCACCTTCGCACCGGGTACCCGGATTGGGCTGACTCGACTCCGTAGCTCCCTCAGCCCGATAGTCACTCGCCACCCATTTACCTGGGTCAAAACACGGGAACTCCCATACTGTCATCGCTACATGTACCTGGATTGGATCAACATGACCCCGCGATTCCCTTAGTCTGGCGGTCATCTGTCCGTGTACCTGAGTCATACATCCAAGACATGACAGGTCTTGTGGGATCAGAATGGTGACTAGAGGGTTGTGAATAGGCGCCTCGATAAATTCTTGCGAATATGATGCCTTTTTAAATCACCCAACACACCTCTAAATGATCAAGCAGAAGCAGATGTAGTAAAGACTCTGATAAAAACATATGCTATCACCCTCCTATCTGATATTATGTCAAATGATAAATTGAGGGATCACCGGCACTGAATTTGCACACACAAAGACTACACTTTAAAAATAGCTCCGAAAATTTTTCTGTTCTATACAAAACTCACATAAAAAAATTTTAGAACTTTTTAGGCACTTTGTTGGACAAGAAAATATATGCAGCAGTGGTCAAAAACTTTTGCAAACTTCAAAAATGAAACCTTGGAAACTTGTACAACAAAAGTTGTGAAGAATTCAGGTCCAAAAACAACATCAAAACAGTTCAAAACTCAGCTCCAAAAGTGAATCTGAAAAGGATGAACAGTACCTGCGGTGGAAGCTCATGGATGCTATTCTGTGCTTGATCTGAATGATGAACACTAAGCACAAAATTAAGAATAGCAAAAAGGCTAGAACAAAATAGAAATTATGGTTGGTAGCTCCCAAAATGTTCAGCTGAAAGAGTCCCCTAAACCCTAAGCCTTTTGGTCATTTATATAGGCAAGCCTATTAAAGAAATCCCCAAAATACCATTAGTGTAAAAGTTCTAGGTATTTACCTAATTGCCATAATGAATTTTCAGAATTACAAATTGTGAAAAATCCATTAATACAAACTCCTAATTTATTACATCATTGACCCCATTCTTTTAATATTTTTTTAGAATTAAGAACTCTGAAAAATACTAAAAGATTACACTTAATCTAGACGACAAAGCAGAAAAAATAAAATCCTAATTACTGGAATTAAAAACATTTTCTGATGCGATGGTTTTCAGCAAAAACCGACAAAGCCTCCTCGATCACCGACATGTGATGACAATCCGTGAACTCGACTACCAGCAAGTCTCTCCTGCTCTCGATCCCCTCGAGCCGCCTAATCACTTGCACTAGCCTCCCTTTCGCTGACTTGACCATCACTCTGTCTCAACCATCTGTCTGTCCATGTCTTCCTCTATCTCCTCCTGCACTCCTGAGATCATCTCCATCTTCACCCGGCATCCTTGATCCTCTAGCATCGAGCTTTCCACTTGACCCTTGATCACCCGCCGTTGACAGTTGGTTAGCATCTCCACCCTGCACACATGAGACAAGCAAAAGCAAGAGACGCTATGCACACCGATCCCCTCGGCATAATCCATATCCACACATCGATCCTATCGATGCAATCAAACCATCACTCACTCATCACTCCAGCTCATCACTACAGATCGAGCAACCTTGTCAATCACTCTGATAAAAACATATGTTGTCACCCTCCTATCTGATATTATGTCAAATGATAGATTGAGAGATCACCAACACTGAATTTGCACACACAAAGACTGCACTTTAAAAATAGCTTTGAAACTGTTTCTGTTCTATACAAAAGACTCACATAAAAAAACAATTTCAGAATGGGCTTGGTGGAACATGTGCTCGGCAGTACATGCAGTTGTTAATGGTGAAAAGCATCACTGCATACGACAGCACATGATTGGCATGCTGGGAAAGAAAAATAAGGAAGAAAAATGTTTCTAGATTCAACTTTCAGCCTTCAAGATTTTCAGCAAATGACCACCTTCCAGAATTTTTATAGCATATAGATGAGCAAAAACTATATGTATCTGTGATCAGAACCTTTTACAAAATTCAAACATGGAACCCTTGTAACTTGGACAACTAGAGTTATGTAGAACTCATGTCAAAACAACAGAACCAAAACCGATCAAAAATCACATCAAAGATTGAATCCAGACTGAAAACAGAACACTTGGCAGAAATCAGTAGTTTTCATAACTTTTTAGGCACATTGATGAACAAGAAAATATATGCAGCAGTGGTCAAAACCTTTTGAAAATTTCAAACATGGAACCCTTGAAACTTGGACAACAAAATTTATGTAGAACTCAGGTCCAAGAATAGTACCAAAACATATCAAAACTCACCTCAAAGATTGAATCCAGACTGAAGACAGAACTCAATCAGCAGAAATCAGAAGTTACCAGAACTGTTTAGGCACTTTGTTGGACAGAAAAAATATATGCATCAGTGGTAAAAAACTTTTGCAAACATCAAAAATGGAACTCTGGAAACCTGTACAACAAAAGTCTTCAAGAACTCAGGTCTAAAAATAGCATCAAAACAGTTTAAAACTCAACTCTGAATAATGAAGACTAAGCACGAAATTAAGAATAGCAAAAAGGCTAGAACAAAATAGAAATTATGGTTGGTAGCCCCCAAAATGTTCAGCTGAAAGAGTCCCCTAAACCCTAGACCTTTTGGTCCTTTATATAGGCAAACCCATTAAAGAAATCTCCAAAATACCATTAGTGTAAAAGTTCTAGGTATTTACCTAATTGCCATAATAAATTTTCAGAATTACAAATTCTAAAAAATCCGCTAATGCAAACTCCTAATTTATTACATCATTGACCCTATTCTTTTAATATTTTTTTAGAATTAAGAATTCTGAAAAATACTAAAAGGTTACACTTAATCTAGATGACAAAACAGAAAAAAATAAACTCCTAATTACTAGAATTAAAAACCTTTTCTGATGCGACTGTTTTTAGCAAAAACCGACAAAGCCTCGTCGATCGCCGACATGTGACGCCAATCTGTGAACTCGACCGCCAGCAAGTCTCTCCCGCTCTCGATCCCCTCGAGCCGCCTAATCACTTGCACTGGCCTCCCTTTCACTAACTTGACCGTCACTTTGTCTCGACCATTCGTCCGACCATGTCTTGCTATATCTCCTCGTACACTCCTGAGATCATCTCTAACTTCAGCCGGCATCCTTGATCCTTTGGCATCGAGATTCCCACTTGACCCTTGATCACCCACTGTTGACAGATGGTTAGCATCTCCACTTTGCACACATGAGACAAGTCAAAACAAGAGACACAACACACACCGATCCCCTTGGCAAAATCCAAATCCACACATTGATCCCATCGATGCAATCAAACCATCACTCACTTATCACTCCAGCTCATTAGTCTAGATCGAGCAACCTTGTCAATCACTCATCATACAGACAAAAACCACAGTGCGACCTCACTTGGTTTCACAGGTCTTCTCTTCCTTCAAAGTAACTGATGGATATGCCCAAGAAAATTCCGTGTATCGGAAGTTCTGATAGGTAGTATCAAAAGTTCCGATTATTTTCTAGTCTCGAGTCAGAGAGCAAATGTTGCTTCGAAAGTTCCGATTGTGTATCGGAAGTTCTGACGAGCCAAAAGTTCCTATTTGGAATCGGGGAATATTGTACTGATTGGAAGTTCCGATAGGGGTATCAGAAGTTTTGAGGTGGGCAAAACTGATTGGATCTGTTATATTGTTGTGTCAGAATAGTAGTCCTAAAATACTAGATTGGGAGTTCCAATACAGGATCATAAGTTCCGACGTGGGCGAAAATAGATCTAATCTATTAGGCGCAAGGTTGCTTTAGGGCTAAGACTATTGGCACTATATAAAGAGGAGTGGAGGAGGCCCTGGGAATAAGATCTTTGAAGCCTTAGAAGAGTTCTAAGCCCTAGCCGCCAAATGCTAGCACGCCAGCATGAGATTGATCTCATCCCTATATGTGTGGACTCCATGGGCGCGTTGCTCTAAAAGAAACGCTCGTGGCCATCACCACGAGGAACATGACTTCTTCACTGATTGTATTAGCGAGGAACGACCGGGACAAAGCGAGGATAGGCTTGACCCACTTAATCAACCTCTTCTTCCATTGCACCTAGTCCATCAAGTGCTAGAAGGTACCGATCTATGATCTCACACATGCATGGGTCTTGGGTTTTAGGGCGGAAATTTTGAATTTACTGGGTAGTGTAGCTCCCCTATTCCCCAACAGTGGTATCAGAGCCTACGTGCGTAGTGTTTGATCTGGATCCCTCATGTATGGAGATACTTGGTGGAAAAACATATTATATCTGTTTCTGTCCACGGTAAATTGGAAGTTCCGATATTGATCAAAAGTTCCGATGGCGGATTGGAAGTTTCGATATTGATCAGATGTTCCGATATCGAATA
This sequence comes from Zizania palustris, assembly GCA_019279435.1. Taxonomy (NCBI): domain Eukaryota; kingdom Viridiplantae; phylum Streptophyta; class Magnoliopsida; order Poales; family Poaceae; genus Zizania; species Zizania palustris. The sequence goes on along the minus strand of JAAALK010000085.1, from coordinate 21,520,028 downwards.
ATGATTCGATACAGAAAGCAATTGTTGCGGTTCAGGATTCCGATATTGATGGGAAGTTCCGGCGGATCGGAAGTTCTGACCCAACCGAATTTGAAATTCCGAGCCTGTTGAGATTGGTTTTTCAAATCAAGAATCCAGTCACTTGTAGATTTCTCTCCTAACTTTGTTTTATAGAGAATGATGTGACTGGCATGGCCTTGGATAAATCTGATGTATGTGATGCATGCGATGAATGTAAATTAAATATGTCTTGCGTGTCATGGTTATTTATAGCTCAAGGCTGATGTAAAATTTATTACGTCTTGCATGTCGTTTTCATGGTGCTTTGGCCCATGTAATTACTATAGCCTATGTAAGATAGACTAGTACTCTTCATAGAGGCCGGGAGCACGCACTCAATGACGGGAGCCATGGAGATGGAGATCGCCATGTGAAGAGGGTCATGCTATGTCACAGTTAAAATGATTGCCTGTGATGCTTTCTTATGTTCCTGTTATTCTATTCTTGCATGTTTCGTGTGCGCTAGGGACGTTACCATGCAAGAATAGTTTTCCCTCAAAAAATAGTGTTGATGCTCTTCCCAATAGCTGCACCCACAAAGTTTTTCGATCATTGATAATGGGTTTGCCAAAGCAGGGTGCTATCTTTTATCTTGGCAAATTGGGGCGGAAGTCGGACATCTGCATTCATAGTATTGGTTCGTTTGACAAGGCTATCAAAACGGTTTTGGGCCTTGGAGCATAGGAGTTGGGGTCTAGCATTAGATGCTTCTCCAATGACAAGAGTCACATACGATGTGATTAGCAAAGAGTTGCATACATATGTCAACTAGCTTCTAGCAGTGATGCCAAAGCTCACTAGGAGATAGCGTGACCATGGATCTTGCGCCACTATTAGTCATGAGAGGGAAAGTGGATGGTTTAGATAGTGGGACAACTTTTATTGAAAAGATATAAACACTACACAGTGTTGAACCTTGCATTTAATCCTTTGTAGATCATGACACCGCCTACTAGTGTTAAGAGCACTCCATTTTTAATTTGCGATCTATTCTTTAATGAGATAAATTTTCTGGAAAAATTTTATGGAATGGTACAGAAACTTGATAATTGTTCTTAAGCAAGAGAAAAAGGATTATGTTCTAGAGGTACCTCACCCCGATGAGCTGCCAGAGGATGCACCTGCAACAGAAAAGCGTGCTTATGAGAATCATGCTAAAGATTCAGTGGATGTTAGTTGTCTGATGCTTTCCTGCATGTCTTCTGAGTTTCAGAAACAATATGAGGAACGTGACGCTTATGATATGATCATAGGCTTGAAGGCATGTTTCAGAACCAAGCAAGGGTCGAGAGATACAATGTGTCTAAGGCCTTGTTTGGGAGTAGGCTAGTGGAAGGTAGCCCAGTGAGTCCTTACATAATCAGGATGATTTGTTATATTGAGACTCTAGAGAGACTGGGCACTCAACTAGATCCATACCTAGCTATTGATGTTATTCTCTAGTCTCTACCCTTGAGCTTTGAGCCATTCATTATGAATTACAATATGAATATAATAGAGAAGACTCTAGCTGAGTTGCATGGGATGCTGAAAGCTGCTGAGGAGAGTATCATGAAATCTCTGAATCATGTGATGATGGTTCAGAAGGAGGGCAAAAAGAGGAGGAAAAATGCTAAGTATACAGATTCAATCTCTAGTGCTAAGCCGACTGGAAAGTCCAGGTCAGGTCCTTCCAACTCTGATGAGTGCCACCATTGCCACAAGCTTGTGCATTGGAACCGCAACTGCAGGGTATACTTGGAAGAGCAGAAAAAGAAGGCAAGTACGACTTCCACTTTAGGTATTAACAATTAAACTTGCTACTCGTCCAAATGATTGATGGGTATATGATACGGTTCGATGATTCATACTTGCAAATTGTTGCAGGGGTTGAGTAGGTCAAGGAAGTGTGCTAGTAGCGAGATGGATGCCCACGTCGGAAATGATACAAGTGTTGCGATGTTGGTTGTCAGCGTTTATTCACTGCCACTACTATCAAGACTAGTTTAGGAGTTAAATAATTGTTATTCCATTTCTGCCTTAGGCAAAGACATAATCTCTTCTTCATGTTTAGGAGAAGATATTTTGAATTCATAATAAAGAACAAGAAATTTTTCAATATTCTCGAATGGTTTGCTTTATGGTGTTTGTCCATTAGTGAATGGACTATACATTCTGAGTCTTGAAAATGTGCATGTTTATAACGTTAGTACAAAGAAACAATGACTCAATGATTTGAATCCTACCTATGTCTGGTATTGTCGCTTAGGTCATATAAATGAGAAGCGCACATAGAAGCTTCATAGTGATTGACTTTGGGAGTTATTTGATTTTGAATCATATGACGCGTGTGAATCTTGTTTATTTGGCAAGATGACAAAGACACTTTTCACTGGGTCTAAGTGAGAATGCGAGTGAGCTATTGGCCATAGCACATACTTATGTGTATGGTCCGAGGAGCCGCATGGCTAGGAATGGGTTCTATTACTTTATCAATTTTTCGAATGACTTTAGTAAATGTGTCTACTTGATGAGGTGTAAGTGGGAGACTTCGAAAAGTTCAAAGGAGCTCATAAGTACAAAATCATATGGGCAAGACAATTAAATTTCTACGATTGGATCATGGAGATGAATATTTGAGCCATAAGTTGATGCGCTGATCTTTCATCATTCTTTTGAGGTAACGCTTTAGAAACTGATGCTCTCACTTTAAATAGAGTTCCATCTAAGAGAGTGATGGGACCAAACTCTAAAAAATGGTTTGGAACCATTAAGATTCGAATTAAAATAGATTGGATATGTTTCTGTTTGCAGAACTTCGGGAGTTCCGATATCAATCGGAAGTTCTGATATTTGTCGGGTCAGAAGTTCCGATGCCGGAGAAAGTTTGCGACAGTGGAGTTAGATCAGAATTTCTGATGCCAGATCAAAAGTTTTGATCCAGACAGATTGGAGTCCATATAAGGAAACCAAGTTTGGAACTTGGTGGATCCACCCGATGGCATAAAAACTATTGAGTGAAGATGGATCTTAAGGAAAAAGATGTTGATGGAAATGTTCACATCTATTAGGCACGATTGGAGGCAAAATATTTTAAAATATTCAAAGTGTTTATTATGATAAAATGGTCTTCGCTCATCATTATGCTTACGTCTGTTCGGATTGTTGTAGCAATTGCCACATTTTATGTTTATGAGATATGGCAAGCTTCTCGGAGTTGGAATCTTTGTTTTGATGAGGTAGTCAAAATGTTTGACTCCATCAAGAATAAAGAAGAGTCTTTTGTTTGCAAATGGGCTAGTGGGAGCACACTTGTATTTCTGGTTCTATATGTCGATGACATATAGGTGATTGGAAATGACATTCCTTTGTAGAATGCTGTGAACACCTTATTAAAAAATGGTTTCTCAATGAAGGACCTTGGAGACACAGCATACACTTTGGGCATAAAGATCTATAGAGATAGATCGAAATGGCTAATTGAATTAGGCCATAATAAAGTACATTGAAAAGGATTTGAAACAATTTCAAAATTTTGAATATGAGTGTGATCCCATTTGCCTCCGCGATAGGGTCAATCATATGTGCCATGTACACGCCCAAATGTGCAGGTACCAGTCAAACCCAGGTGAGAATCACTGGGCAGTCGTAAAAGGGATACTCATGTACTTTAGAAGAACTGAGGATATGTTCATAGGACACAGTAGCAAAGAGCAACTCGATGTAAGGAATTACACCAATGCTAGCCTTCGAACCAATAAAAGATAATTCTCAATCGTAGTCTGGGTTAGTGTTGATAGCAAAAAATGACATTAGTGGTCAAGATTGTCAAAATACCAGTTTTGGTAATTTGGGCCTAAAATATACAAGTCCTGGTATAGGCCGAAGCCCTAAAGTGCCGAAAGTCCATCTGCATTTGGCCTCGGGGGCCTTTTACTGGCCTGCTCTGCAAGCCTGGCTTCGGCCTGGAGGCCCTTCGGTGGCCTGCTTCGCCGAAGCTTTGACCCGAGGAACACCCTTCGGTGGGCCTACCGAAGGCCCACTTCGGGCATGCTTCGTATAAGAAGTCTGATACAGATTCTGGTTGTTTTTATCCTTAATCTTAATTAGGCCGAATCTTATCAGATTAGAATTAGAGATAAGAAGACTAGCCCCTATAAATACTGGGGTGAGGCTGGTTTATAGGACCCCCCAACACAAATCAACTTCAAACCCTAGTTTAAACCGTACCTTTACTTCCTTTACCCTCCCATACACCTTCATGGGTTTGCGCTAGAAGCCCTCCGTCGGCCACGTCGTAACAGTGGTAAGCCTTATTGGTTCACCTGTGAATCATCCGTTAATCTACGTAACATATTTCTATCACATTGTTGGCTCGCCTGTTCTACGTAACAGATTGCTACCTTTGTTCTATATACTGCAACATTTAGTAATTCGGTCTCTAGTCCGAATTGGCACTTGATCTTAACTTTGCTACAAGTTTCACATTCGGAGCCCCCTTCATCGAAGGTTTCTGAAGCTAGGAAGCTGGTTTCGGAGGCTGCTAGAGCACCCTTCGGCGCCACTTCGTCCGTCCATGCTAGATTCGTCACGCTGTTGTCGGTCTGGTCAAGTCCCACGCACCGTAGCTACTTTGCATCGGACTTTGTCGCACCAGTGCTCTGTCTCGGACTTCATCGCGCCAGCGCTCCACGTTGGATTTTGTCATGTCAAGAGGGTTCGCACCGAACCCTGTCATTCACGGGTGATTTCGTGTCACAATCTGTTCGGTGCCTGTCTTCGGTCAGATTGATCCGAACGCCGAACGCTATCTACAGCGCACCCTTCACACCAGACGCCGAAGGACCCCTTCAGTGACCCTTCGAACGGTACACTTCGAACCAATCAGGCTCCGTTCGGTCGATTGGATTATTTTTATCTATATATTTCTGCTAATTGGATTATTTATGTGTGATCTGGTTACCTAGCGACTCCACCCCTCTTGCCACTGTTAGGGGTAGTCAGAACGTGACGTCAGTGTTGTGTTATTCTTACACTCGTTCCTATGTATCCACACGCATTTGGATCATCGAACTAACCTAAGTGCAGGGGCATGTTTTTGTGTCAACACACTTTTTGGCGACTCTGTCGGGAAAGGCTACGCCAACATGACAAGTACATCTACATCTGGTGCAAGTACCTCTGCAATGACTACTACATCTACAACGCATATGGATCCCATGGGGGCGCAGAGATCGACAACCGCAACATCATGACGCCCACCCTTGAAGATATCCCCGAGGAAGGTTGGACGGAGATCGAGGAAAAGATGAAAGAGCTCCAAGATCTCATGCTCGGGAACTACGTTAAGATGTGCGCGGGCTTCATCAAGCGCGACATCAACATCCCTGATCTCGCTCGGACTAAGGTAACACCAGTGTCGCCTCCTTTATCTTCTTTAGAGATTGAGCAAAAGATAGCCGCATCGGTAGATCAAGATGTTAGTGCTTCGCTAGCCAACCATCTAGATTTGGCAGTTAGCTCTCAGGTAGAGGCAATGTTTAGAAGGTTCGGCTTTACCGAGGCCGTTCCTCCGACTCCAATCGCTAGTGTACCCCACGGTAAATCGCATCTATAGCAGAACCGATGGTAATACTGGCAAAGCTATCACGTCTCCGGCCTCAACATCTACGGCCGAGACAAGTCATCACACTTATGGCCAAGCTAACCCTACTTATTGCGCACCGCCTCCACCTACGCCTATGCCAGCTTTTCCCGCGCTGCCTGGGCCACATGCTCCTACGCAAACGCATAGGCCTGAGCACGTCGTATATCCCGAGCTAGCACGTGAGGAAGACCCCCGCGGCCGGCACGCCGACATACCGCCGCATGTCGTGCCCCCGCATGAGAGACGCGCACAGGCAGGAGACCAGGACGACATTGAGGAGCAGATCAGTGCGCTGTTTAGGGACTGCACCGGCTTCGCGCCTATAGATCAGGCTAGGGTTTACCGAAAGCCGTACCCCGATCACTTCGACACCATACCCTACCCTCATGGCTATAGAGTCCCTGAATTCACCAAATTCGATGGTGAAGGTAACAAGACCACACTAGAGCATATCAGCCAGTTCTTAGCACAGTGTGGAGAAGCTAGTGGGTCAGATGCATTAAAACATAGACTATTTTCTCTTTCACTATCCAGTACCCGCTTTTACTTGGTTTTCGACACTCCCACCGATCTTCGTCCAAACATGGGCCCAATTAGAACAAAAGTTCCATGACTATTTTATACGGGCGAGATAGAACTTAGGCTTTCACACTTGACATCAGTCAAACAGAAATCTAGCGAGAGTGTCTCTGAGTACGTCAAGCGCTTTAGAGATACTAGAAACCGATGTTTCAGAAAGGGATTTGGTGGATCTAGCTTTCAACGGGTTGCGTTCTGAGATTAAAGAGAGGATAGGCAACTAGAACTTTTTAGAAGTCAGTCAAGTCCTATAGCAGGCTCTGGTCTAAGAAGGCCGAGCTAAGGATAAAAGATTAATTAAAACGTTCAACAAGCCTAGGGCTGAAGTCCACATCATGGAACACTCCGACGAGGAAGAATTAGAGGAAGAGGAAGATTCAACTGACATGTATGAGACCGAATGGGTTTGGAACGCTAAGAGCAAGCCTATCACTTGTTCTGAGCTACGACCGTCTCCCACTAAGAGTCAGCCCAGTGAAGTTAAATACTCATTTGATTCGCATGATTCGCCCCTACTGTAAGTGACATGATTCACATTCTCATTATACTAATGAATGCAATGTTTTTGTCGGTGGGTTCAATCGGCCATAGAAGAAGGACGATTGAAAATAGATTCTAGTCCAAAGATGAAGCTGGACAAAGACCCCATTCCTGTGAACACCATCAACCTCGATAAGAAGAAGGTGTTGATTAGGCCAGAATAGGCCGAGTCATCTAAAGGGAAAGTGGTCGTTATTGGAGAATCACGCACACACACACTCATACCAAAGAACCCTGAAGTAGGAGTGTGGAAAAAGAACATCAACACATATCTTTCAGCTAGGGCTCACAAGAATCCAAAGGTAACATACCAGATGCTGTTGAGGAAACACCAGAAGAAAGCCGAGAAAATTGGCCCCCAGCCAAAAATGCTAACATAGCCGGAGGGGCCAAGACAACAACGTCCTTCGGAGGGTAGGTTCAGACCCAATAGCCAAACCCCCCAAAGGGTGGGTGTTGATAGCAAAAAATGGCATTAATGGTCAAGATTGTCAAAATATCAATTTTGGTAATTTGGGCCAAAAATATACAAGTCTTGGATCAGGCCGAAGCCTTATATGGCCGAAGGCCCATCGAACATTGGGCTTCGAAGGCCTTTTAGCGGCCTGCTAGCTTCTGGTTGTTTTTATCCCTAAACTTGATTAGGCCGAATCCCACCAGATTAGCTTTAGAGATAAGAAGACTAGGCATATAAATATAGGGGTGAGGCCGGTTCATCAAACCCCCCAACACAATTCAAACACAAAGCCCTAGATTTGAACCATACCTTTACTTTTTATTTACCTTTCTGCACTACCTTCGTGGGTTTGCTTGGAATCCCTCTGCCGGCCACTTCGAAACTGTGGTAAGCCTTGCTACTTCACTCGTAAGACTTTGTACCAATCAGGCTCCGTTCGGCCGATTGGATTATTTTATCTATATATTTTGGCTAATTGGATTATTTCTATGTTATCTGATTACCTGGCGACTCCACCCCCCTTGCCACTGTTAAGGGTAGTCAAAACGTGACATCGACGTTATGTTACGCTGAGGCTCATTCCTAAGTATCCACACACTTTTGGATCATCGAACTGACCCAAGTGTACATCCACATCGTCCGCGGGTACGTCTACGGCGATTACTACGTCTACGATGCCGATGGATCCAATGGGGAGCGCAGAAATCAACAACCGCAACGTCATGATGCCTACCCTTGAAGATATCCTCGAAGAAGACCGGGCAGAGATCAAGGCGAAAATGAAAGCGCTAAAAGACCTCATGCTTGGGAGCTACATCAAGACACGCGTGTGCTTCATAAAGCGCGATGTCAGCGCCCCCGACCTCACTCGTACCCAAGTAATGCCAGCATCACCTCCTTTATCTTCTTTAGATGTTGAGCAAAAAATAGCCGCATCAGTAGATCAAGCTGTTAGCGCTTCGTGTAATGCCCCGGATTTAACAAAATCAGGACTTTATTGAATTTCCTTAAGAAAATCAATAATACAAAATGTTCATCACACGACATCGTCCTACGACATATAAAATATAGCTCGTAGGCTATTTTATTACACTGAATAAATAAAAGAAAATCCTAGCGATGAACACCTTGCTTCAGGACTCGCTTTCTTGACTGGGATGGCTACTCCAGGCCTTCGTCTTCATAGGACTTAGCATCTAAAATATTTAGTCAATGGGGGTGAGTACAATCGTACTCAGCATGCCACCAAAATGCAATTATAATGCAAGGTAATAACAAAGGAAGGTAGTGGCTCATGTTTGCGGAAAAGTATGTTTGTAAAGCAGTTAATGTGAACAGGTTATTAGTAAAGAAATTAAATCATGAGTAGATGCATCATCTTCTACCTCGAGGGGTACAGTCAGCACACCCTCGCTCAACAGTCCTTAAATGTCATTCCATCATGCAATCATTCATGTAATAGTAAACTAACTATGGTGAACATTGCTCAACCCGCCCTTGACCGTCGGCACGACTTTTCGAAAAGATTATACTCTGATCAGAGGTGTACTATTGTACCCACAAGGCACACACTCATCCCCGCACACCGAAGTGTATCGAGATGACCCATACCATGGGAACTCATGCCAAAACCTTTAGCATGGAATGCACCAACTCAATAACACTCTCCTATAGGTTTCATACGGCGCCCCAACACGTTGGGCCAACGACGTACCCCCTTGAGCCTCGTCGGTAAAAGCCACCCGCAGGTGTCACTTGCCCCGTCCACTATGGTGCTTTAAGTTGGAATGCTCCATACCTTTAGTTAGGACTTACCAAGTAGACTTGTGGTTAGTATGAAATGCTTTGCAACAGATCCCATAGAACGGTCCTTATAGTGCCCCGGGTGCTACCGACCAATGCCATAGCTTGCACCCGGAACCCACCAGGCTTACATACTTAACCAAAACTCCATAACCAACATAATTCTAGGGATGAGAGAAATATCGGGGAAATATATAGTATAAGCCAAATATCTATGACTCGTTCTTTTATCCTATAACAGTTGTGTCGATATATTGGACACTATCTATTATTGATAATAATAAGGTGACAAGGAGTTCGGGCTTAACAACATGGCTTGGGTTTGCACATCAGGGTCAGGGATCTAATAATTATAGTGTAGGGCTTTTATTTGGACTAATGCATTTATATCCTATGAGTTATAGTGATATTTAATTAAAACATGGGCTCGATTATGATCAAAATGGGGGTTGTGACTTGCCTTGGTCTGCAAATGGCGAAGGGGAGACCTCAAGGAAATACTCTGGCTCTTCGTCGACGTCAAAATCTTCTCGGCATGCAAAACAAGAACAATAAAAAATTAAAATAAATAAAAAGCACAACACAAACATTTCAATTAAATTAGTTAAATTTGTAGAGAATTAAAGGTGGGATTTTCTAGAATTGTAATGATGAAATTTGGAGTTCAAATGGAAAAGATATGAATTTTAGAAATCCATATTCATTCACATGAAATGATAGAGCTCTAAAAAGAAAAGAAATAATCACGAGATTATTCCTTCGGATTAAATGAGATGGTCGACATGTGATCAACACACTCACTTAGATGGAATGGATTGGAGTGATTAAACTTGAGTTGAGGCAAGGGTAGATCGATGGGTTAAGATTTGATTGAAAACAAGGATGAGTCTAATTGAAGGCGATAATTGATTAGAAACAAATATGGTAAAATGGATTTAGTCGAACAATTTGAATAGGTTGTGACCATTGGACAACCTAGTCCATTCAATTTAGGATAAAGAGGCGATCGGCTAAAGGTATGCGTAAAGGCTTAACCGATCGAGCCTTAGCGACCATGTCGATGGGTTTAGATTAAATCAACGAGACTCGATGATGGAAGGTAATGAACGACTATGAATGATTGACAATCGGCGACGACCATCTATGAACGTCGCAAGTCCAATTACCGAACATCAATCAAGTCATAATCGATGGATTAGATCAAGGGGACACGTCGGGCGGGGTCGACGTTGAACAACGAGCATTATCTCTGGTTTAAGAAACAGAATGACTATGAAGAACGCCTCATGACAAATATGACCTCCGGGATGGAACATAGGGATAACGTCGGGTTAATAGATTGGTGCGGGTTTGCCGGATATTGTCATAATGAATCGGGATTGAGATTATTTAACCGATAATAATTGATCTACTTTAGATGGATACAAAAAGGGACAATGGCATGAATCGAATCCAAAGAACAATTTGACGACAAGTGATGATTGAATTATATCCATGGTTAGGATATGATACAAAATAATCTATTGCATAGATTGGATCCACTACTACAAATCGCTACTGTAGTGGCGTTGGAGTCTTCCACTATAGTGGCGGGCCATTAGATGCTCGCCACTAGAGTTGCTGGTGCTGACGCCAGCACCAGCGTCTGCCACTGCTATTGGTAAAGTAGTGGCGGTCGGTGCTGACATCATCCCGGACCGCCACTATTTTACCAATAGCAGTGGCGGGCGCTGGTGCTGCCCGCCGCTGCTAAGATGGCCGCCACTAAAGTATTGATGACATCACTTGCGACCGCCACTACTATTCTTGCTATAAATGTGCAGCTTCTTCCTCCCCGAGCTCTACCGGAGTTCGCATTTAATTTTGTTCGTACAATGGCGACAAAAATCTAGATAAAGAGGGGGGAGGCTTTGTTTTCGTTTCTTTTGAAGGATTTCATTCTAGGAGGTAAATCCATGCCGAATCTCACATTTTTTTGTATTTAATCATGTATACAATGAGTTATTAGCGTTTTACTAATTTAGGGTTTGTGAATAGAAATTTTCAAATAATCTTCCATTTATAGTGTTTCCTTCTCCCAAATGAACAAATATGACCCTCCTCACAATTATTCATCACTTGTATATTGATTTACGTCATTTTAAGCTCTTTTTTAATTTGATTTATGATTATAGATCTAGAGTTATGTTGTTTGGAGAGAGAGAAACCAATATAGTTAATTTATTTAATAATTTTTTTCTGCTTAATAAATAGTTTGAATTAAAGCATTTTTAATTAATGTTGTTATGAGCGATAATAAATCAATATATTTTCAATTTGTAAATTACTAAAATTAACAATAATGAATTTATTAATATTTTTTCAAATAATATATGTTTTAGATGGAGCACAGGTCCTAGATGTACTCGTCCAACGACGGAGATGTGGTGGCATATTTTAACAGAGTAACTGAATTTACTAAAGCTGTCGCACAATATGCTTCCCGTCAGAGTGAAGAGGCAATATATTGTCCTTGTAAAGTTTGTAAAAATGAAGCGATGTATCCGTGTTCAGATCGTGAAACCATACGATTTCACTTGTTGAAAATGGTTTCGTGAAGAACTATTATATATGGACGAAACACGGTGAGATGGGCGAAAATCCTCCTGAAGATTCTGATGTGCCGCAAGATGCTCATCAACATAGAAGAGGTTGTGATCATACATCCTACATAACACATGATGATGTTGTTCAACATGATGATGATGACGCCTTTGATGTGGAGGAACTGATGCGAAATGTTGCGCCTGAGGTGTTGTTGCAGAGAACTACAACCAAAGGATACGATAACTTTGAAGCACTTGACAAAGCATCAAAAAACCTTCTTTACGAGGAACGCCACGGATGCGATAAGCAGTATACGGATGCGAGCCGAGATATCAAATTACTGCAGACAAGTTCTCAGAGTAAATCGTCTATTGTCTCATCACAATCCCCCACATATCTTTCATCTCAGGATGTGCAAAATATAGGATCTTTATCACCTGTTGATGAGCGTGAGATAGAGGAAAAGGCAGAGGAAGAGCCAGTGCCCGATAAAGTGGCAGAAGTGATAGAATCGAAAGTGACTGAGCCTGATCCTCAAGTGACAGAGCCAGTGCCAGTGCTTGAGCCCACTAATGAGCCCAACATAAAAGTGTCAGAGCCAGATCAAATTCTAGTGCCAGTTCCGGCTGAGCCTCAAGTGCCAGTGGTCGAGCCTGAAAAACACGATGCACGCCCAAAGCCAGCAATCCACAAGACAATTGTTCAAGTTGGGCAGTGTTCTGCGCCTAAATCTGAAATGCTTAAATTTTTAGTACTGTGGGGCAAACACGTTCTACGCCCGTAGAGGCTCCCATAAAGGCTCCAGTACAAAAGCAGGCGGCCTCACTTTCTGTTGATAAATGGACCTACGGAGACGAGGATTATATTGAATATGAACCAGGCAAACCATTATTACCCCAACGAGTACTTAAGAGTATGCCTTGGGAGATGGGATCATTTCATGACTGGTACCTCAAAGTGTCTGCGTTAGGTGTTACACACATAGAAGTGAAGGTTCCAAAAGAAATATTCAACTGCCCAGAGTTTACTCTTGCATTATTTTTTGACGACTTTCATCGGATGTTCCGTCTGAAGCGAATAGACATCACACACATGATACTCTGGTGCCTGTAAGTACTTTATACTTTGTCAATACAAAGCAAAAATTAATCATGTCTTATATTGACTATTGTTTCATAAAATATGCAGTTTGAATTCATGTTGTGACACTTCTAATAAATATGGGTACTTGAACCCGTCATTCATAAGCCAAAGTACACTGAACCCGGTACTAAATCGGGACAATGACAAGTACTGGACCGCCGGTCGGAAAAAATTTCAAAAAAAGATGTTCAATAAAGACCAAGACGCACATAAGAAGAATAAAAGGAATTGTGTCGCGTTGTATATTGCGCAATGCATGTATAAATGGTGTGACAGAGAAATGATAAGTGGGGCATATAATTTTAAGTAAGTATACCCACTATATCCACTTAATCACGTTTTATCGATTATGAAACTAACATAATCATATATTACTTCTTTCGATAGTGATCATTGGATTGCACTTTTGATATACCCGAAAGACTCAAGGGTTTATGTGCTCGACTCTCTCGACAAACCCAAAAAAGATTATCAAGATATATTAAATGTTATTCAGAGTGCATACAAATACTACGTGGAAAGGTTAGGTGGCCCACATGATCCTCAGAGGCCGAAAGATATGTATATCAGAACCAACTATCCGGTAATATTATATTTTGAAATTTCTTAATTCAATTGATAAAGCCAAACTATATACCATTCTAACTTTGTCTATTTTGAAGTGTCACAAACAACCTCTTGGTTCGGTGCATTGCGGGTACTACACGTGTGATTTCATGAGCAATGGCTTAGGAAAATTTGCGCGGACAGTCTCTGACCTCAGTAAAGAAGTAAGTTGATTTATTGTGTGTTAATCTAATATAACTTGCAATGTATGTACTTATATGTTATGTATGCAGGCGTCAGGTCCATCAACCATTGCCGAGAAGAGCCAACTCTTAGAATCAAAAATGTATGGAATCGTATCAAGGATGTGCCGCTTCACGATGCATGAAGTTCTTCATGAGCATGGAGTATTCTTTGATCCTGAGGGTGAAGTGGCCAAACATCCAACTTTGTATGATTGGACCTGAAGAACAAAAAGGCAAGAACAACAAATCGCTAAAAATTTTGAAGCTGATGAGAAGCAAAGAAAAGATGCATGAGCATGAGCATGTATTTGTGAAACATAAACCGCATGAGCATGTATTTGTGAAACAATGGTTAATTTTGAAATTTTGATAGATGTAAACTTTTTAAACTTGATGTGTGATGAAATGTAAACTTTGTAAATTTGTAAATTGATTAGATCGGTTGTCGTTGTGTTGATGTGTTGCTGTTGTGGATGTGTATGTGGATATGTGGATGTTTTGTTGCTGTGTATGTGGATGGCTGTATGAAGCATATAATTTCTGTGTTTTGGTTTGTGGAACTGTGAATTATGGATCACAGCATTTTGTGTTATGGGTTATACACAGCAGTGGCGGGCAGATGAGGTCAGCTTGCCCGTTACTGCTGTTGACACAGTGGTGGCGGGCGCGCTGACATCATATGCCCGCCACTGCTATTGATAACAGTAGCTGCTGTTGACACAGTGGTGGCGGGCGAGCTGACCTCATCTGCCCACAACTACTATTATCAATAGTAGTGGCGGGCAGATGAGGTCAGCGCGCCCGCCACTGCTGTTGACACAGCGGTGGCGGGCACTCTGCCCGCCACTGCTAACCAGGGATAGAAGTGGCATTAGAGCAGTGGCGGACTGGATGCCCGCCACTACAGGTCGGTTTTGCCCGCCGCTACAGTGTCGCTTTGTAGTAGTGATCCAGTGGATATTAATAGACCTTGGCGATTAAGGTATACATGAACAAAACAAATCAATGAACAAGATAAAATGGATTAGATTAAACGAATGACATCAGGACATGTTAATGAACTATTTAGATTGAACGCCACATAACGCAACCGGGATAAATCAATGATTAATGAAATGTAAACAAGAAAGAGATGATTATTACCGCATGAAATCGGAACAGAGGTAACATGGCCGATGGAGGAGGAGATGGGCTTGCGCAGAACAGTGAGGTAGCGGCGGCGTGGTGGTTCGGCGAGGAGGAGGCATGGTGGCGGCTCGCCGGAGTAGTGGCGTGGCGAGGCGGCGATGACACTCGGCGGAGGCAACAGGGAAGAGGAGAGGGACTACGATGGAGGAAGTGGGAGAGGTGTGGGCTTGTGGAGGAGAAGAGGGTAGAGGGGATGGCTTTTATAGAGGAAGGAGACGCCTGAATAAAAGGAAGTTGCGGGCAAGAGATTGAAAGGCATGTGTAGAAGGAAAGAGAGGATGAATAAAGGAAAGAGGAAGAAAGGAAATAGAAGGAGAAGAAGGAAGAAGGAGGGTGCGGCCAGGAAAAGGGAAGGGAGAGAGAAGGAAAGAAAAAAGAAATGAAGAAAGAGAAGGAAAAAGGAAAGGAAGAAAGAGAAGAGGGAAAGAGAAAAAGAAGGAAAAAGAAAAAAAGAAAAGAGAGGAGGAGTCATGCGCACACGGCCAGGGAAGAAGGAAGAAAGAAAAAAGAAGGAAAGAGAAAAGAAAGAAACAGAAAAGAAGGAAAAAGGAATGAAAAGAAAATAGGAACAAAAGGAAAAATGTTTTTCTGAAAATTAAAACTTGGGGTTTTGCGAAAAAGTGAAAAGTTTTTAGAAAGTTTGAAATTTAAAATAAATTTAGAAATTTTGGATTTCAAAGAAATAGCGCGCGAATAAACGGTAGTTTGGAAAATCAATAAATTTTGTATTCACGTCGAAATTATAAATTCCGAACATGAGCACCAAACCAAGGTTTTTAATTCATTTTTGGGAATATAAAAATAATTTTTAAAGTGATTTTTAATGGAATTGAAACACGCTGTTAAAATGGGATTTTAATTTCGTGAACAAAAATAGAATGTTGATTCCTCCGGATTTTTGATTGGGAAAAGATATAGATAGTCAAAAATGATGATTCAAATTCGATTGGAAAGAGGGTGATTTAATTACTTTTTCAATCAAAGTTATTTATTGAAATATTATGGGTTACTATTCTAGTTACAAAATCATTAATAAAAACCTAAATTGATTTTATACGGAATAAATTTACTAGAAATTTCTCTAGCCAAATTTTATTTAGTTTTATATTATTTTTAATTGAAATGATTTATCATATATTTTATTCACGCAACATTCTTGTTGAAATATATTTTATTAATTAGTGTTATAGTTTTACGATGAAATGATATTGATTATATTTAATTCCTTTGCGACAAAAATTCTAGAAAATTTTTGGGACGCAATTTAAGGCTAGGAGAATTTTGGGAAAATATACTAGCTGCGATTTATTTTTTTGAATGAAATTTTTAAGTCCATATTTTAGCATTCTTATTTATTGATTTATACTGAACCCTTTTCTTGAAATTAATTAATTTTATTTTTAACGCCTCATGAAAATTAGGGCGTTACACTTCGCTAGCCAACCGTTTAGATTCAGCAGTTAGCTCTCAAGTAGAGGCGACACTTAGAAGGTTCGATTTTACTAAGGTTGTTCCTCCAACTCCAATCAAAAGTGCACCCTCGGTAAATCGTATCTATAGCAAAACTGACGGTAATACAGACAAGACCATCATGTCTGTGGCCTCAACATATATGGCCGAGAAAAGCCATTACCAAGCTAACCCCATTTATTGCATGCCACCTACGCATGCGCCAGTTTTTCCCGCATTGCTCGTGCCACATGCACAAACGCATAGGCCCGAACACGTCACATATCAAGAGCCAGCACGTTAGGAAGACCCTCGCGGCCGACACGCCGACATACCACCGCGTGTCGCGCCCCCGCATGAGAGACGCGCGCTGGCAGGAGGCCAAGACGACATTGAGGAGTGGATCCGCGCACTGTTTAGGGAGTGCACCGGCTTCGTGCTTAGGGGTTGGGCTAGGGTTTACCGGAAACCATACCCCGATCATTTCGACACTATACCATACCCTCGAGGCTATAGAGTCCCTGAATTTACCAAGTTCAACGGTGAGGGTAACAAAACCACACTAGAGCATGTCAGCCAGTTCTTAGCACAGTGTGGAGAAGCCAGTGGGTCGAATGCTTTAAAACTTAGACTATTTTCTCTCTCATTATCCGCCACCGCTTTCACTTTGTTCTCGATGCTTCCACCGAACTCTGTCCAAACATGGGCCGAATTGGAACAGAAGTTCCATGACTATTTTTATACAGGCGAGACAGAACTTAGGCTTCCACATTTGGCATCGGTTAGGCAGAAATATAGAGAGAGTGTCTCCGAGTATATCAAGCGCTTTAGAGATACCAGAAACCGATGTTTTAGTCTTAATATTTCAGAGAGGGATTTGGCGGATCTAGCTTTCAACGGATTGCGTTCTGAGATTAAAGAGAGGCTAGACAACCAAAACTTTTTAGAAGTCAGCCATGTTTTACAGCAGGCTTTGGTCCAAGAAGGCCAAGCCAAAGATAAAAAGTTTATTAAAACATTCAACAAGCCTAGGGCTGAAGTCCACATCATTGAACACTCTGACGAGGAAGAATCGGAGGAGGAAGAAGAAGATTCGGCTAACATGTATGCAGCCGAATGGGTTTGGAATGCTAAGAGAAAACCCATCACTTGTTTTGAGTTATGGTCGTCTCCTACTAAGAGTCGGCCTAGCAAAGTGAAATACTCATTTGATATAACTAAGTGCGATAAAATATTTGATTTCCTCTTGAAGAGCTAGCTTCTTAGGTTGCCTAAGGGCCAAGTCATTCCAACCAGTGACGAGCTAAAGAAACACCCCTACTGTAAGTGTCATGATTCTCATTCTCATTATACTAATGATTGCAATGTTTTTTGTCGGTAGATTCAATTGGCCATAGAAGGAGGATTGAAAATAGACCCCAGTCCAAAGATGAAGCTGGACAAAGACCCCTTTCCCGTGAACACCGTCGACCTTGATGAGAAAAAAGTACTGATTCGGCCAGAACGGGCCGAGTCAACTAAGGGGAAAGCAGTCATTATTGGAGAATAACGCACACGCACACTCGTACCAAAAAACCCTGAAGTAGGAGTGTGGAAAAGGAATGTCAACACGTCGCCTTTGGCTAGGGCTCACAAGAAACCAAAGGTGACATACCAGATGTTGCTAAACAAACACTAGAAAAAAGATAAGGAAATAGGCCCCATCCAAAAAAGCTAAGACAGCCGAAGGGGCCAATGCAGTCGGAGGGTGGCTTCGGACCCCAGTGCCTGAGCCCTTCGCACAGCGGGTTCGAACCCCAACGGCTGAACCCTCCGCACAGTGAGTTCGGACCCTAGTAGTCAAACCTCCCGAAAGGTGAGTTTGGATCACAGTGGTCGAACCATCCACACAGTGCGTTCGGGCCCCGGTGGCTGAAACCCCCGCATAATGAGTTCGGCCCTAAATGGCCAAACCCTTCGCACAACGAGCTCGGACCCCAATGGCCGAACTCAGCTCCGCTCTAGGCGAACCCTCCGGAGGGAGGCTTCGGCCCACAATGGCCAAACATACCTCTAGCCTAGCAGGTCCCTTCGCTAATATGGTCCAAAATGCCTTCAACATGGCTGAACCCCCCTCCGGGCAACTGGTTCGGCTCGTAGTGGGCGAAGAATCTACACCTCGCCCCTGGAGTACCCTTCGCAGTGTAACATTGCCCCCTGTTTTCATTCGGAGTATTATAATTGGTAGGGACAAACAGACGCGGTGAAGGGAGACGTCTTCCACAGGTTGTCCGTAGTACTTCCGAATCGACTCGCGCAAGACGGAGCCGAGGGAGATGGGTGTAAGGAGGCGGACAGGGAGTTCGAAGCCATCACAGTAAGGGTTGGGTCTCAGGAAGTCCAAATCCTGAAGGCCCCTTCGCCGAAGCCCAACGGAGGTAAGTCCCCTAGTCCAGCCAAGGCCAGTGCCGAAGCCCGGTCCAACCGGCCAAACGAGGTCGGTCTGATCAACAGGGTCCGCAGCGAGGTGCCTACTGAGTATAAGACACATGAGGCCCACCTGGGTAACACCCCTTCAGCCAAAAATGATAGAAGCAAGGTGGTGGCACCTGGTACCAAGCCACAGCCATCTTGGGCACTTCCGGGCATGTCCAAATCACAAAAAAGATGCCTACAACGTTTGAGATCATAGGAGATGCGCGAAAAGAAGGCCAAGGAGGAGCGAGATGCCATTTTTGAAGAAATCCACCCTCAGCCAATTGTGAAATAGGTATTGACACCCAAACCGATGGAGACAAAGAACCTGGCTCTGGTTTCGAGCGACGACGATGATGGCATGCTCGACGACGACTACATGCACATCTCTGAGGGGCCCACGCCTCAGGTGATGGACATCAATGTTGTCATGTTGCCCACCGAGTTCACTTTACCATGAGACGAGGACGAGATCGCTCAATTGAGCCTTGGCCCACGAGATGTTGTTTTCGAGAAACCTGAGGATGCGACTCATCACCTAAAGCCTCTCTACGTCAGGGGCACATTGACGGGAAGCCGATCTCCAGAATGCTTGTCAATGGTGGCGCCACTGTCAACTTGATGCCTTACTCTCTCTTGAAGAAGCTTGGCAGGGGCGAGGAAGACTTGAAGAAAATGAACCTAATGCTTAACGGCTTCAACGGCAAGAGTTTCGAAGCAAAAGGCGTATTGTCCTTGGAGTTTATGGTGGGTAACAAGACATTACCAATAGCATTCTTCATCGTTGACGTGCAAGGTAACTACAGTGTGCTGCTTGGGCATAACTAGATTCACGCAAATTGTTGTATTCCTTCTACTTTGCACCAGTGCCTGATACAATGGGACGACGACAACGTAGAAGTCATACCAGTGGATACTTCGGCCTAGGTAGCATTGGCTGATGTGTCCATCAATGTCCTTCATGACAAAGTAGAGTGCCTATCAGCTAGAGACCTTTCGGATTACGACTTCATTAGCGTATCCAGAGGACGTTTCGTACCTGTGTCTGTAAAGTCAGCTGATGTAGCACGGCTATTTCTAAATTAGTAGTCATGTCTAGTAAAAATAATCTTGATTGGCTAAATTCGTGCGTAGAGCAATATCGATCTTCTAAAGACGGTGTTGCCGAGGCCATTGAAGACTTTAGCGAAGTAGAAAAGTTAGGATAAGGTTTTGCGTCAGCCAATCCATTTGAAGAAGTTGATATAGGCAATGGTAGCATTCCAAGGATGACTTTTGTAAACCAACATTTACAGGCTAATGAGAAGGCCGAAGTAATAAAACTGCTTTGGTCATACGTTGATTGTTTTGCATGGGAGTATAGCGAGATTCCCGGATTAAGCCGCGAGCTTATGGAGCATCGGCTTCCTATTAAACCCGGGTTTAGGCCTTATAAACAGCCCCCTTGTCGCTTTAATTCGGTCATCTATGACCGAGTTAAAGAAGAGATTGAACGATTACTCAAGGCTGAGTTTATTAGGCCATGCTGGTATGCTGAATGGGTCACTAACATTGTGCCTATAGAGAAGAAAGGGAGCGGCAAAATATGAGTTTGTATTGATTTCAGGGATCTGAACAAGGCCGCTCCGAAGGACGAGTACCACATGCCAATAGCTGACATGTTGATCAACTATGCTTCAGGACACAAGGTACTAAGTTTTCTTGATGGCAACACTAGTTATAATCAAATTTTTATGGCCGAAGAGGACGTCTACAAGACAACCTTTCGACGCCCTCGTTTTGTCAGCTTGATTGAGTGGGTCGTTATGACTTTTGGTTTAAAGAATGCTGGCGCTACATATCAACGTGCTATGAACTTGATCTTCATGACTTGCTAGGAGTTATGTTAGAAGTCTATATAGATGATGTTGTAGTCAAATCAGATGCTATGGGAAACCATTTAGCCGATTTGAGGATCGCTTTTGATAGAATGCGCCAATATGTGTTAAAAATGAATCCGCTCAAATGTGATTTTGGCGTGTCGGCAGGCAAGTTCTTAGGGTTCATGATTCATGAAAGAGGTATTGAGATTGATCCTAAGAGGCTTGAAAAGATTAGAAACTTTGAAGCGCTGACATGCAAAAGAGATGTGCAAAAGTTGCTAGGCAAGATGAATTATTTGTGTCGCTTTATATCTAACTTGTATGGCAAAATCGATGTTTTGTCCATATACTCCAGTTAAAGAATGAAGATGATTTCACTTGGGGGGCAAGTCAGCAAAGCTCCTTTGAGAAAATTAAGGAATGCTTATTGTTGGTGCAAAAGTTACACCAACAGGTTCTCTGAGATCAAGAACGAACAAACAACGAGTTTGTGATTTAGGACTGACTCGAACCTCCGAGTAGGATAATAGCTCGAGTAGTCCGAACGTGTGTATTGAATAACTTGTACCGGGGAGCCCCCTTTTACAGGGTATAGAGGGGGGTATTTATAGGTAAAAATGCTTAAGGAAAGGACCTAATTGCCCCTAGATTACAACCGACATAGTGGAAACTATTCGGTGTCAAGAACAAGGTTATAAAAGGTAAAATACTACAAGGCAGATGGATAGGCCAAACATCTCGTCAATCTTGTCCTTCAGCTTTGGGACCTTTATCTCTCATTCGGAGGGTTCACCGAGGCCTCGTATTGCTGCACCCTTCGGCTTGACGCCTCTACCTCCGAACGAAGGCTCGCCAGCTTCGGAGCCTTTCTTAGCCCTTGAAGTATTAATCTTTAAGTCCTGAAAATGGAGTAATTTCCCCCAACACTTATCGTCACTGCCAGTGGTAAGAGCGCCAAAAACCATAATCCCATTTCAGCTATACATCGCTACAGAAGATAGCGTGATAGGAGCTGTGCTAACTCAGGAGGTGGAAGGGAAAGAGTACATCATCACATTCTTAAGCCGCCACCTACTGGATACCGAAACAAGGTACATGTTTGTGGAGCATTTGTGTTTATCACTTTATTACGCATGTACCAAATTACATCACTATCTTCTCCCAAGCACATGCATTATCACTTGCCAAACCAATGTCATAAAGTAGATGTTGCAAAAGCCGATTCTAAGTGGAAGAATCAGAAAGTGGTCTTACACTTTGATTCAATACAATTTGGCTTATGAACCACTAAAAGCTATGAAAGGCCAAATTGTTGGTAATTTTATAGTTGATCACCACATAGATGTCAATTGGGGTAATAATATTGCTCTAGTTGAAGTAGTGCCATGGAAACTTTATTTCGATGGTTCAGCTTGTAAGAACGGCCAAACCCTCCACACAACGAGTTCGGACCCCAATGGCCGAACCCACCTCCACTCTGGGCAAACCCTGCGGTGTGAGACTTCGGCCTACAATGGCCGAACATACCTCCGTCCTGGCAGGACCCTTCGCTGATATGGTCTGAAATACCTTCGACGTGGCCGAACCCCCCTCTAGGCAATGAGTTCGGCTCGTAGTGGGCGAAGCCACTAGAGCCTCCAATGCCTCTACCATACTACTGGGCAGGATTCCCGTGGGCTCTGAACTACACCTCGCCACCGGAGTACCCTTCGCAGTATAACGTTGCCCCCTATTTTCCATCATACTATTATGACTAGCAAGGACAAGAAGACACGACAAAGGGGGGCGTCTTCCATAAGCTATCTGTGGTACCTCCGAATCGGCTCACATAGGACGAAGCCAAGAAATATGGGCACGAAGAGGCAAGGGAGAGGGAGTCTGAAGCCATCACAGTCAAAGTAATGTCTCAGGAAGTCCCAATCCCGAAGGCCCCCTCACCGAAGCTTGACGGAGGTAAGTCCCCTAGTCCGGCCGAGGCCATTGCCGAAGTCCGGTCCGATTGGCCTGATGAGGCCAGTCCGACCAACAGGGTGGCAAAGAAGTTCCTACCAAGCGCAAAGAATGCGAGGCTGACCCGGGTAACACACATTCAGCCAGAGATCACAGGAGCAAAATAGTGGCACCTGGTACTAAGCCGCAGCCATCTTGGGCACCTCCGGGCATGTCCAAATCACAGAAGAGGCACCTACAATGCCTGCGGTCATAGGAGACGCGCTAGAAGAAGGCTAAAGATGAGCGGGATGCCATATTCTAGGAAATCCACCCTCATCCAATCGTGAAACAAGTATGGAAGCCCAAGCTGGTTGAGACGAACAACCCGGCTCCCATTCTGAGCGACGACAGCGACGACATGCTCGACGACGACTACATGCCCGTCTCCGAGGCACCCGCACATCAGGAAATAGACATAAATGTTGTCATGCTTATCGCCGAGTTTGCTCTACCACAAGACGAGGCCGAGGTTGCTCAGTTGAACCTCGGCCCACGAGACGCTATTTTCGAGAAGCCCGAGGATACGGCTCATCACCTAAAGCCCCTCTACATCAAGGAACACATTGATGGGAAGTTGATCTCCAGGATGCTTGTTGACGGTGGCGCCACTGTCAATTTAATGTCATACTCTCTTCTGAAGAAGCTCGGCAGGGACGAGGAGGACTTAAAGAAAACCAACCAAATGCTCAACGGCTTCAACGGCGAGAGCTCCGAAGAAAAAGGTGTACTCTCCCTGGAGTTGACGGTAGGCAACAAGACATTGCTAACAACATTCTTCATCGTTGATGTGCAAGGTAACTACAGTGTGCTACTTGGGCGTGATTGGATTAATGCAAATTGCTATATTCCTTCTACTTTGCACCAATGCCTAATGCAGTGGGATGGTGATGATGTGGAAGTTGTACCAGAAGATACTTCGGCCCAAGTAGCATTGGCCGATGTATCTATCGACGCCGTCCATGATAAAGTAGAATGTATATCAGGTAGAGGCCTCTCGGATTATGACTTCGTTAGCGTATCCGGGGAACGTTTTGTACCCGTGTCTGTAAAGTCGGCTAGTGTAGCACGGCTATTTCTAAGTTAGTAGTCATGTCTAGTAAAAATAATCTGGATTGGCTAAAGTCTCGCGTAGAGCAACATCAGTCTTCCAAAGGTTGTATTGCTGAAGCCATCGAAGACTTTAGCGAAGTTGAAAAATTAGGTCAGGTTTTTGCGTCGACCGATCCTTTAGAAGAAGTCAATCTAGGCAATGGTAGCATTCCGAGGCCGACTTTTGTAAACAAAAATCTACGAGCCAGCGATAAGGCCAAAGTAATAAAGATGCTTTGGTCGTATGTAGATTGTTTCACGTGGGAGTATAGTGACATGCCCCGACTAAGTCACGAGCTCATAGAGCATCAGCTACCTATCAAACCCGGGTTTAAGCCTTATAAACAGCCCCCTCGTCTCTTTAATTTGGCCATGTATGACCGAGTTAAAGAGGAGATAGAACGAATGCTCAAGGCTGAATTTATTAGGCAATGCAGGTATGCTGAATGGGTTGCTAGCATCGTGCCTGTAGAGACGAAGGGGAGCGGCAAAATACGAGTTTGTATTTATTTCAAGGATTTGAACAAGGCCACTCTAAAAGACAAATATCCCATGCCAATAGTCGACATGTTGATCAACGATGCTTCAGGGCACAAGGTACTAAGTTTATTTGATGGTAACGCTGGTTATAATCAAATTTTTATGGCTGAAGAGGACGTATATAAGATAGCCTTTCGATGCCCTAGTTTTGTAGGCTTATTTGAGTGGGTCATTGTGACTTTTGGTTTAAATAATGTTGGCGCTACGTATCAACGTGCTATGAACTTGATCTTCCACGACTTGCTAGGAGTTATGCTAGAAGTATGCATAGATGACGTTGTAGTCAAATCTGATGCTATGGAAAATCATTTAGCCGATTTGAGGGTCGCTTTTGATAGAATGTGTCGTTATGTCTTGAAAATGAACCCTCTCAAATGTGGTTTTGGCATGTCGGCAAGCAAGTTCTTAGGATTCATGATTCATGAAAGAGGTATTGAGATCGATCCTAAGAGGCTCAAAAGATTAGAAACTTTGTAGAGCCGACATGCAAGAGAGATGTGCAAAAGTTGCTAGGAAAAATGAATTATTTTCGTAGCTTTATATCTAACTTGTCTGGCAAGATCGACGCTTTTGTCCCCATACTCTGGCTAAATAATGAAGCTGATTTCACTTGGGGGGAAAGTCAGCAAAGAGCCTTTGAGAAAATTAAAGAGTGCTTGTCATCACCACCCATGTTAAGAGCGCCAAAAGCCGGTATTCTGTTTTGGCTATACATTGCTGCAGAAGATAGTGTGACAAGAGCCGTGCTAACTTAGGAGGTGGAGGGGAGAGTGTACATCATCACATTCTTGAGCCACCACTTGCTGGACGTCGAGACAAGGTACGTGTTTGTAGAGCATTTGTGTTTATCACTTTATTATGCATGTACCAAATGACCTCACTATTTTCTCCCTAGTACATGTATTGTTGCTTATCAAATCGATGTCGTAAAATACATGTTGCAAAAGCCGATTCTAAGTGGTAAAATCGGGAAGTGGGCATATGCTTTAATTGAATATGATTTGGCTTATGAACCTTTGAGAGCTATGAAAGGCCAAGTCATCGCTAATTTTATCAAATGGACCGAGGTCGTGGCTCTCAAGAGCATGACTCACAATGAGGTAACTGATTTCATCTTAAAGCACATTATACATAGATTCGGTATTCTCCAAACTCTCACTACATATCAAGGTACTTCATTTATTGCTAAAGAAGTGAGAGACTTTGCTGAATTTTATGGTATTAAGTTGATAAACTCTTCACCATACTATGCTCATGCCAATGGTCAAGTCGAGTCTAGTAATAAAACTGTAATTAAGCTCATTAATAAGAAAATTGAAGAGTTCCCTAAAAGGTGGCATGAAGTGCTTTTTGAGGCATTATGGGCTTGTAGAGTTGCAAAGCATAGTTCTACCAAAGTTAGTCCATATGAATTATTGTATTGACAAGAAGTTGTTCTACCAGTAGAGGTGGATCTTGGCTCTTTAAGATTTCTTAATCAAGACGACTTATCAGTCGATTAATATGAAACTCTTTTAAAGGATAACTTGGAAGAAGTGACCGATAAAAGGTTGAGGGCTTTAGAAGCTACAAAGAAAGACAAAAGAAGAGTCGCTAGAGCTTACAACAAAAGAGTCAAACTAAAATTGTTTCAAGTTGGTGACTTGGTTTGGAAGAGGATTTTTCCTTTAGGAAACTAAGAGCCCCAAATTTGGTAAATGGTCGCCCAGTTGGGAAGGTCCTTTTAAGGTGGCTTAAATTGCTCCAGGCAAATCATACTTGTTGGAATCTCTACAAGGAGAGCGATTTGAAAGAGCTTTAAATGATAGGTATTTGAAACAATACTTCCCAAGTGTGTGGCAAAGCGCTTAAAGTGTCGAAAGGCTGATATGGAAGGTATCGTCCTTAGCCCATTGTGCTTTTAGCTCACTTAGTTTGCTAAAAGCCAGGGGCATGTGTTGATAGCAAAAAAATGACATTAGTGGTCAAGATTGTCAAAATATCAATTTTGGTAATTTGGGCCGAAAATATAAAAGTCCTGGTACAGACTGAATCCCTAAAGTGCCGGAGGCCCATCTGCATGGAGCCACGGTGGCCTTTTAGTGGCCTGCTCCGCAGGCCTGGCTTCGGCCTAGAAGCCCTTCGGCGGCCTGCTTTACCGAAGCTTCGGCCCGAGGAACACCCTTCGGCGGGCCTGCCGAAGGCCCACTTCGGGCAGGCTATGGATAAGGAGTCTGATACAGATTCTTGTTGTTTTTATCCTTAATCATGATTAGGCCGAATCTTATCAGATTAAAATTAGGGATAAGAAACTAGCCACTATAAATATAGGGGTGAGTCCGGTCCATAGGACCCCCCAACACAAATCAACTTCAATCCCTAGTTTGAATCGTACCTTTACTTCCTTTACCTTCTCGTACACCTTCGTGGGTTTGCGCTGGAAGCCCTCCGTCGGCCACGCCGTAATAGTGGTAAGCCTTATTGGTTCGCCTATGAATCATCTGTCAATCTACGTAACAGATTGCTATCACCTTGTTGGATCGCTTGTGAACCATCTGTCAATCTACGAAACATATTGCTACCTTCGTTCTATATACTGCAACATTTAGTAATTCGGTCTCCAGGTCGAATTGGCACTTGATCTTAACTTTTCTACAGGTTTCACGTTTGGAGCCCCCTTCGTCGAAGGTTTCCGGAGCTAGGAAGCTTGTTTCAGAGGCTACCAGAGCACCCATCGGTGAATCCCTGCTTCGTCCGTCCGTGCTTGAATCATCACGCTATTGTCGGTCTGGTCAAGTCCCGCGCACCGGAGCTACTTTGCATCGGACTTCGTCGCACAAGTGCTCTGTCCCGGACTTCATCACGCCAGTGCTCCACATTGGATTTTGTACTATCAAGAGGCTTCACACCAAACCCTATCATTCAATAGCGATTTTGCATCGTGATCTGTTCGGAGCCTGTCTTCAGTCAGATCAATCTGAACGCCGAATGTTATCTTCGGTGCACCCTTCACACCAGATGCCGATTGGATTATTTTTATCTATATATTTTGGATAATTGGATTATTTCTGTGTGATATGGTTACCTAGAGACTCCACCCCCCTTACCACTGTTAAGGGTAGTCGGAACGCGACGTTAGTGTTGTGTTACGCTTAGGCTCGTTCCTAAGTATCCACGCGCTTTTGGATCATCGAACTGACCCAAGTGCGGGGGCACATTTTCGTGTCAACAATTTGTACTCTTCCTCAATAGAGGCATAGTGAGTTGGAAAGGTTCCAAGCAATAGTCGGTGGTTGATTCTACAATAGTAGCTGAGTATATTGTAGCTTTGGAGGCTGCGAAGGAGGCTGATTGGATCAGAAAGTTTGTTTCTGAGCTGAGTGGTGTTCCTAGTGCGTCCAGCCCAGTGGATCTCTATTGTGATAATAGTGGTGCCATTACGCAAGCCAAGGATCCTAGATCGCACCAGAAGTGCAAACATATACTTCAGCGATATCACTTGATCCGTGAGATCATCGAGAGAGCTAATGTGAAGATTTGCAAGGTGCACACAGATTTGAACATGACGGATCCATTAACTAAGCCACTTCCATAGTTCTAGCATGTGGTGCATGTGAGCTCCATGGGTATGAGATACTTCGGATATGAGATAATTGTTATCTTGTTCCTTGAATAAATGTCATTTGCATTTAATTAATGAGTACGACTTGTTATGTGAAACTATTTGCTTTATTACGATATTGTTCAAAAGGGTCCTAGATCTTGTCATCATGTGGGACAGTGATGATACATGGATTAGCACATCCGACTGATTGATGATCATATTTCACAAATCATAGGCATAGAGATGTCAAATCAGTGATGTGGATACATGTTGGTGAACATGGTGTTGGATAGACCCACTTGAGATACTGCTGGGATTGTTATTGTAAAGTGCCATCAATTGTCATCTCAATGGTGTACATGCAGAGTCCTTACACTTGAGATCGTCATTTGATTCCAGAGTGCATAGTGACACACTTAGATGCTTCCTAACACTATTCCGTAACTAGGTAGTAATAAGGGTTGTTTTCAGGTGTGTTGTGAAACATGTCTTGGGATGTGAGCAGTCAAGATGGAATTTACCCCTACTAATAACGAGAGAGTCGTCTCTAGGCCCCTCGAGGTATTGGATTGGAAAAGTGCATGGCCATGCCACTATGACTAAGGAGTTAGTAATGATTTTAATCCAATGCTGGATTGAGTGAAATGTCAAGCTAACCAACAAGGGTGGCACGTATCTTGCCTTGATTGACTGACAGCGTGTAGTAAAGGTACTGGTGCTTGCGTATATCAAGGTTCATTGAAATTTTGATTTTGCACGCTTTCGGGGGTCAATATGTGCTGCTAGGTACCGCTATTGATCAGTGAGTCAGAAATAGTTTCCGGTGAACATCCGTTAGTGTATGAACATATCGGGTCACACACTTAAGGGGATGGATTGAGAAACATGCAAAGAATTGGTTCTTGTGCAAGTGGGAGATTGATGGATATGCCCAAGAAAATTCTATGTATCGAAAGTTACGATAGGTAGTATTGGAAGTTCTGATTATTTTCTAGTCTCAAGTCAGAGAGCAAATGTTGCTTCGGAAGTTCCGACGAGTCGGAAGTTCTGATTTGAAATCGGGGAATATTGTACTGACCAAAAGTTCCAATAGGGGTATCAGAAATTATGAGGTGGGCAAAACAGATTAGATCTATTGTGTTGTCCTATCGGAATAGGAATCCAAAAATACCAGATCAGAAGTCTTGACGTGGGCGAAAATAGATCTGATCTATTAGGCCCAAGGTTGCTTTGGGGCTAAGACTTTTGTAACTATATAAAGAGGGGTGGAGAAGGCCTTGGGAATCAGATCTTCGGAGCTTTAGAAGAGTTCTAAGCCCTAGCCACCAAAAGCCTCTCCACCCTCTTCTTGATCTCAAGAGTTGAGATTAAGATCTCTCCCGCATCTCACCACTAATGCTAGCACACTGGCGTGAGATTGATCGCATCCCTATGCGTGTGGACTCTATGGAGGTGTTGCTCCAAAAGCGACGTTCGTGGCCATCACCACGAGTAAGCCAGCTTCTTCACCAATTGGATTGGGGAGGAATGGTCGGGACAAAGCGAGGATAGGCTTGACATGCTTCATCAACCTCTTATTTCGTTGCACCTAGCACGTCAAGTGCTAGAAGGTACCGATCTATGATCTCACAAACGCATGGGTCTTGGGTTTTAGGGCAGAAATTTTTAATTTACCGGATAGCATAGCTCCCCTATTCCCCAATAGTGACTCCCTTCGGAGTCCCCTTGAAGGTCTTCCTCATCTTCTCTTCTCCATTGATAATCACTCATCATCTAGGCGCCATGAATCTAACAGATCAATCTGATGTAGCCTTAGGCCTAGCAATACACCACGATAAACCGGTGATCATATTGTTTCAACTAGTGCTTCAAGAGATCAAACTGATGGAGCCGTGAAGGCATTGACCTAATCTATACGATCGTCGAGGGTGGTGGGACTCACCTCTTCACCAGAGATTGGAACGATGCAGCCCAGCTCCGAGTGCCGAATCCCGTTGGGATTAACCTTGGAAAGCCAAGGGTGGCGATGCGCCAAATAGTGGTTTGATAGAGATGTGTTTCTAATCTAACTAAGGGATACATATTTATAGTATGAAGACTTGCCATCCAAGTAATCTATCCTAACCGATTCTAGATAAAACTTCATCTTCTCTTCATTGGCTCCTTATCCGGACATATTGTAACGGACGGGCTTCCTTGACCATCTTTGACCAAACCATCCTTGATTTTCTTTGACCATACGACATCCTTGGTGGGCTCTGGGCCTTACCAAATCTTGGCGTCAACACATGCCCCCAATTTCGGAGCATTAAATGGCCTCTAATACTTCAAAATTACTAGCCACCATCATCCCCTGCCACAATGTCTTTTCGAACGTCTATTCACACGATCCTTTCACATTCATTAACTACCCAGGTGAAACCTTTCATATTCTACCCTTATCGTATTCTAGCCTCACATAACTTTCTTCTCCCTTTTCTCCTTATCCTCTTCGGTCATTGTGTTATGAAATGAACTTTGCTGGGGCTAACGCATTTACTTTGTGGTGGTGCCATACCAGTTCTGTTGGACGCTATGAGCAGCCCCACCAGCTCCACCTAGATTGGTCTGGCTCGACAGCTAAAGAATTACATTGGTCTATAAGTACTCGGCTTTCTTCATTTCTTCCTTTCACGCTTTCTGCCCTCTACCTGTTGTTAGTCTCTGAGTTGATTGTTGGTTGCCAGGAGTATTGTTTGCTTCTCTTTTCTATTAAACCTACACCACAGCGACACCGGAATGGCTACTCTCAATGTGAATTGTGAAACCAAGGGTGGTTTCGGTCTGGATGATGAGTGATTGACAAGGATGAGCATTTGAGAGGTTGAGTGGTTGAGAGTGGTTTGAGTGCATGGAGGGGTTCGATGTGAAATAGAGGATTTGTTGCCGATGTTTCGGTGGTGCGTCGCATTCGTGTCTTGGCTTGTCTTGTATGTGTAGGGAGGAGATGCTGACCAATTGTCGACGGCGGGTGATCGAGGGTCGAGCGGGGAGCTTGATGCCAGAGGATCAGGGAGGCATGGCGAAGTTGGAGAAGATATCAAGAGTGCACGAAAAGATTGAGCAAGAACGGATGGACGGTGTGCGTGGAGTTGTCTTATGTGTACTGGAGGAGATGCTTTGTCGACTGTCGATGGTGGGTGACCAGGGTGAGATAGGGAGTCAAGAGTCGGATAGTCAAGGATACCAGTTGGAATCGAAAAGCGATCTCAGTTGGAATCGGATAGTCAAGAAAAAAGGGTTGAGAGGCTTTGTCGGTTTTTGCTGAAAACCGTCACAAATCAATTTTCGTTAATTTCAATAGTTTGGAGTCTTTTTACTTTGAGTCAATGTGTAATAAAAGGTTGTGAGTCTAGAGTTAGTGTATTCCTTTAGTATATTTTTCAGAATTTTCTAATTCTGAAAATATATATTACAAGGAATAGGACTTTTATGTAATTTTCAATTCTAGAGGGTTCTTTTTAGAAAATACCCCCCATGGTTGGACTATAAACAGGGGACCATATCAATGGGCAGGTGAGTGAATTTTGGCTGTCTTTTGGCTGAACCAAATATCAATTTTATACACATTTTTACTGCTCTTGAGACTTTGAATCAAATTCTGAGTTTCACTTTTGGAAATCCGGCAATAGGAACAGTAGCAGCTAAGGAAATTATGTTCCAGGCGCTGGTATGTTTTTGTGGCTGAATTCAATTTTGTGCAGCGATTTCTGGTGAATATAGTGTAGAAGTTGATATTGATGTTTATACATCTTTTGTTGTGCATGATTTGAATGATCCATTTTTGAAAGTTTCATGTGATTTTTGCAACATCTTCTTGATCTTTTTGCTGATCAAAGGAGGCACCACAGTACTGTAAAAAATGTTCTGAAAAGTGTTTTAGTTTTTGGTTTTAGCTCTCTACATGTTTGATGAAATATTTCTTTAAGTGTTCATCAATCTCTAGGCTGATCTTTGGAGTGTTTTGTGAGTGAAGTCATGATAGAAGGATGAACAAGTGATTTTGGTGGGAGAATCAAGTCCTCAAACATTCTGTCTAGAAATCTGTTTTGAGGTTTTTGATTCACCTTCTCTGTGAAACTATACCTTGAAAAGATTGTGTTCCATGCTGAGTAACTTTGATCCATGAATCTGCCCTGTTTTCCATGTGATTACCATGAACAAAGTTCTGAATCAGATTGATTATAGTACTCAGATGTTGTGTTGAAATCTCTGTTCTTTAGAAATCTAATTTGTTTTCCAACACTTGAATCTATGAGTTTTCCCTCAATTGCCTATGAAAATTTCTGATGATCTGGATTGATTACTTGTGAAATCTTGTCTAGAAATGGTTGTGCACTATACTGAATTTGTTAGATCTTTGAAACTGTCTAGTTTTCATACAAATACCTTCATCTAGGATCAGAATCTGATTGATCTCAGTTTCTCAAATTTTGATTCAATCATGCTTCAAATCTGTGTCAATGATGCTTATGTGTGATTAAGTTCAGAACATATTTGCCTGATAGGTTGTTGAATGGAAATAGTAATTTAGTAGTGCTTCAATCTTGTTTTGGAGGTTTCTGTTGATTCAATTAGAAGCAAATGTGGAGTTCTGTTTTCTGGGTTGAACAGAGTTGAAACATTTTTTTGGTTGGTTGTTCAGAGTGCTCATCTGAATTGAATGATCTGATTGAAATTGAATCTATCCACATGTTGACTGTTTGTGAATACAATTCTTACATTTACTCATGGTTTTGCTGATTACTGAGAGAGTACAAGTATTGGCTGAATCTGAAGAACTGAATTTATTTTGAATTATGTTTGAGTACTATTCAGAGTCAATCTGTTCAATTCTTCTATTTTCTGAAGGTTCTAATTACTTCTAGTATTTAGTGTTCTAATCTGATTAGTTCATAAGTATTTAGCTATTTGAATCATTGGGTGAAAGAATCTCTGATGTATCTCAATCCAAATAAATTTTGAACTGAAACCTCACTATTCTTCATCTTGAATGTTTCAGGTTCTATTGTTTTCAGTGTACTGTTTTGTCAGCAGAATTTTTCTGTGATTGAATCTGCAGATTATTGAAGATTGATTTAATTGATGTGAATCTGTTTTGATACATCAAAATTCATTGCTGTGAATCTGTTTTGATACATCAAGTTCTAAATTCAGAAAATTAGAGTTGTTTCAGTTGCTGTTTTTGCAGAATACTTGTTGGAATCTTGCTCATGAATATTAATTGAGAATATACTGTTTCCACAGAAATTTAATACAGTTTCAGCAGTGTGACTATGATTAGAGTACTGTTTTCAATGCAGATTCATATCTGATCAATTCTAGATCTCTTGTGCTGATTCAGTATTAAGTTTTGAAGTTTTCAGTCATTGGTTGATAAAATTGTTTCAATCGAATTCTGAGTGCTGAATTATTCAAATTGACTGAAGAGGTTCCGCTTCATTGAATCTGTTTCATATATTGAGGTTGAATTCTGTGTTCAGTTTACTGCTGTTTTGCTGTTCTGAAATTGAGTAAATATATGAAAACTGCTTACAAGTTTGAGTAGAAATCAGTTTGATCAGTGTTAGCCCTTGAGATGAAGATTCAGGTTGAATTAGTATTTGGTTGAACACAGTGTTGATGTACTGCTGTTTTTGTTTGTGCTAAATCACAATTGAAAAATTTCAGACTTTTGTGTTGAGTACTCAAAGTGAACTCAAATTTGTACTGATTTGTTTAAATCTTGAAACTGTGTGTTTGGAGGTGCATTGGGTGTTTAAGAGAAGGCCATCACATTCGAAAGAAAGTGTCGATGCGCCTATTCACCCCCCTCTAGTCGTCATTCCGATCCCACATGATTCCTAAGGAAAATCTTTTCTTCTCTTTTTTTATATTCACTGCCCTCTCAATGTGATTCTTGAGGTAAGTCTTTTCTTCTCTTTTTTTATATTCTTTGCCACCCTTTCTTTTTTTCTTTCATAGATTCTTACCACATTTCTTTTCCTTCCCTTTCGTAGAACCTGTGGGATTAGATTTTAATCCCCATAGCTACTCATCCTTCTATTTTCTTTCTAGGCCATTTGGGCAACCCAGATCTTGTTGATTTAATAAACACCGTGTCACACCTGCTGGTGTGACATCACAGGGTGTCTCTGCTCTGGAAACAGAGGCCTAGTCAGGCGCGGGAATGTGGCGCGAAGGAGTTTAATTCAAATGCGAAAACGTATTGTGTGAGTACGTATTGTAACTCGGGTGGCGTAAACTGGGAAAGTGTGTGTCTGTGGAAATGTATAAAGTGTCGGACATGCTACAGGCTTGACTCTCACGAAATCGAAAAACAGAATTCTGGCATCTCATTTCTCTGGTTGTTTTGTCTCTCGCGATACGTTTGGTCACTCCTCGCCGGCGATTTCTGATTCACGGCGGTGAGTTCGTGACAGATGGTATCAGAGCTCGGTTGGACTACATCACTAGCGACTTCTGGAGAATCAATTTGGTAATCTTCCTTCGGATTGGTTGGTCAATCGTTTGGGTCGCTGTAATTCCTTTCCAGGTTCAGATTGATTTGAGGCGCAGGTGGTCGATCTGGTGAGACAGAATTTACAAACCCGGCAAGTGTTATCTTCAGTAGCAGAGATGGAAGAAAGGGTACTGGAAGCAGTATCTGCTCTGGCTGCTAAATTGGAGAGTATGGATGGAAAATTGGGGATACAACAAGAACGTTTGGATCAGATGCAGTCCAAAGTGGATTTGTCCATGACTTTAATGGGACAATTTCAACAGGAGTATGAAGGAATCTCAAGGAGGAGCACACCTCAAAATGACCCGCCAGAAGTAAGAGGAGTTGGAAACAGAGAACAAAATAGACCTCCCGATGGAATGGAGAGGGATCAGTACCCCCGTAGATCAGGTATGCCACGGATGGACTTTCCTAAATTTGATGGGTCTGGTACGAGAGTGTGGGTGGATAATTGCATGACATATTTTGAGATGTATCAAATACCCGAAGGGTTTAAGGTTGCTGCTGCTTCTTTGAATTTGGTGGGCAAGACAGCTAACTGGTATAAATCCTGGAAACAGACAGTGGGGAGGCATGATTGGTTGTTGTTTCAACAAGCCGTTTTAGAGGAATTTGAGGCTAATGTGCAACATTTGAAAATGAATGAAATACTCAGTTTAAAGCAGATGGGTTCGGTGCATGATTATAAAAGTGCATTTGATGATTTGGTGTACCAGATCAAATTATATGATCCAGCAGCGGCTGGTCAGGTTTGGTTGGTTGGTCAATTTGTGCATGGTTTAAAAGGAGAAATCAAAGTACATGTGCAGTCTAATGTGCCACAAATGGTGACACAGGCTTATCATTTAGCTGTTGCTAAGGAAAGCTTGTTGGAAGGGTTTGATCAAAAGAAGAAATGGAGTAAACCCACGGTGGCAAAGTTTGGGGAGAAACAGAAATTTGTGCCTAATGAGATTTGGAAGGCTCAACAACTGAAAGAATATAGGAGAACCAATGGACTATGTTTTAAATGTGGGGATAAATATTCTCCTAATCATGTTTGTGTCACCCAAGGGGTAGCTCAAATTCAGGCAACTGAGGTGATGGATAATGGTGAGATTTTGTCTGAAGAGGTACTGGATGCAGTAGCTGCTACAGAAGCGAATTGCTTCCTCTCTATAAATGTTTTGGCAGGATTACATGCATCTGGAACTGTGAAATTGCAAGCACTGATCAAGAATCAGACTGTGTTGATTTTGGTGGACTCTGGTAGTTCACACAGTTTTATCAATGAGGATTTGGCTCATAAGTTGCAGCTGCCTGTGGTGACAATACCTTCGGTGAGAGTGAAGGTAGCTGATGGTAATATGTTGTTGTGTGATAAGGAAATGCCTAAGGTGGAGTGGTGGATACAGGGTATGAACTTTTGCCATAATATGAAGGTCCTATCATTGGGAGGATATGACATTATATTGGGAATGGACTGGTTAGAGTGTCATAGCCCTATGAGTTGTGATTGGAAGGCTAAACTTCTTTCTTTCCAGTATAAAGGAGTTCAAAGGACTTTAACTGGGTGGACTGAAGGGGAAACTCAGACGGTACAACATATCTCAGCACTACAGTTTATGAAACATCAAAAGGGGAATGAAATTTGGGTAGTGGCAATTGTACAACCTGTGACAAAAGAGGCCACTCATACAATTCCATCTGAAATACAATCTGTGTTGGTGCAATATGAATCTGTATTCCAGATTCCAACTTCCTTACCTCCTCACAGGGATTTGGATCATGCCATTCCTGTTTTGCCAGGAGCAATTCCTGTTAATGCTAGACCATATAGATACTCTCCAGCTCAAAAGGATGAGATAGAGAAACAAGTTGCTGAATTACTATCTCAAGGTATGATTACCAATAGTTACAGCCCTTTTGCATCACCTGTTCTACTGGTAAAGAAAAAGGATGGCTCATGGAGGTTGTGTGTGGACTACAGGAAGTTAAATAATATCACTATTAAGAACAAATTCCCTTTACCTGTTATTGATGAACTCTTAGATGAATTGGGAGGCTCTCATTTCTTCTCTAAATTAGATTTGAGAAGTGGATATCATCAAATTAGAATGAAGGAAGGGGAGGAATTCAAAACAGCTTTTAAAACACATCATGGGCACTTTCAGTTCAAAGTAATGCCCTTTGTCTTAACAAATGCTCCCGCAACTTTTCAGTACTTAATGAATTCCATTTTTGCTGATCACTTGAGAAAATTTGTGTTGGTGTTTATGGATGACATATTGGTTTATAGCCAATCATTGTCAGACCATGTTCAGCATTTAACATTGGTACTGCAGATCTTGAAGAAACATCAATTGACAGCGAAGAAAAGTAAGTGCTCTTTTGCTGCTCCTGCTCTAGAATACTTGGGACATATTATATCAGCACAGGGTGTAGCAGCTGATCCAGAGAAGACTAAGGCTATGCAACTATGGCCTATGCCACATACAGTTTCTGAATTAAGGGGTTTTCTTGGTCTCACTGGATACTATAGAAAATTTATACGCAATTATGGTATAATTACTAAGCCCCTTACTCTTTTACTCCAGAAGTCAAAACCTTTCATTTGGACTAATGCATCTCAAGTAGCTTTTCATGAAGTAAAGAAGGCTATGTGTACTACTCCTGTTTTAGCCCTTCCCTATTTTGATAAGCCCTTTTCTATTGAGACTGATGCTTGTGACACTGGGGTAGGGGCAATCTTATCTCAATTAGGACATCCTATTGCATTTTATAGCAAGTCCTTGGGTATTCAAAATCAAAAGCTGTCAATATATGAGAAGGAGTTTTTGGCTATTATGATGGCTGTGGACAGGTGGAGATCCTATCTGTTAAGGGGGCCCTTTACTATTT
Organism: Zizania palustris; assembly: GCA_019279435.1. Taxonomy (NCBI): domain Eukaryota; kingdom Viridiplantae; phylum Streptophyta; class Magnoliopsida; order Poales; family Poaceae; genus Zizania; species Zizania palustris. The sequence goes on along the minus strand of JAAALK010000085.1, from coordinate 21,482,865 downwards.
ACACTGATCATAAATCCTTGTGTCATCTGGAGTCTCAACCATTGTTGTTTGATTTAGAACGGAAAGCCATGACAAAACTTATCGGTTTACAGTATAAATTCCAGTATAAAAGGGGAGTTGAGAATGTTGGAGCAGATGCACTTTCCAGGGTGGGGCATGTGTTTGTCATGCAGACAGTATCTGTGCTTCAACCTGTTTGGCTTCAAGAGGTGTTAAATTCATATGTTTCAGACTTGGAAGCTCAATCTTTATTACAGGAATTGGCTATTTGTGGACACAATGACAAAGGCTTTGCTTTATCTGGAGGTCTTATCAAGTACCATGGCAAGATATGGGTAGGAGCTAACTCTGCTTTGCAAACAAAGATAATTGCAGCCTTTCATGATTCTGCAATTGGGGGACATTCAGGTATTCAGGCCACATATCAAATGGTGCATAAATTGTTTTCTTGGACTGGTCTTAAGACGGCTGTGCAGGAATTTGTGAATCAGTGCATTAACTGTCAACAGACAAAACATGAGTTGATTCATACACCTGGATTACTTCAGCCTTTACCTATTCCTCAGGGAGTGTGGCAAGATGTGTCAATGGATTTTATTACTGGATTACCAATGTCTGAGGGCTGTGACACAATTCTGGTCATAGTGGACAGATTTTCCAAGTTTTCACATTTTTTGACGTTGAAACACCCTTTTACTGCTCAACAAGTTGCCAAGCTTTTCTTGGATCGTATTGTATCACTTTATGGGATACCCCAGTCTATTGTTTCTGATAGAGACAGGGTGTTTACCAACACATTCTGGCAATTGTTGTTCAAAAGTCTCAATGTTTCTCTGAATATATCCACTGCTTATCACCCACAGACGGATGGGCAAACAGAGAGAGTAAATCAATGTGTTGAAATGTATCTTCGCAGTGCAACTTCAGCTTCTCCTAAACGCTGGGTTAGTTGGCTCCCATTAGCTCAGTTTTGGTATAATACATGTTACCATTCTGCTTTGCAATGCTCTCCTTATAAGGTTCTCTATGGCATGGATCCACATTACCCTTTCATTCCTCCCATGGGTATTCCATTTACTCGACCAGGCACTTTTGAACTGGAAGTGGATAAGTTGTTAGCTGAACGTCACAGTTTCTCTTTGATGTTGAGACTTCAGTTGCACAGAGCACAAAACAAAATGAAACAAGCTGCGGATAAGCGCCGTTCTTTTCGTTCATTTGAAGTGGGAGATAGTGTTTTCTTGAAATTACAGCCTTATGCCCAGTCATCTGTGGTGAATTGTCCTTGTCCAAAGCTGGCCTCTAAGTATTTTGGTCCCTATAAAATTCTGGCCAAGGTGGGAGCGACAACATACAAGTTAGAATTGCCGGATGGGGCTGCTGTTCACCCGGTTTTTCATATTTCTCAGTTAAAACAGTATGTGCCGTCTTCAATTCCTGTTTTCACTCAGTTACCAGTCAAGGTTGAATTGGACACGGCGGATCTCTGGCCGACAACAATACTGGATCGTCGTATGGTGAAGAAGGGTAATGGTGTTCTGGTTCAATTGCTGGTGCAATGGGGTTCTCTGCCGGCGGAATGTGCAACTTGGGAGGATTACAATGTCTTGCGCGCACGTTTTATGGAGGCGGTAATTTGGGATGAAGCTGGAACTCATGGGGGAGGCAATGTCACACCTGCTGGTGCGACATCACAGGGTGTCTCTGCTCTGGAAACAGAGGCCTAGTCAGGCGCGGGAATGTGGCGCGAAGGAGTTTAATTCAAATGCGAAAACGTATTGTGTGAGTACGTATTGTAACTCGGGTGGCGTAAACTGGGAAAGTGTGTGTCTGCGGAAATGTATAAAGTGTCGGACATGCTACAGGCTTGACTCTCACGAAATCGAAAAACAGAATTCTGGCATCTCATTTCTCTGGTTGTTTTGTCTCTCGCGATACGTTTGGTCACTCCTCGCCGGCGATTTCTGATTCACGGCGGCGAGTTCGTGACACACCGAAACTCGTAGAATCCCTTTCAAATGTTCCCCCATGTGTTCTTCTGATTAGGGCTATGGTTTCAATTCTTTTCCTTCTCCTATCCATGGCTGGCGTGACTGGTATCTTAGGGTATCAGCCACCTATCGCCCCCTTTGGGATGACATTGACATTGGTCACTACATCGGCCTTTCCTTGTCGGAGTCGTATCTAAATGAGACAATGCTAGCCGCATCGTGTTATTTCTAGTATGATGCCTTGAATGCTTTCATTTTTGGTCATAGGCCGATGAGTCCTACTTTGCTTGATGTCCTCTTTTTGACCTGTCTTGACATTGACTCACCAGCCAACCCCTTCTTCTTTCGTTTCCAACCATCCCATCGCCTTAGCGTCATGCTAGTTGATAGCTGGGGCTAATATATCATGGGGCACAATAGGAAAACTAGCCCTATAGATATTGTTGAAAACATCGCTTTCCTGAACCTCTAGTTGGAAGAGTTCGTTTTCTACATACCGGCTCTGGCCCTGACTTTTCAATTTTGGTTTTAGCTGAATAGCTTGCCGCCCATGTGCGGATTCCACTTGGTCGTTACATCCTTTGAGCGACCTACTGTCTCCTTTACCTCGTATCAACCGACCTGTCGGCTGGTAATGTCATCGGTCGACCTAGAGGACCCTGGTGGTTCCTCCACCTTTGGCTTAGTGTTTATACAACTAATATCATTGGAGAAATCCCCTTTGCCTAATCTCCTTTTCCTGCTGATTTTCCATAATCGGCCGTCCCCACCTATCATCACTACTCTTCCTTAGGTGAAGTGGCAGCATCCTTCCCTGCTTTCTCTTTGTCCTCCACGGCTTTTGTTATTTTCTTCAAGAGCTTCTACCTCAGGTTCTCCGATCGGACCATCTGGTTCCCCTTCGAATATTACTTGGAGTATGAACGCCCTCATCGGCTAGTTTTGCCTGATGTGTCTTAAGACGAAGAGTCCCTTCATATATTCTTAGCTGCAACCTTTCCTTGCTTGCTTCCTGTTGACTTTACCAATGAGTGTCCTCATCGGACCTCCTCTGAGTTTTACCACCCATCGGTCTTCTCTCGGCAGCTGGGTTTCGGTCAACTCCCGCCCCATCTCATTTTCACTAGTAAGATTCGAACCCGTGGGAGAGTCACGAGCGCCATGGAGTGGATCACCTTTCCCATACGACCTACCGGGCGACTTTCATCACATTCTGCCAATGGTGGGGCGAGTTGAAGCAACATATCTTCAACCGTTCCTCATTGATTTACTAGGAGCGGCTTCATTTGACTTACCTTGCCTCTCGTAGGACGATGATCACGATGCCCCCTGGTGAGCTCTACTGGCCGACCGATACAATATGGGCCGGTATTAGCTATCACAAACTTGGGTGCTGGTGCCCCCACTCCCACGGTGTGGGTGAACGGAAGGCGGTCCTAGATCGCTAACCATGTTGAAGAACTTCGATCGGTTGTCGGTGGAAGAGGCCGATCTGAAGGTGAAGCCGAAGGGAGCCCACTAGACACTTTCTTCTTGAATTTACATAATACATTTTCCTTGTAATTTGGAAGACTGAATATATTGCTAATTCCATGTGATTAGGTTTTGAATTTTGTGATCTTGGTGTACGATGTTTCTGCATTAGCCGTCTGATGGTGATACCACAGGTATCGCTTTTTTGGCGCATAGATTCCTAGGAGTTTATCCAAACACTTGGAAAGTATTTTTTCAGATATTTCCCGTTCAATACTTTCACGAATACTTCTCCGTCCAGCCCTTGGAGCAAACAGCCGTTCAATGCTTTCACGAATACTTCTCTGCATTGATCTCGATTTGTGTGCTGAAGCCAAGACTTTTCTAGTGAAATAGTGTACAACCTTCTTGGGCTACGCAATGCGATTGACGATAAACTTCTTGTGTCTCATGCCTCGATCTACGTATGTGAATTTATGGCTTGTGTTCCCGCGCCACCGGCGATTTTGTAAAACCAGTCGCGGTCGCCTGTTCCTTTTTCTCATTAGTCTCCATCTCACGTGCAAAATCTATGATTGTGGATTGTAGTCTCAGGGATTTCTCCACCCAGTTTTTTCCTTTCGTCAAATCACTATTTGCAGGTCCTTTTTATTGCTGAATTTGTTTCTCTGTCCGCGCATGCAAATGCTATGCAGTGCCTCATCTCAGCCACAACTAGTTATTTTGCTTTGTTTTGTTTTTGGTTCCCTCAATCTGAGCGACATCTGTACTGCGCACTACTCCCTCCGGTGTACAAATAATAGTCATTTTGGTTTTTATTGGGAGTGTACAAATATTAGTCACCCCATCAATCGAAGCGTTTGTCACTTTAATTGTCTTCCTTCCCCGAAACGTTTATGCAATAAAAACGCAAAAAAATGAGGCTACCAAATAGGATGTGTCCACTAGGAGTTGAACTTGGGTGGCACTACTAAAGTCTAGGCTCCATAACCAATTGAGATAACCCTTGTAACTTTATTTAATATCACCTTGGTATGTGTAATTCCGTTTAAACGACTAACATTTGTACACCGGATAGAGTACGCTTGAACGAGCCAGCTCTCACGGACAAACTTGAAGAAGAAGCCACTGTTTTTATTGTTCTTTTGTGAGTTGTTTTCAATCGAGGACTGAACCTATTGCTGCGTCTTCTAGAGTTTCTACGTCCAAGCGACATCCATACGCAAGATTATCTAGGATCTTGAATCATGCCGAATGATGCATGCTACACCTACAATCAACTAGCACACAAGCCAGAACAGCACTGCACCGCTGGTTCTTCAGTGTCACAGGTAAGTATAGGTAAGCTTCCCTTCTTCTCTTTTCGGTATACATCAAATGTTTCATGATATGTTTGATTATTGTTTGAGAGAATTTTTGCATGACTACTATTTGATTAAATACCTGTGAACTGTGAATGTATGTCAAGTGCTTGATGGTTTGTTTGTCTAATTAGTGAATGGCTTTCATCTATGAATCACTTGTGCATTAAAATGCCTTTGATCACTTGATTTTTAGTGCTTGTGATCTTTCAGATTGTTGCTTCACTTCATATTTGATTAGAGAGTGATAGCGCCAATTTTAATCAGTGATTTGCAAGAATTTTAATTTGTGCTCATTTACCCCCTCTTGCCACTACTCTTGGTCCTACATTTGTGGAATAGGAGCAACTACCACTACTTTCACAACCTCCTCCTTCCTTTATATAGAGGTTAGATCTGGTGTCCAAATCCAGATGAAAAGCCCAACAAATCCAATTTGTTTGTCCACCTCGAAACTTCCGATCTTGGATTAGAACTTCCGATCTAGACTCTCGGTCTATAACACAGAAATTATCGGAACTTCTGATATCTCTATCTGAACTTTCGATCGTCCCTATCGGAATTTCTGATTCCAAATTGGAACTTCCAGTTTGAACTCTCTGTCTCTAAATCAAAGATAATCAGAACTTTCGATTCCAAATCAGAATTTCTGATTTTAGCTCTCGGTTTCTTAAACCATAAATTATCAAAACTTCCGATACCATATTGGAACTTCTGATTTGAGCTCTCGGTTTCTAATTCAAAAAATAATCGGAACTTTTGATTCCAAATCAGAACTTCCGATCCATTCATAATTTTCTTGGGCACAATTCCTTCAATCACCCACTTTAACAAGGACCAATTCTTAGCAAGTTTCTTAATCAATCCCTTTAAGTGTGTGATCCTATTGGTTCATAAACAAACGGTTGTTCATCGGAAACCCTTTCCGACTCACTGATCAACAGCGGTACCTAACAGCGCATATTGACCTCTAAAAGCGTAGAAAATCAAATTTTCGCTGAACCTTGATACACGCATGCACCAGTCCATTTACCACACAACATCAGTCAAGCTCAAGGCGAGATATGTGCCACCCTTGTTAGTTAGCTCCACTTTTCACTCGAACAAGTATCATATTTAAATCATGACTAACTCTTTAGTCATTATGGCCTGACCATGCACTTTTCCTATCCGACTACTTTGAAGGGGCCTAGAGACGTCTCTACCGTTATAAGGAGGGGTAAATTCCATCTTGATTGCTCACATCCCACGGCATGTTTCACAACACACCTGAAAACAACCTTTTATGGATACCTAGTTACACATTTTGGAATCAAATCACGATCTCAGGTCTAAGAACTCTGTAGGTACACCATTTGAGATGGCAATTGATGGTACATAAAAATAACAATCCCGGTAGTATCTGAAGTGTGTCTATCCAACACCATGTTCTCCAACATGTGTCCACATCTCTAATTTGACATCTCCATGTCTATGATCCGTGAAACATGATCATCAATCAATTAGATGTATTATTCTATGTATCATCACTATCCCACATGATGATAAGATTAGAGATCCTTTTGAATAACATCATTATAAAACAAAGAATCTCACAGATAAGTCATAAACACATCAATTAATTTAAACAACATTTATAGAAGGAACAAGATAACAATTATCATCATACATGAGCATAGACACTACTAACATCTCCCACATATACATGACTCACTCGTATAAGTATGTAATACCCATGGAGCTCAAATATGTCTCATGCATGGGCTACGAAAGAGGTTTTGTTAATGGATTTGCTATGTTCACATTCGTGTGCACCTTGCAAATATTCACAACACCTTTCTCTATGATCTCGCGGATCATGTGATATTGTTGAAGTATATGTTTGGACTTCTGGTGTGACCTAGGCTCCTTGGCTTGCGCAATGGCACCGCTATTATCATAATAGAGTTTCACCGAACTGGATACACTAGGAACAACACCCATCTAAGAAACAAACTTTCTGATCCAAACAACCTCTTTCACAGCTTCCAAAGCTGCGATATACTCATCTTATGTCATAGAATCGACAACCGTCTCTTGCTTGGATCTCTTCCAGCTCACTGCTCCTCCTTTGAGCTAGAATACAAATCCATACTATGATTTAGAATAATCCTTGATGGTTTGAAAGCTAGCATCGGTGTAATCATTTACAACAATCTTCTCTTCACCACCATAAACTAGGAACATATCCTTAGTTCTTCTCAAGTATTTAAGGATACTCTTTACTACTGCCCAGCGACTTTCACCCGGGTTTGATTGATATCTGCTCATAACACTTCGAGCATAGGAAACATATGGGCGTGTACATAACATGGCATGCATGATGGACCCGATCGTGAAGGCATACGGGATCACACTCATTTTATCTAGCTCATAAGGTGTCGAAGCACACTAAGTCTTACTAAGAGAAATGCCATGTGTCATTGGCAAAAAATAACCTTTCTTGGAATTATCCATTTTGATCCGCTTAAAAACCTTGTCAATGTACATACTCTAGCTTAATTCAATTAGCCGCCTTGATCTATCTCTATAGATCTTTATGCCCAAAATGTATGATACCTCTACAAGATCTTTCATAGAGAAAATGTTTCTCAATGAAGCCCTGACAACATCTGTTAAGGACCTCAAACCCTAGGGTGGGAGGACCATGGTTGCGTAGCTCATAGCTGGCATGGGGAGAATCCTCTCGCTATGCTATCTTGTAGATCGAGGTAGACTATAGAGAACGGGGGAGACTTCAGAGAACTAGGGCAGAGATTGTAGACTAATATTTATTCCTTGGTTGTCTTTGTCTCAAGGGCTTACATCTATATTTATAGGGACTAGAACATAATTAACTCGAATCCTATTCGGACTATAACATAACTAACTTGAATCCTATTCGAATCTTAACTATCGTGAATGTTAACTAACTTGAGTCTTAGCTATTAAGGAAACTAACAAAATCATTTAGTAAACTAACAAAAAGACCTAACTTAATCAAGGGACTACCACTTGGGTACTGTTCACGTGAACAATACCACATGGCACTATTCACAGGCCCAAGTCCCATAGCACATGACATCTCCCCCTCCCTTGAAGATCAGCTTGTCCTCGAGATGGTAGAACGGGGGCGGAACTATCACCGTATTCATATGCCAGCAAATCATGTGATCCTTGTGCCATAAGTAAGCCTTGAAATCTTCCTCGTAGAGCTAGAACAGGGCATCATGGTAGCTTCCTGGGAAGGAGAGATGCTTGCCATTATCCACCGACTCTCGCATCTTCCCGTGTGAACATAGGCACAGAGTGGTCTAGCCCTGCACTTCCTTGGCGATGAAGTTGTGGATGGAATTGAAGTCGGGTTGGACTATCAAGGAGACACCACCTAGCTGGAAGGGAACTTGCAGCCTCTCGCTTTTAAGGACACCTGTGATGGCATGCAAGGAAATATGCGGGTCAGCCTCCTATTGCTCAATTGTCTCGGTGACATCATCGTCCTCGTCGAAGGAAAGGTCGAGGAAGAATAAACGTTAGTAGACTCGATTATGGTCGGGGCCTAATTTCTCGTCGTAGTTGCAGTAGAGTCTGAGACGATGGTGTTCCTCCATCTCCAACTAGGACATTCGTTTGACCAGCCTACTCTCCACCGTGACTATTATTGTCATACAGGTCAGTGGCGGGGGTGCCGGTAGTATCAGTCGGGTTGGCGGTGAGGGCACAAGTGCCCTAGTGCCCAAGGTAAAGTCCCCAGGGTGCGGCAGTGTATGGCGACCTTGGTCCAAGCGCTAGATCGCTAGATAGTAGCTAGCGGTGGTGGTGGATAGGACGGTGATGGCAGCAACGACATCATTGATCTAGGCCATCATCTCGGCCATGGTAGGTTGTGGGCCTTTTGTGGACATGTTGGCGGCAGTGGTGGTGTGGGTGGTCGGTGGCGATGGCGTGGTGATCGGTGGACAGTGCGGCGAAGGATCTTCTCGATGTTGATACCAAGTTGTCAAGGACCTCAAACCCTATGGTGGGAGGACCTTGGCTGCTTTGCTCATAGCGGGCGCGGGGAGAATCCCCTCGCTGCACTATCTTGTAGAACAGGGGAGACTTCAGAGAACTAGGGCAGAGATTGTAGACTAATATTTATTCTTTGCTTGTCTTTGCCTCAAGGGGTTACATCTATATTTATAGGGACTAGAATATAACAAACTCGAATCCTATTCGGACTAGAACATAACTAACTTGAATCCTATTCGAATCTTAAATATCCTGAATCTTAACTAACTTGAGTCTCAACTATTAAGGAAACTAACAAAATCATTAAGTAAACTAACAAAAATCCCTAAATTAATCAAGGGCCTATCATGTGGGTATTGTTCACATGAACAGTACCATGCGGTACTGTTCATAGGCCCAAGGCCAATAGAACATGACAACATCCAACAAAAGAATGTCATTTCCGATCAACAATATGTCATCCACATATAAGATTAGAAACATAAGTGAGCTCCCACTAGCCCTTTTCTGAACATAAGACTCTTCTTTATTCTTGATGAAGCCAAATCCTTTCAATACATCATCAAAACATAGATTCCAACTTTGAGAAGCTTGCTTCAACCCATAAATGAACTTCTGAAACTTATAAACTTTCCCAGCATTTTTTGGATCGCCAAGACATTCAGGCTGTGTCATGTACACATACTCACTTAGGTTTCCATTTAGGAAAGTCGTCTTGACATCCATTTTCCATATCTCATAATCATAAAAATGTGGTAATTGCTAGGATGATCCGAAAATACTTAAGCATGGTGACGGGCGAAAACGTTTCATCATAATCAACACCTTGAATCTGCTTGAAACCTTTCGGCACCAATCATGTTTTATAGATGTGAACATTTCCATCAATGTATATATTTTTCTTAAAAATCCATTTGCACTCAATAGTTTTTACACCAATGGTTCAATCGATCAAGTTCCAAACTTGATTCTCTCGCATGGAATCTAACTTAGATCATTTTAAAGAGTCTGGTCTCATCAGTAGTTTCGTGTAGGTATTAGGCTCATCGTTTTCCAACAATAATATGTCATGTTGCCCAGTAGTTAGAAATAGCGCTCAGGCGCATGACTTAGTCTCCTAAACCTTTGTGGGATTGGTGTTTCTACAATAGGCTCTACAACCCCTTGCTTGTCATGTTGTGGTTCAGTGAGATATGAAACACTTTTCAGCGGCTCTTGAACTTATTCGAGATGCACCATTCTCCCACTAACCCCTTTCGAGAGAAACTCTTTTGAGAGAAACACACCATTCTAAGCGACAAACACTTTGCCCTCTTCCCTATTATAGAAATAGTATCCTTTGGTTTCCTTAGATATCCCACAAAGAAGCATTTGTCAGACTTAGCAGTGAGCTTATTAGAGGTCAACCATTTAACATATGCCTTACATTTCCAAATCTTTAGAAAAGACAAACTAGGATGCCTCCTAGACCACATCTCATGTGGCGTCTTCTCTACTGACGTAGATGGAACTCTATTTAATGTGAAAGTGATAGTTTCTAAAGCGAGTCCCCAAATGGATAATGGAAGATCAGAATGACTCAACATTAACTGAACCATGTCCACAAAGTGTGGTTCCACCACTTGGACACCCCATTCCACTGATGCATGCCAGGTAGAGTGAGTTGTGGAACAATTCCACACTACTTCAGATGATCATTAAACTCAAGGCTCAAATATTCACATCCATGATCAGATCGTAGAAATTTGATTGTCTTTCCCTTATGATTCTGTACCTCATTATGGAACTCCTTGAACTTTTCAATGGATTCCCACTTATGCCTCATTAAGTAGACATAACCATATCTGCTCAAGTCATCGGTCCACAAACATTAGTATGTACAATAGCCAATAGCTCATTCACCCTCTCACTATTACTAGTGAAAGGCATCTTTGTTATTTTACCAAGTAAACAAGACTCACATGTGTCATATGATTAAAAATCAAATGACTCCAAAAGTCCATCTCTATGGAGCTTCTGCATGCACGTCTCATTTATATGATCCAAATGACAATGCCATACATAGATAGGATTCAAATCATTGAGTCATTGTTTCTTTGTATTAATTTTATAAACATGTGTATCCCTAAGACTCATAATATATAATCCATTCATTAATGGACAAAAACCATAGAGCATACCATTTGAAAATATAGAACAACACTTGTTCTTTATTAAGAATTCAAAACCATATTCTTCTAACATGAAGAAGAGATAATGTTTCTGCTTAAGGCGGGAATGAAATAACAATTATTCAACTCCAAAACTAATCCCGAAGGAAGCGACAGTGAATAAACGCCGACGACTAACACTGCAATCTTTGCGCCCTTGCCAACATGGACATCCAGTTCACCACTAGCACACTTCTTGACCTATACGGACCCTATAATGATTTGCAGGTATGAATTATCTAACTGGTATCAAATACCCATGAATCATTTGGTCGAGTCACAAGATTAATTTCTATTACATTTATACCTAAAGCGGAACTTACACTTCTCTTCTTGTTTTTCTACTCTTATAGGTTCACCTTGCAGTTGCGCTTCCAGTGCGTAGAGTTGTGACAGTGGTGGCAAACATCAGATGTAGCAGGAACCGACTTGGACATTCCAGTTGGTTTAGACTTTGCCCTAGAGATCACATCTGAAGTCTTAGCCTTGCCCTTACACTTTCTCTTTTTGTTCTCCTTTTGAGCCATCATCACATGATTATGAGTTTTCTTGATACTCTCCTCAGCAGTTTTAAGCATTCCATGCAACTCAGTAGTGTCTTCTCTAGGCCATTCATATAAAAATTCATAATGAACGGCTCAAAACTCAAAGGGATCAATTGGAGAATCACGTTTGTAGCCAAGTCTTGATCTAGTGGAGAATCCAACTTCTCTAAGGTCTCAATATAACCAATCATTTTGATTACATGAGGACTAACTGGGCTCCCTTCTACCAACCTACACCCAAATAAGGACTTAGATACATTGTATCTCTCAGCCCGTGCCTAGTTCTGAAACATGCCCTTGAGGCCTACGATCATATCGTAAGCATCTCTATTCTCATATTGTTTCTAAAACTTAGAGGAAATACAGGCAAATATCAGACAACTAACATCCATATAATTGTTAGTGTGCTTCTCATCAGCACACTTATCTGCTGCAGAGGCATCTTCCTTTGGTTCATCAAGATGGAGTTCCTCTAGAACATAATCCGTGAGAACAATTCTCTAGTTTTTGTACTAGTCCATAAAGTTTGTTCCACATAATTTTTCTCTTTCAAGAATAGACTACAAATTAAAAACTAAAGTGCTCTTAACAATAGTCATTGCCATGGTCTAAAAAATAAATGCAAGGTTCAGCACTATGCTATGTTTATCTTCTACCAAAATAAAATATGTATCACTATCAAAAACAATCACTTTCCCTCTAATGAATAATAGTGTGACAAGATCTATATTCAACTAACTCTTAGTGAGCTTTGGCATCACTACAAGAAGCTAACTTACATAGGTAAGCAACACTTTTGTAATCACATCATATGTAATTCTTGTTGGTTGGAGTATCATCCAATGCACGACGTCCAACTCCAAGCCCCAAGGCCTAAAACCATTTTGATTTCCTTGTTAAGAGAACCAATACTATGCATGTGGTAGTCTGACTTCTACCCTAACTGGTCAAGATAAAAAATAGCACCTTGCTTTGGCAGACCCACAATCGATAATCGAGATCCTTGGTAGGTGCATCTATTGGAAGGTGCATCAATACTTATTTTTTTGAGGGAAAACTATTCTAGTAAGGTGATGTTCCCTAGTGCGCATGAAATATGCACGAATAGTATGACACGAACATAAGTATACACCACATGTAACACATTGACTGTGATATAATATGGCCCCTTTACATGGTGATCTCCATCTCCATGACTCCCGTCATTCGTGTGCGCTTCCGACCTCCATGAACATGTACTAGCCTATTACCAATAATGGAATCAATACTATTTACATGAGTTGAAGCACCACAGGTCGACATGTAGGTCGTAAAACCATTGAACAACCTTTGGTTGTAAATAATCATGACACATTGTCCATATTAATTACATGCAATGCATATCATACATATTCAACAAGGCTATACCAATATTTGGATCTAAAAACTCCAGCTCAATCGTCTTGGCATTTGTAGTTTTGGGTGGATCGGAACTTCCAATCTAATATTGAAACTTCCGATCCGCCTTCTCTTTCTCGAATTAAATTGGGATCGAAACATTCAATCAAGTGTCGGAACTTCCAATTCATTGGAACTTCCGACACCTCAGAACTTCTAAAATTCGACAAATAGAAAAACAGATCTAATCTATTTTCCACCACGTATCTCTATAAGTGATCGATTTAGATTGAACATTGCGCACGTAGGCTCTAATACCACTATTGGGACATGGGGATGCTACGCTTGCCGATAAATTAAAAAATTTCACCACCAAACCCTAGAACCATCTGCGTGAGGGATCATGAATCATGACCTTCTAACACGAGACGTGCTAGTGCAGTGGAAGAAGATGTTGGGGAAATGTGTCCTTACTTATCCTGGTCTCACTCCGCCCGTTCCCAAGGGATCCAATCGGTGAGGACCGATGATGTCCATGTGAAGAAGCCCATGAGCGCCGCTATTTGAGCAACACCTCTATGGAGTCGAAGGGGAGAACGCTAATCTCATGACGGCGTGCTAGCCCCGCTTGAAAGAACTAAGGGGAGAACCCTAATTTCATTCTTTGAGATCAACATAGGAGAGGAGAGGCGTGGAGGCTAGGGTTTGTGGAATAGGAGCAACTACCACTACTTCCATGACCTCCTCCTACATTTATATAGAGGTTAGATCCAGAGTCCAAATTCAGATGAAAAGCCCAACAGATCAAATTTGTTCGCCTGCCTCAGAACTTCCAATCATGGATTAGAACTTCTGATCTGGACTCTCGGCCTGTGACCCAAAAATTATCGGAACTTCTGATATCCCTATTGGGACTTCCGATCATCCCTATCGAAACTTCTTGTTTGAACTCTCTGTCTATAAATTATAAATAAGCGAAACTTCTAGTTCCAAATCGGAACTTCCAATTTTACCTCTCGGTTTCTCAAACCATAAATTATTGGAACTTTCGATACCATATCGAAACTTCTGATTTCAGCTCTCTATTTCTAGTTCAGAAGTATCTTGAGCAAAATTCCTTTAGTGTGAACCCCTAAAAATCCATGTGCACTGGCATCCCCTTCGCTTGACTTGGTCAACATGTTGTCCTCATCAATCTTGATCACATGACTTACTTCATATCCACGTGTACGACTGAGATCATCCTCAACTTCACCTGGCCTCCTTGATCATCCAACACAAAGCTCCCTACCATTGACCATTGAGTAGCATCCAAGTCCTGAACACCACAAGACAAGCAAACATGTTTCTTCCACACACACTGAACCCTTTGGTAAACTCATTAGAAAATCACAAGTCCAAACACTAAACCCAGAAAACTTGTCAATCAGTCATCACTTAGACAAAACCAAGGTACATCTCAACATGGTTTCTCAACACCGACAAAAAAACACTCTTAAGTGTGAAACCTTGGGCTTCCTTTCAAAACGCAGCTCATAAGAAGTTAAATTCAAAATCAAGTATAAGAAAATCTGGTTGGAGATATAACATGATATGTTAATTGCCTCAGCCCAAAACATCCTAGGAATCATATGCTTATCAAGCATCGCCCTAGACATCTCCACCAAAGTATGATTCTTCCTTTCAACTACATTTTTTTGAGGAACACGTGCAACAGAGTATTGATGCTCTTGTTGATAGAAAAAAGTGGCATTAATGGTCAAAATTATCAAAATGTCAAAATTGGTATTTTTGGCCGAGAATATGCAATGTCCTAGCATAGGCCGTTCTGACTGAAGTGGTACCTTCGGTCTGACCGGACCCATTTTTGTTTGACCATCCCCATAAGTCCAGTCTGACCGGATTTAATCTCAATCCGAGTCAGATTAGTGATTTTGGGGTATTTTTATCCCTAATTATATTTTAATGACTTGAACTCATGTCTAACTCAAATTAGACCCAGGCACGTCAGGACCAACCTCTATAAATAGAGGCAAGGCAATTCAAGGGTTCCCGCCCAAAAACCCTAATAGATCTAATCTATTATTTTTACCTTGAATCATACTTTTACCGTTCAATCTACTTTCCTTGTCCTATGATTAGCTAAGTAATGTCCATCTTTGTGAGTTTGCGTTGTAAACTCTTCGTCCGATGAGTTGTAATCATGGTAGGTCCTTGTTGATTCGCTTGTGAATTATCCGTTTCATCCACGTAACGGATTTATAACGTTTTATCGGTTTTTACCAGTGATTCGGTCTCTTGGTCGAATTGACTTTGATCTTTTGGAGTTCTTGCAGTGTTTCTACCTCATATTATTCGCCAAGAACTTTTGTTGCAAATTATCCATGGCAAGACGGTCGCTGGAAACTCCGAGAATTTTGATCTAGCATTGTCGGTCTGACCGACGTTGCCTATTCAGTCTGACCGGTGTGTGCCAGATTCGTCACTAGGCATGACGGCAACGTGAGGCGACAACTCCCTGCCACTTCGGTCTGACCGACAGGTCCCTGTCGATCTGATCGGCGAGTGCCAGATCTATCCCCCATGCTACCAAGCGTGAAATAGCCGCCATTAGCCTGTTGGATCTAACCATCGGTGGGCCTTCGGTCTGATCGGGTCATGCCAGCACTTGATGGTCTGACTGGCCCTTTGAGGCTGGTCTGACCGATCATGTTCTGTCATATTTAAATTGGCTGCTTGGCCGGTTTAGTTTAATTCATCCCTACACTTTGGTTAATTAGGTTATTTCTTGTAATCTAATTATCTAGTGACTCCACCCTCCCTTGTCACTATCAAGGGTTGTCGAAACACGACGTCGGTGTTATGTCATGCTTAGGGTTGTTTCTAGGTATCTGCACACTTTTGGATCATCAGATCAGCGTCAGTGCGTTTGACGCTTTGACCGTTAGGTTTTAGTGTCAATATCTCTAAGTCATGCTCAAGACAAAACTCATCAAAGAGATGGTTTTAGAACTCAGTGCCATTATCACTTCGAATTGCTTTCAATTCACTCGGAAATTCTATAAACAATCTTAAGGCTAAGCTCCGAAAGTGTGGAAACAATTCATCCTTGCTTTCAAGAAAGAAAACCCATGAGTAGTGTGAGTAATCATCCATAATTATAAGAAAATACCACTTTCCTCCCACTGAACTAACCCTAGAATGACCAACAATGTCCATATGGAGAACTTCTCCAAATTGTTCAGTCATTACTAGATTGACTGGTGAGTGAGAGGCAACAACCATCTTGCCATGTCTATAGGGAACACACAAGGTTCTTCTCAAACTTGAGCTTGGTAAATCCTTGGATCAAGCCTAGGGAACTCAAACGAGTAAAAAATCAAATCTCATACGCCCTAGTCTCCTATACCACATCTAAAGCTGTTGTAGCAATTGCGTTAGCTACAAATAGGTTTCTATAATAGGGGTGTAGAATGTGAACCTTAAGGGTTCTTAGAGAGAGAAAGAGGATTTTTATACTGGTTCAGGCCTCCTCTAGGGATAATAGCCTTACGTCCAGTTTGTAGTATTTTTTACCATGGGGTTCTCCTCTTTATTACAAGAGTAGTGCCCTGCATATATAGGCAATAAAATAAAGAAAAGCTAATTCTAACCTCTACTTACAGTACCCTACTATGGGGCCTCGTAGGGGTAAAACGGTAAGAACTATTCGAGTACATGTGCAGCTTAACAGACGTGGTGGTTATGTGTCAATATTAGGGGCAGGGGCCCCTAGTATTGCTACTCGTTTTACAATGGTATTGGGATATTTTACAGCTTCTGAGCTAAAGCACTTCACCGAAGGGCCTTTGTCTAAGAGCCTCGGGGAAGGCCTCAGAGGGCCCTTCAAAAAGGGGGGCCTCCGAGAGGGCTTCAGAGTGTCCCTCGGAGAGGGGACCCGAAGGAGTCCTTGCGCGGGACTCCGAAGGAGACCTCGCATGGGATCTCGATGTCCATCTAGCCTTGCGGTTCCTTCCTTCGCGATGATCTTTGTACGAAGGGGGCAGTGGTCTGATTACAGGCCCCGCCAGCCTAGTAGGCTTCGTCCTTTGGGGGCTTCGAAGATCACTGTCATTTGACCCTCGTTAGGGAAAACCTATTTCCCCCAACAAAAGGTCTGAAGAATGTTGAGCAATTAAACAACGAGAAGAGCAATGAGACTCAAAAATTAGCTTTGAAAACTCTCCCTACGTTGGAAATGTTGCAAATCAAAGCGCCATAGGATTAAAGAACTTGAGAAGTATAGCGTTTGAAACACACTTCAAAGCTCTCATCAAGCAACTGAGATACAGAAAAAAGATTGTATCCCAAATGTTCTACCAAAGCAACATCTTTGAGGACAAAGCTTGCATTTATCTTTACCATTCATTTTGCTTTCACTCTTCCACTTCAATTATTTTCAAAAGTGATGTACTCATGATGCTTCATCGGGGCGAGGCTAGAGAACCATGATGAATTTCTGGTCATATGGAGTGAACAACTTCACTCTTCCACTTCAATTATTTTCGAAAGTGATGTACTCATGATGCTTCATCGGGGCGAGGCTAGAGAACCATGATGAATTTCTGGTCATATGGAGTGAACAACTGGAATCAATAATGCACTTGTTCCCCAGGCCTCCATCTGCCACCTACATCACATAGACAATCTCAAGTGCTCAGTGCTGGGTAAGTTAAAAACTTCCTAGAATCCAACACTGAGATACTCGAGGAGCATTGGTAAAAGTAGTAGTATGGATAACAAAGGGGTGAAAACCATGATGAAAATGACAAGATCTCCCAAAGTATCGAGAATCAAATCCTCTTACATGTGATTTAGAACCATATGAGTCATGGTAAGATTCACGCTGGACAATACCTCTAGAATGAACATGAGGAGTAACAAGAGGTTGAGAATAAGAGCGAGTAAAAGACTCATTATACCAACAGATGGGTGATACATGTCCCATGTACCCCTCTCCCAAGCACGTCACTCATCTTTCATGAGATGAAAACAGTATCCAACAAAGTGACCCTTTATCTAACAATAAGAGCAATGGAAAATCTTCTTTGGAGCTTGGGTATTGGTCACTCACACATATCTCGCATGCTCTCTCACAATCAACTGTGGGGTTTTCTTAGATTGCAATGTTATTTTCTTATTGGTGAGATGAGGAGGTTTCTTTGATTAAGGTGGTGTATCTAATTTGGATTTCTCTTCCTAAAGGGTAGTGGGTGTGGTAAAAATGGTCTTGCCTTTCTCATGACACTCAACTCTCTCAAAACACAAACCCAAAGTTAAACCAGCCTTATCAGCACACACTTTGGTCTTGGCCCAAATTAACTTCATTTTTCCATTGCCTTTTGGGCACTTCTCCAAAAGAGAAAGGAGATACTCATTTTCAACCATGAGCGTATACACTTTCCCTCTAACCTAGCTGAGCTTGTCCTAAAAGATAGTGTCGGTGGAACACTCCGACTGCACATCCTTAGAACTCCCAACACTCTCCAATATAGATTCTAGCACTTTGATATGATTGTCTTTCATTTCAACATTTTTGGAAATCAAAGGACAATTTAAACAAGCATCGGAATGAGTGGACCTAGACTCCTCAATGAGCCATTCTCGGCATTCTCAAGTCGATCGAAGACTTGAGCATGCACATCATGAAGCTCAGCAAGCTCACTCATAACTGACAAGCAAGTATCACAATCATCTTCATCTAACTTAGATTTAAGCATGGCAAGTTCAGTTGACACAGATTCATACTTAGGCCTAAGTTTTTTCAATTCTCGTGCAGTTTTCTTGAGTAATCTATCATGACTAACAAGAGCATCATTCAAAGTATCTACTCGAGTGGAAAGTTGGTCATAGGATAGAATTACCTCAGAAGGATCAAGCTCATTGTCGTTGTCGACGTTGTCGTCTACCATGATGTAGAGACCTGTTAAGTCCCAGACCTTCTTGTCATTCACTTGTTGTTCTTCCTCTTCTGAGCTATCATCCTCACTGGATGATATGTCGATGTCACTGAGGGTCACCATAAAAGCCCTTGAAGTTGCTTTGGCTTCCTTCTTGTCCATCTTGTTGTGACCCTTCTTGAAGAAATTTTCTTGTCCTTTCTTTTGTCCTTGTTGCGATCATGATCAATATCATCCCTCCTCTTGAGTTTTGGGCAATTTTCCTTGAAGTGGGTCATGTCACCACATTCAAAATAAGCCCGTGAACCACCTCGTCTTTGGTCCCGATGATTGTTATAAAAGCGAGTGAACTTTTTCACGATGAGAGCAAGCTCTTCATCATCCAAAGTACCCACTTGCTCTTTGGTGATAGAGACCAAAGAAGACAATGCAAATCCACCCAAAGAAACATTGGTGCAAGAGGAATTTGTTCTAGCCTGAATTCCATTTGTAAAACCTAAAACCAATGTCATGTTTTGAGACATAGAGGTACCTAGGCCTATTCGAGATGCCTTCGCAATCTCAATGGTCTTTAGTTTGCTAAAGAGTTGATCACAAGTTAACGCGTCATAACTTGATGACTCTTCAATGCTTGAGATATTAACTTCCCATATGCTACGATCAAGAGCATAAAAAAGTTTGATCACCCTTTCTTGGTCAGAATAAGCCAGAACTCTAGTATAGCAAATATTGCTCACTATCTCATCAAATCGTGCAAACATGGCATCAATAGATTCTTCAGGGTCTTGCACAAACATTTGATATTCTTGGTTGTATGTGCTTTGGCGCCTGACCTTAATCTTATTGGTGCTCTCATGAAAAACACCCAATGTGGTCCAAATCTTCCTAGCTGTGCGAAGGTGTTGAACCCTATCAAACTCATTCCTACTCAGACTTGTGAATAATATAATATTTGCTTTGTTTTTGAAATCGTATTGTTCAACCTGAGTTGAGTAGTGTGAACAGGGGGATCACATAGCTGGAATCAACTATCTCCCAAATAGCAATTCCTTGGCTTTGTAGATAAGCCTCCATTTGCACCTTCCAATAAGAAAAATATTACCCATAGAAAAGAGGAATCTTCCCATGTCTAACCATATCGCCTACGGTTCACAAAACTGGTTAAGGTCAACTAGTGATCTAATCAGCTCTGATACCAATTGTATGACCAAAATAGGCAACTAGAGGAGGGTGAATATGAGCCTAAACAAATTCTTCCGCAAAGATGGCCTATTCCTTTCACCCAACTCTCCTCTAGAGTAAACTAGTGGAAGCAGAAAGATGGATCAAATATTTGATAGGCATGAAAGATCTTTTTTTCACAAATCAACCAACCATATTATCAAACACAATTCAAGATCCAATCAAAACTTATTCAAGAGATAATATAAACAAGAACCGCATGTTGAAGGAAGAACAAATAAAAGGCATTAGTTGTTCTCAAGTGTGCCAGCCAACCAAGGACGAAGGAGCACTGAAGGCACAAGATCCTTGAGAAACCAAGTTGAGATGTGCTTTGGTTTTGGCTGTGATGAGTGAGTGATAAATATGCTTGTGTCAACAAAATTTGTGAATTGTGTTTAATGAGTAAAGTTAGCCTTTAGTTTGGTTAGCTAGTTGAAGATTTTGTGAACCAAGATTTGGTTTTTGGAGTTGTATACCGAAGGGTTTGGTGTTTGGACTTGTGTACCAAAGGGTTCACTAAAGGGTTCAGTATTTGGAATACATGGTTGTTTGTCTCTTGATATGCAGGAAGGGGATAAAACTTGATTGTAAATAGCACGTGATCAGGATTAGGTGGGAAGCTTGGTACAGGAGGATCAAGGAGGTTGGGTGAAGTCAAGATTGGTCCAAGGGGTGTTCAGAGGCTCTATGGGCATAGGGTCTCGACACTTGTGCACTAAACAATGATAGGTAGACAAATACCTCCAAGGCAAGGCACTTTGAAGTTGTGCTCTAGAGGGAGACTCTTTGAAGGGTGGTAGACGAAGACCTCCGAGGGGAGGCACTCCGATGGCGTGTTCCGAAGGGAGGTAGTTTTGAAGCTTACTTCGAAGGGACACTTCGAAGTATGGATGGCTTGTCATCGCGTCGGCCATACATGGCTTCGGTACAACGACAGATGATGGCAAAGCTTGAGGAGTTGTGGAGTCATGTTGGTCCAATCTGGAGACATGGTGCGAAGGCGACAAGTGCTTTGATGGCTTAGGCTCAAAACCATCACACTCGAAGTCAAGACTTCGTTACAGCGAAACCTCAACATTTTGAAGTCTACAACTGAAGTCACTCAGGCACTTCGTAAAGTGTTGTGATGCTCCGTCAAAACAAAGACACAAAGGAGACACACTGCAGAGCTTCTAAATAAAGTGTAAAGTAGAACTGCCTATAATAACCCTTGGACTTTGTGAGGTAAAAAAATTGTAAACCCTAGAGGTATAGTAGTCTCTTCTCATGTTTGTCTAGTCTATAAAAGAAAGGGTAGACTGAGGTGTAGGGCAATACTTTTGCCATAGTTTATAACCTTCTGCTTTATTGATTTCCCTAGGGTCAGGCGTCAAAGATATACTCATATTTGAGAGGGATGTTTAGTGTTCATTTTCTTGAAATGAAATCTCTGTTTGATCTTTGATTCATATCTTGCGTGAACTTGTATCTACTATTCTTACTCCATGCTTGTCTATATTGAGTACTGTTGAATATTCGTGTGTTTAGCTTGCAAAGGAAGAAATGCTTCTCTCATTCTTTTGTAACTTGTTTTACGTGGAGTTATTGTCTTAACCTTGTGTGAACCCCTAAAAATCCACATGCAAGTTTACACAGACATTTTTATTTCTCTATGATTCTTGGCTTTAGCAATACCTTTCGTTCTGTTGTGTAACGGAGGCTAAGCCTCAAAAATACCCTAGCAATTCTATGCTCTACGAAGCCCGTTTTGCAAAGTTCACATCGAAGTCCTTCTACGGTCCTTATGTAGGACCGAGAGTAACGACCAGAGGGGGTAATTAGGCGCCTCAATAAATTTTTTCGAATAGATGGTCTTCCCTTTACACCCAATACTCCTCAAAAACAACTAACGAAAGCAAACAAATTTTAACAGCAAAATCCCAAATAAACCTAGTGCTATCACTCTCCATATGATGTGATACGACAGACCGAGAGATCACAAGTACTAAAAATAATCTAGCCTAAAAATAACTGGTGTTCTAAATGAAGAGACACCACCGCGGTGCTTAAAGGCAGATTAAAACTACTCACATATCAGATAGTAGATCAACAAATATTTTACTAAATCACATGCATTCCATCAAGCACATGGTAAACATGAAGATTTTGCAGATAGTGAACGTGTTAACGGAATAAACTTCATAGTTGAGTCATAATAATCATCACACATGCATTTCATCGATCATTTGATAATAGAGAAATTCTACTCATATCAAACACTTATTTCATCAAACAAAAACTATCTGCTAGTTAGAAGGACCTATACCTACACTTACCTATGAAGACGGTGATGAACACTTGATGTAGATCAATGGATGACAGATAATGATTAATGATTCGGTCGAGTGCAGCTGTCGTGGCAGGACCTAGCTTCTTCTTTGCCACCGCTCATGCTGCTGTGGCTGGACTTCGTGTGTGTCGGGCGGCGAAGAAAACAACAGAAAGACACTAGCTTTCATCGACAAAATCACTTGCAGAAAACAAAAGGGAACAAGCGGTGTTAGGCTGGAGGCATTTTCAAACAAACAAGCAGGCAGTATGTAGCCACGAACCGCGAGGCAGCGAGTAATTCAAGGAACATCACTGCAACAGGTTCCGACAGGGAACACGGAGTGGAGTGCTGACCCTTGTGCTACATTGACAAAAAAGTGTGCCCCCACACTTGGGCTGGTTCGACAATCCAAAAATATTAAGAGACATTGACGTCGCGTTCCGACAATCCTTAAACTGTGGTAAGGGGATAACGGAGTCGCCAGGCAATCAAATAATATTAATCTAAAATTACTCAATTAACCGAAGTGTTAAAAAATAACTAAAAATGATAAAAAACTTAACTAAACCCAACCGGCCAGAACAGGGCTGGTTGGACCAAAGTCTACTGGGCAGTCGGACCGGCCAGAAGTATCTGATCAGACAGAAGGCACATAGCCAGTCTGACCGGCAGTGCGAAGCCCCCGCCGAAGGGGCCTTCGGCGCACTAGTGCGAATGGGTCCTCTACCCTTTGGCCGGTCGGACCGAGCCTATACCTTCGGTCAGACCGTAGATGGCCGAAGGGATCGGGGTACTCTAGTGTGAGGATACCTCCGGTGCGAAGTGATCTCCGACGTGAATATACCTTTGGTGCGGAGGGGTTTTCCGTAGTCCTCTGTGAAGCCCGGTCAGACCGGCCTCGTGCCGCCGGTCTGCATGCGGTGTGTCAGCGCGTCAGACGATGGCACGGCATGGGCTAGTCAGACCGAGGGGTGACCGTGGGTCAGACTGACTGCTCCTAGAAAGTGGCCTCCGGGCTCCGGCGACCATCTTTCTGTGGATGGATCACAACCAAACTTCTTGGTGAAGGTAGAAGTGATGAAACACTATAAAAAATACCAAGAGATCAAATTAATTCAGCGAGAAGACCGAATTACCAATAAAAAGCGATAAAACCGAAAGAAATCCGTTACGTGGATGAAACAGACAATTCACGAGCGAACCGACAAGGACTTACCATGATTACGATGTGGCGGACGGATGGTTTACAGCGCAAACTAGCAAATATGTACGTGCTAGGCTAAAACTATGGCAAAGAAAATAAATGTGATTCAAGGTAGATAATAGATTGGATCTATTAGGATTTTTTCGGGGGCTCCTTGAATCAGCATTGCCCCTATTTATAGAGGTGGGTCATGAGTTCCTAGGCCTTTAATTGGAATCGTGCACGAGTCCAAGTCATCTAAAATCAATTATGGGTAAAAATCCCTCGGAATTACCTAATTGGACTTGGACACAGACTTGGCCGGTCTGACCGAGCCCATATGGTTGGTCAGATCGGGCCTACATGGCTGGTTAGACCGGGCCTATATGGTCGGTTGGACTGGCCTATGCCAGGTCTCAGCATGTTTTCGGTAAAACTACCAAAAAGTGATATTTTGATAATCTTGACCATTAGTGCCATTTTTTGCTATCAACACATGCCCCGTGCGTTTTGGCCAACTTTAGTAGGCCAAAAGCACAACGAGCCAAGGGAGATATGCCTTGTATCGGCCTTTCGACACTTCAAGCGCTTTGCCACTCACTTGGGAAGGACTTTTTTAAATATCTACCATTCAAAGCCCTACGAAATCACTCTCCTTGAAGTGACTCTAGCAAATACGCACTACCTGGAGCGATTTCAACAACCCTAAAAGGACCTTCCCAACTAGGCGACCATTTGCCAAATTTTGGGCTCTTAGTGCCTAAAGGCAAAATTGTCTTCCAAACCAAGTCACCAACTTGAAATGATTTTGCTCTTACCTTCTTATTATATGCTCTAGCCACTCTTATTTTGCCTCTTTCTATTGCTTCTAGAGCTCTTAACCTCTTATCGGTCGCCTCTTCTAAATTATCCTTCAAAAGAGTCTCATACTCATCGACCGATAAGCCATCTTGCTTAAGTAACCTTAAAGAGCCAAGATTTACCTCCACGGGTAAAAAGGCTTCTTGTCCATACACCAACTCATATGGACTTACTTTGGTGGCACCATGCTTTGCAACTCTACATACCCATAATGCTTCAGAAAGCACTTCATGCCACTTACTAGGAAACTCTTCAATCTTTTTTTTAATGAGCTTAATCATAGTTTTATTACTAGACTCGGCCTGACCATTGGCCTGAGCATATTATGGTGAAGAGTTTACCAATTTTATACCATAAGATTCGGCAAAATCACATACTTCCTTAGAAACAAATGAAGCACCCTGATCTGTAGTAAGAGTTTGAGGAATACCAAATCTATGTACAATGTGCTTCAAGATGAAATCAATTACCTCATTTTGCGTCATGTTCTTGAGAGACACGACCTCGGTCCACTTGGTGAAGTAATCTGTAGCCATCAACATGAGTCGATGCCCTTTTGAAGAGGAAGGATAAATTTTGTCGATGAAGTCCAAGGCCCAACCTTAGAACATCCATGGTTTGATAATGGGGCTAAGTAAAGATGCAGGAGCTAGCTGAATATTACCAAACCTTTGACAAGCTTCACATCCTCTATAATACTTAAAACAGTCCTCAGACATGGTCGGCCAATAAAAACCTGCTCTTTTGAGTATCCAACTCATTTTCTAGGCCGATTGATGAGTACCACAAAGACCTTCATGTACTTGACCCATAGGAAGCCTAGACTGATCGGCATTCAAACATCTCAAAAGTACTCCATCAACAGTTCGATGATACAACTCGTCGTCGAGTAGCATGAATTTAAATGCTTGCCGCCGAACTTTCTGATCAACCCGCTTGCTAGGATCTCTCAAATATTGAATAATTGGAGTCCTCCAATCATCCTCACAACTTTGTGAAGCACTCGCCAAATCATCGTCTGAATTAGCGTTTAAATTACAAACCTTGGCTTGCCCCCTGTCCTGAAAATTCCTGACACGGGGTGGTCAGACCGGCCATTAAGGGCCGCCAAGACCGGTCGTTGCCGGATGACTGGCATAGGGCGGTCAGACCGGACTGACATGGCCGGTCAGACTGACCAGACACTTGCGGTCGGACCGGTCGTGTCAGACCGGTCAGTCTGATGTTTTTTGATTTGGGTATTGAAATTTACCTTTTTTAATTTGATAACCATATTCTTGCTGAGCCAAGTCATTTTCTATTGAATTGGCTTCTCTAGACACATGTGAAATTTCAAAATCATCAAGAGTAGCAATTATGTCTAGACATTTATCTAAGTAGCTATTTACCAAACCATTAAAACATTGAGCGGATTTAGCTACTTGTTGGACTACTAATAGTGAATCACCATATGCATGAACATATTTAATACCCATAGAGCTTAACAACTCAAGTCCTAACAACAAAGCCTCATATTCGGCCTGATTATTGGTACAAGGAAATTTTAATCAGGCCGAGGTTTCAAAACTCATACCATCAGGCGATATGAGCACAACTCCAAAACCTTGGCCATTTTTACAAGACGAACCATCAAAGTAAAGTTTCCATGGTATTACCTCAATCAAAGAAGCGTCACTACTCCAATTGACGTCTATATGGTGATCAACTATAAAATTAGCGACGACTTGGCCTTTCATAACTTTTAAAGGTTCATAAGCCAAATCATACTCAATCAAAGCATAAGCCCACTTTATGATTCTCCCACTTAGAATAGGCTTTTGCAACACGTACTTTATGACATCAGTTTGACAAGTAACAATACATGTGCTATTTAAAAGATAGTGTCGAAGTTTGGTGCATGCATAATAAAGCGACAAACACAAACGCTCTAAAAACACGTACCTCGTATCGACATCCAATAGGAGGCGACTCAAGAAAGTAATGATGTATTCTTTGCCTCCACTTCCTGAGTTAGCACAGCTCCTATCACACTATCTTTTGCAGCAACGTATAGCCAAAATGGAATCTTGGCTTTTGGTGCCCTAACCACAAGCGGTGATGATAAGCATTCTTTAATCTTCTCAAAAGCACGATGCTGACTTGCCCCCCAAGTGAAATCGGCTTCGTTCTTTAGCGAAGTATGGGGACAAAAGCATCAATCTTGCCAGACAAGTTAGATATAAAGCGGCGCAAATAAGTAACCTTGCCTTTCAACTTTTGTAGATCTCTCTTGCATGTCGGTGCTTCGCAGTTTCTAATCTTCTCAAGCCTCTTGGGATCAATCTCAATACCTCTTTTGTGGATCATGAATCCCAAGAACTTGCCTGCCAACACACCAAAAGCACACTTAAGCGGGTTCATTTTTAAGCCATACTGACACATCCTATCAAAAGCAACTCTCAAATCGGCTAAATGGTTTCCTATAGCATCCGATTTGACTACAACGTCATCTATGTAGACCTCTAGCATAACTCCTAGCAAGTCGTGAAAGATCAAGTTCATAGCACGTTGATATGTAGCGCCAGCATTCTTTAAACCAAAAGTCGTAACAACCTACTCAACAACTAGACAAAACCAAGGCATCGAAATGTTGTCTTGTAGACGTCCTCTTCGGCCATAAAGATATGATTATAACCAGCGTTGCCATCAAGAAAATTAAGTACCTTATGTCTTGAAGCATCGTTGATCATCATGCCGGCTATTGGCATGGGATACTCATCCTTCGGAGTGGCCCTGTTCAAGTCCCTGAAATCAATACACACACGAATCTTGCCACTCCCTTTCTTTTCTACTGGCACAATGTTAGTGACCCATTCAGCATACAGGCATGGCCTAATAAACTCAGCCTTAAGCAATCGCTCTATCTCTTCTTTAACTCAGACATACACGACTGAATTAAAGCAACGAGGGGGTTGTTTATAAGGACTAAATATGGGCTTGATAGGAAGTCGATGCTCCACGAGCTCGCGGCTAAGTCCAGGCATCTCGCTATACTCCCATGCAAAACAATCGACGTATGACCGAAGCAACTTTATTACTTTGGACTTTTCATTAGCCTACAAATTTTTGTTTACAAAAGTTGGCCTTGGAATACTACCATTGCATATATCGCCCTCTTCTAGAGGATCGGACGACGCAAAACCTTGACCTAACTTTTCTACTTCGCTAAAATCTTCAATGGCTTCGGCAATACCGTCTTTAGATGACCGATACTACTCCACACGAGACTTTAGCCAATCAAGATTAGTTGTACTAGATATGACTACTAGTTTAGAGATAGTCGTGCTACAGTAGCTAGCTTTATAGACACAGGAACAAAACGCCCCTCATACACGCTAACAAAGTCATAATCTAAGAGATCTCTACCTGATAGACACTCTACCTTATCATGGACGGCGTCAATAGACACATCGGCCAAAGAAACCTAGGCCGAAATATCAGCTGGTACAACGTCCACATCATCGCCATCCCACTGGATCAAGTATTGATGCAAAGTAGATGGAATACAACAATTTGCGTAAATTCAGTCACGCCCAAGTAGTACACTATAGTTACCTTGCACATCGACGACAAAAAACGCCATTGGCAATGTCTTGTTGCCCACCGTCAGCTCCAGAGAAAGTACTCCCTTGGCCTCAGAGCTCTCGCCGTTGAAGCCGTTGAGCGTCAAGTTAGTCCTCATCAAGTCATCTTCATTCTTGCCGAGCTTCTTCAACAGAGAGTACGACATCAGGTTGATGGTGGTGCCTCCATCTACAAGCATCCTCGAGATTGGCTTTCCGCCAATGTGCCCCTTAACATAGAGAGGCTTCAAGTGACGAGCCGTATATTCGGGCTTCTTGAAAATAGCCTCTTGCGGGCCGAGGTTCAACTGAGCGACCTCAGCCTCATCCTGTGGAAGAACAAACTCAGCGGGTAGCGTGACGACGTTTACGTCCATCGCTTGAGGAGGGGCCCCCTCGGAGACGGTCATGTAGTCGTCGTCCATCAAATCATCCTCGTCATCGCTCAGAGTAGGAGTCGGGTTGCTTATCGCAACTAGTTTCGGCTTCCATACTTGTCTCGCTACTGGTCGGGGATGGATTTCCTCAAATATGGCGTCTCGCTCGTCCTCGCCCTCCTTCTCGTGCATCTCCTGAGCTCAAAGGTATTGTAGTCGCCTCTTTTGGTACTTGGTTATACCTGGTGGTGCCCATGACGGCTGCAGCTTGGTACCAGGTGCCACAACCTTGCTCTTGGAACTTTTGGCCGAACAGGAATTGCCCAAATCAACCTTTGCAGTTTTGCGCTTGGCGGAATCTCGTCCCTGCTTCCTGTCGGTTGGACCAGACTTACTAGGCCGGTCTGACCAGGCTTTGTCGGTCGGACTGGCCATGGTGGGTCGGTCTGACCGACTAGTGTCGGTCTTCTGTAAAGGGTCGGCCGGACCGGCCACAGCAGGCCGGTCAGGCCAAGGTGGCGAGGGCGGTCTGACTGGCCCTAGGGCTGCAGTCAAACCGGCCATCTCCTCAGGTGGCTTCAGCGGTTCGGCTTCACCTTGCTCTTCGGAGGTCCCCTTAGGGATTGGGACATCCTAGGACCCCATCTTGATGATGATAGCTTTAGAGTGTGCCTCCGGACATCCTCGTGGTGTGACGGATAGCCTAGAGAAGACGTCGCCGCTCAGAGCGCCCATCTGACCCTGCATGTTATAAAATCTGGGTGGCACAAATGGAGAAATATAATATGGCACGAGATATCCGGGAGGCAGAATGTAACATGGTGGCCATTATGCCATGGACCAATGGTATGGTGGAGGAAGCAGTGGCTCCAATGGCTTCACCCATCGTGGGATGAACCCACTCTTTCGAGGAGGGCTCGGCCTCACCGAAGGACTTAGCCGAGCATTTGCCTTCTAGGCCCTCTTCTTGTGCTTCTAGAGTAGCATGTCGTATGTCACCTTCGGCTTCTTGCGATTCGTAGCCAAAGACGATGCGTTGGTGTTCACCTTCCACACTCCTACCTCAGGGTTCTTCGGCACAAGCATGTGTGGGCGCAGTTCCCCGATCATGACCTCCTTCCCTTTAGCGGACTCGGCCTACTCGGGCCGGATCAACACCTTTTTTCCATTGAGATCAATAGTATTCATGGGGAATGGGACCTGGTCAAGCTTCATCTTGGGACTTGTATCCAATTTCAACCGTCCTTCTTCTATGGCCGATTGTACCTACCGATGAAAAACATTGCAATCATTAAAGAGGTATTGAAATTGATCCTAAGAGGCTTGAGAAGATTAAGAACTTTGAAGCGCCGACATGCAAGAGAGATGTGCAAAAGTTGTTGGGCAAGGTGAATTATTTTCACCGCTTTATATCTAACTTGTTTGGCAATATTGATGCTTTTGTCCCCATAATTCAGCTAAAGAATGAGGCCGAGTTCACTTGGGGGCAAGTTAGCAACGCGCCTTCAAAAAAATTAAAGAATGCCTATCATCACCACTAGTGGTGAGGGCGCCCAAGATCGGGATACCATTTTAGATGTATGTCCCCACGGAGGAGAGCTTGATAGGAGCTGTGTTGGCTCAAGAAGTTGAAGGAAAAGAGTACATCATCACATTCTTGAGTGGCCGCTAGTTGGATGCTGAGACAAGGTACATATTTATGGAGTGTTTATGTTTATCGCTTTATTATGCATGTACAAAATTATGTCACTATCTTCTCCCTAGCACATGTATTGTTACCTGTCAAACCGATGTTATAAAATACATGTTTAAAAAGACAATTCTAAGCGGTAGAATCGGAAAGTGGGCTTATGCTTTGATTAAATATGATTTGGCTTATGAACCTTTGAGAGCTATGAAAGGCCAAATCGTCGCTAACTTTATAGTTGATCACCATGTAAATGTCAATTCGGGTAGCAATGTTTCTCTAATTGAGGTAGTGCCATGGAAACTTTATTTTGAT
Organism: Zizania palustris; assembly: GCA_019279435.1. Classification (NCBI taxonomy): domain Eukaryota; kingdom Viridiplantae; phylum Streptophyta; class Magnoliopsida; order Poales; family Poaceae; genus Zizania; species Zizania palustris. The sequence continues at coordinate 21,452,380 of JAAALK010000085.1, read as the reverse complement.
GGTTCGGCTTGAAAGAATGGGCAAGGTAGTGGAGTGGTTCTCATATCACCTAATGATATGCACTTTGAGACCTCGGCCCGTTTAGAATTTACTTCTACTAATAACCAAGCCGAATATGAAGCTTTATTGCTAGGACTTGAATTGCTAGGTTCCATGGGTGTTAAACATGTTCATGCATATGGTGATTCTCTATTGGTTGTGCAACAAGTAGCTAAACTTTCTCAGTGTTTTAATAGTTTATTAAATAGCTACTTGGATAAATGTCTTGACATAATTTCTCATGTGTCTAGAGAAGTCAACTCATTAGCAAATGATTTGACTCAACAAGCATCTGGCTATCAAATGAAAAGAGGCAAATTTTTTGCACAAGAAAAGTTTATGCTTGAAAATTTAGTGTTAACCGAGATTAAATACTTTGTTCTGACCAGCCTGACATGGCCAGTCCGACTGTAGGTATGCAGTCGGTTTGACCGGCCATATCAGGCCGGTCTAACCAGCCCTCGTCAGTCGTCCGACAACAGTTAGTCTGACCGGCCCACCAAGGCTGGTCTGACCGACATGTGCTAGATTGACTTAGGGCTCGGGGGCAACTCAAGATTTACGATTTAAATGCAAATTCAAATGAGCATTTGGAAAACACCACTGTAATTCATAAGGATTATTGGAGAATCCCAATCGTCTAGTATTTGAAAGATCCTAGTCAAAGGGTTGATCGGAAAGTTCGGCGACATGCATTTAAATTTGTGTTGCTTGACGATGTGTTGTATCGCCGGACTATTGATAGAGTACTTCTAAAGTGCTTAGATGTTGATCAATCTAAAGTGGCTACAGGAGAAGTCCATGAGGGACTTTGTGGTACTCATCAGTCGGCCTAGAAAATGAGTTGGATGCACAAAAGAGCAGGTTTTTATTTGCCAACTATGACTGATGACTGTTTTAAATATTATAGATTGTGTGAAGCATGTCAAAAGTTTGGTAACATTCAGTTGGCTCCTGCATCACTGCTTAACCCTATTATCAAACCATGGTCGTTCCAATGTTGGGGCTTAGACTTCATCGGCCAAATTCATCCTCCCTCTTCAAAAGGGCATCAGTTTGTGTTGATGGCGACGGATTACTTCACCAAGTGGACCGAGGCAATGCCTCTCAAGAACATGACTCATAATGAGGTAATAGATTTCATCTTAAATCATATTATACATAGATTCGGTATTCCCCAAACTCTCACTACCGATCAAGGTACTTCATTTATCGCTAAAGAAGTGAGAGATTTTGCCGAATTCTATAGTATTAAGTTGGTAAACTCTTCACCATACTATGCTCAGGCCAATGGTCAAGCCAAGTCTAGTAATAAAACTGTAATTAAGCTCATTAAGAAGAAAATTGAAGAGTTTCCTAAAAGGTGGCATGAAGTGCTTTCTGAGACGTTATGGATTTATAGAGTTGCAAAACATGATGCTACCAAAGTTAGTCCATATGAGTTAGTATATAGACAAGAAGTCGTTCTACCGGTAGAGGTAAATCATGGTTACAACCGCCCACCTCCAATTCCTAGCTAAGCAACTCACTGCTAAAAATAAAATTCCTCTCGGCCGATACCTCCTTGGTTCCACCTATCACCTTCTCCATCAGGTATCGGCCAGGTTATCGGCTGGTGAGCCTATCGGCCACTTCGGTGCGCCCTGGTGGTTTCTGCAACTTTGGCTCAACATTCACTCTACCGAAGTGGTCGACGATTCTCCTCTTTTCTTGATGGAATTCCCTAGGGATCATTCCAAATTGGTTGCCCCCATATATCGCCAGTGTTTGTCTTTGGGCGAGGCAAACGCTGGTCGATCTTTCTCCTGATTGTCATCTGATTCCCTGAGTTTCTGGTTCGCAACCTTTTATCGCGGCCTTGGGCTCGAGAAGACCATCTGGTTTGCATATGAGTATTTATTCGAGTATGAATTCTCCCGTGAGTTACTCCTGGCCGATGCAAGCTGAAACGAGGAGTCTACTAGGATCCTTAAAACCTTGATCGCCCCTTGCCTTCTGCCCGTCAACTTTACTACCCACAGATCTTCTCATGAGTTCTATCACCCAACTGTCTACTCATGGAAACTAGGATTCGGCCAGCTTTCCCCTATCATATTCTTTATTGGCCGAATCCAATTCCGTGAAGAGGTTACATAGGACCGGGAATACGATCAGCTATCTCGGGTGGCTTACCAAGTACCTTATGGTGATCTTGCCCCTTGATCGGTTTGCACCATCAGCTCTGTTGACTTCGATGCTTGGCGGGGCGAATGGGTGCTGCATTTTTTGATCAACCCTTGAGGAGATACTGCAAACGTCTGCATCCTATCTATGTTGATGACTCCACACTAGTAAGTACATATCTTGACTCTTCTGTTCACTTTGCTTGTTTTCCTGCCCCTTACCGGTCTTTGTATCATATAGGGGAATGGCGTGGATGCTACACGGGTGAGCCAACGTAGTCGGTCGATTATCTATCAGCCGCAATCAGCCATCAGCATCTTGGGTAGCGGGGCCCCTACCTCGAAGGACTTGCTCGCCTGGAGGCGAGTCAAGATTCTGGCGTGCAAGCGCAAGGTGTCGGATATGGGAACACGACGATCTACTAGGGCTCGATCTGGCCAGGTAACTTTTTCTGACTTTTCCCACTATTGGGTGAGGTCTACCTTCATTGTGACATATCTTCTTCTATTCAGTCGACGCCATCTACTCCTCCGGTCAAAAAACTATAATTGCTACCAATGTGCATCCATCGGTTCAGGTATGTCTACATCTTTGTACTACATGCTTTGTTTTGTGCCATTGGTGCCTAATACCTTTTCCTGTCTAGCCCTCTCCTGCTGTCATAGCACCTTCTTTGGTGGTTTCCAACCTGATGGTCAATGTCCTGGTTGACAATCACCCTTCCCCTCCCGATGGGGGCGTTGCGGCGGAACCTGTCATTGGAGCCGGCGCGCTAGAGTCCTCGACTATGAGTCCTAGTGTATCGGTCGATGTGGCTGGTGCAGCTACCAATACGCCAGCAGGCGTGGCGGTTGATGCCAGGGCTGCTTCTGCATCAACTTCTCATCAGGTATCTGACTTGCTCTTCTTTTCTTGTTGCCCTCTGCATAACTGATATCGGCCTTGAACAAAGCCGACGTTGGATTCCACGGTGTTGTCTACTCCCCAAGGAAGCCTCAAGGAGGGTTTGCACACCCTTCCGGTGGACGATGATGATGTAGTTGTTTCTTCTGTCGATAGCACTATGCGATCAGCCGCTTCTGCCAACCTATCGACGCAAGCGTTCTTGTACTCAGCCATAACATGGTGGGTTTTTCCTTAACTTGTTTTCATTCTTTCAGTCTTTCGCCTAGCAATTTTCCTTTGACGTTCGGCCATACATGGATGATGAAGCTGCTGGTGTTTCCTCATCGGTCGTGACTAAGTTGCCCTTGGTAGTGAAGGAGGTGTTGTAGGACTTGCTACATCACCTGGGGGATCTAATGGAGGTCCTAGTTAATGACTCATGACCGATACGGGGCTGCTTCAACGATGTCCTGGATCGCCTCTCGCTGAAGCTAGCCGATGCTCTCATGTCGGTCGCATACCTGGAGTCTATCGCCTGGAAGTGCAGCGAGCCATCAATCGGATAGCCGATTGAACTAGACGTGCATTGCTCTCGGAGGCGATGAAGACTCATAAGGAGGCGGCCATGAATGAGAGCACCCTCTTGGAGCGTATTTAAGTTGAGTCTTCGACTGTATCATAGGAGCTCGATCGTCTACAAACAAAAGAAGCCGACCTGGTAACAGAGCTGGAGGGGATTCTAGCAAAGATTGTCGAACAAGATGGTGTGGTAGCCTATTTCCCGGCTCGAGTTAACACCTAGAAACGCCTGCTTGCTAGTGTCGTCTTCTGTGGGCAGCGTCGTCATCGCCTCCTTCAATACATTCCTAGTTCGGATACCGAGGATAGGGCCATCCTTCATAATGTCGATGCAATTCGGCTACGGGCGATCAAAGCCATCCGTCGAGCCCTCTAACTTTCCGCGGGATCGGTGGTCTTGTAAAAAAACAATTACCCCTTTTGTAATATATTATCATTCGATTCCTTTGATTTGATGTTGAGTCTATTTGCGTTTTGCATCTAAGGGCGATGCTTCTGCATCCACTGTCTAAAGGCGATATCGTCGGTATCAATATTTTCTACGTGTAGATCTTTATGCTTCGTCCGAACGATCGCTCAATATTTCCTTAAGTGCTTCGCGTTCGGCCTCTTCCCTTGTCTCCGATGTAGTATCCTTCAATCTATTTATCCCATCGGGGATCTGGGTACTCACGAAGGTTGGGCTCAATTTGTCACAAGGTCTGACGTTTGCATTCTCGTAGTTCATCGGTTGCGGCAAAGTCTTGACCGAGTCCACCCTTCATTTTTTGGCACCGTCTTTACAAGACAAGTTTAGGCAGTACCTCATTAATTGGGTTGACACCATCATCTGATACTTCAATAAAGTTGCCATCCCAAGTCTTTCTGATAGACAGATGTTGGGGGAGATAATCCCGGAAGCCGAAGGAGGGCCCTCGGCCAGGGGGCCCGAAGCCTAACGCCGGGGGCTACCTTCTGGAGGCAAGGGGCCGGAGGCCTCCTTCCGGAGGGAAGGCGCCGGAGACCGCCCTCCGGCATGAAGACATCGGAGGCCGCCCTCCGGGAGAAGATGCCGGAGGCCGCCCTCCGGCAAGAAGGCGTCGGAGGCTATCCTCCGAAGGAAGATGCCGGAGGCCTCCCTCCGGGAGGACACCGGAGGCCACCCTCCGGGAGCAAGAGATCGGGGGTCCCCCCTCCCTCGACCCGCAGTGGAGCAAGAAAAGGACCGGGCGACCGTACGAAGGGGCGGGATCGCAATCTTCTGGGCCGTGTCAGGCGGCGCAGGCGGCGCCCGACACGGCTGCTGCGCTGTCAGAGTCAGATCTTCTTGTCTGTACTACGCATCGTCCTTTTTGTCTGTACTACCGACCGGTGTTCGGCCAGGTAGCCGTTGGCGGTCCAGAGGCGCTTGGCCCTCTGGACGGGGCGCCTTATAAATACCCCTCACCTACAGTTGTATAAACAGGCTCAACAGGGCATTGAATACACTACTCTCATTTTCCCTAAGGAAACCTGCTGGTTCAATCCGTCGTTCCAACAGTTGGCGCCGTCCGTGGGGACTCTAGTCCGAAAAGCTAGCGTCCTCCACACCCATCCATCCAAGCATGTCAAACCGGAAGGGAGCGAGCGCGGCCCCCCTACGCAGGTCAGCTCGTACCGCCGGGGCCGAGCCCGCCTCAGCCATCGACCCCAACCCTCCGGCCCCTACCGTTACGCCCGTCGGAACGGCGTTCTCGGTGGGGCCTACCCAGGCGCCGAAAGAGGCGCTCGAAGCTCGGGGCACTGACGGCCTACCCGAACCGACCTCCGCCAACCTGGTCGGGTCGCCGGGTGGGCCGCCGGAGCAGCGTCCCCCGAGTGGACCTCCAGTAGTGTCCCTTCGGACAGACTACGTCCGCTCGCGGGATCCCGACACCACTTCCAGGGGAAGCGGAAGTCAAGCTAATGCCCTGGCCGCCGAGAATGCTAGGCTGAAGGCGGAACTGGCCTTGTGGCGTCAGGAAGCGTCGCTCCGACCCCCGGCCCCTCCGAAGCCCTTCCGCGCCGCGAAAGCCGCGGTCACGGATTTAAGCGATGACGAGAACCCTCCGGATGAGGAGAACGCGTCTTACGACGAGGATTCTCCCCTGCACCCGGATCTCCAGAGGGTGCGCTTCGGTTCGAACTTTCGCGCCGCTAAGCTCCCTAAGTACTCCGGGGACTCCGACCCCGGCGAGTTCTCTCGTTCGTACGCCCTAGCGATAGAGGCGTCCGGGGGAAGCCGGGACGCCATGGCCAAATGCTTCCCCTTGGCGCTCGAAGGGATCGCCCTCCGGTGGTTCTGGTCCCTCCGGCCAGGGACTATTCACTCGTGGGAGCAGCTGAAGAAGAAGTTCGTCAACAACTTCCAAGGGACCTTCGTGGCCCCCATGTCCACCGGGAGCCTCTTCCAAGTGAAGCAGCAGCCCGGGGAGACCTTGCGGCAATACTCCCAGCGCTTCGCACACACCAAGGCCCAGATCAAGGGGCTCCCGGCTTCCTCCGTCATCGATGCGGCCCGAGAAGGCGTCACCCACCCAGGCCTCCTTGATAAGCTCCACCGGAAGCCTATCTCTTCGGTGGCACAGCTTATGACATACTTTGAAGAGTACACTCGGTCCGAAGAGGGCCAGATACGCCGGCAAGCGATGGTAGTCCCCGTCCGGGCCCCGAGCGCCAGGACATACGAAGCACCCCCGGACCCCAGCCGGGGCGAGCATCACGCTCCCGACTTCCACCGCCCGGAGCCCGCTCGGCAGGATCTCATCCATCGGGACTCTCGGCGAAGCCGAAAGCACTTTCGGGAGGAAGTCCTCAGTATCACCCCCCAAGCGCCCGCCAAGCACCTGCATACGCCCGGCGGAAATCGCCAGGTCGGAGCCAAGCCTCCACCCCGAGCGCCTTCCAGAGGAACCTTTTACTGCAGCGTCCACGGCGCGAACCGGAGCCACGACACCGACTCCTGCCGGACCATACTCGCCCTTCGCAGCGACTACCTCGAGCGCAATGCCGGTCGCGGCTCCTCCGACCTGGGGAACCCTACCCCTCGGCCAGAAGCGGTCTAAGTAGTTGGGCGCCGTGAAGAGCCGGAAGCCGTGACCCCGGTCGCGAAGTTCGGCGGAGTCCCGGCCCCCAAGCTGGAAGCCGCCCCAGACTGAGGCAAGCGAGTGGTCCTCCCCATATCCGGAGGGGGAGCCCTGGGAGCTCTGTCCAAGCGGCAGCGTCAAGACTATGTTCGGGAGGTCGGGCATATCGGCACGTCCGGCCCCTCGATCCTCCCAAAATGGTCTCATGTCCCCATCACCTTCACCGCCGAAGACGCCTCCGGAGTCAAGTTCCCGCATGCCGATCCACTCGTCATTTCGGCGGACATCGCCGGATCGACGGGGGGAGTTCCGCTGACATCATCTTCGTGCAGGCCTTCGATCAGCTGTGCTTATCGCGCAAGCACCTGTTGCCAGCTTCGCGCCCGCTCCAAGGTTTCACGGGCCCCCCACTCGATGCGCTCGGCCAGGTTCTGTTGGAGGTGACCTTCGGCAGCGCACCCCTCCAGCGCTGCGAAGAGATCTTGTTCGACGTCGTCGACGCTCCGTATGCCTACAACGCTATCTTCGGGCGGGGGATACTCAACCGCTTCAGCGCCATCGCCCACCACAACTACCTCTGCCTCAAGATGCCGACTCCCGGAGGGGTGTTATCCGTCCTAGGCGACCAAGCCGCAGCACGCCGGGTCGAGTACGGCCATTCAGCGCTGTTGGAGCCGCGGCAAGTCCACAGTGTCCGCGAAGGCGCTGATGAAGTCGGCCTCACAGGCAGCACCGATCCAGGGCAGAAGGGGCGCCCCGCCAAACCTCTCCCGGAGGGGGAAATCATCACCAAGACCTTGACCCAAGAAGGAAAAGAGTACCCGATCAAGTTCGGAGGGGGCTTGGAGCCGGAGGTTGCAGCACAGCTCGAGGCCATCATCTGCGGTAACCTCGACATCTTCGCATGGTCTGACGAAGACATTCCCGGCGTCGACCGCTCGATCGTCGAGCACTCACTGGCCGTCGATCCAAAGGCACGGCCGGTTCGCCAGGGGCTCCGGAGGCTTTCCACCGAGCGGGCCGAGCTCGCCAAAGCAGAGACCGACAAGCTGCTCCGCGCGGGGGTCATCCGAGAAGTGAGTCATACCGATTGGTTGTCCAACCCTGTGTTTGTCCAGAAGAAAACATCTGGCAAATGGCGCATGTGTATCGACTTTACCTCTCTGAATAAAGCTTGCCCCCGTGACCCCTACCCCCTGCCTCGCATCGACCAGCTTGTTGATTCCACAGCCGGAGCTGAACTCCTCAGTTTCCTCGACGCTTATTCGGGATATCACCAGATCTGGAAGACCAGTGAAGACCAGTTTTGTCACTCCAGCCGGAGTATTCTGTTACCTCCGAATGCCCTTCGGCCTCCGTAATGCCGGCGCCACCTTTTCAAGGTTAATCTCCAAAGCCTTAGGTCATCAGCTAGGGCGCAATGCGGAAGCCTACATGGACGACATTGTCATCAAAAGCGCCTCCAAGAGCCACCATGGCTCGGACATAGCTGAGACCTTCGACAGCCTCCGGCGATGTGGAATCCGGCTCAATCCAGACAAGTGCATTTTCGGAGCGCGCGCAGGGAAGCTGCTCGGGTACCTCGTCTCCAGCCGGGGCATCGAGGCCAGTCCAACGCAAGTCCAAGCACTGCAGAACATGGCTCCCCCCCAGAACCTCAAGCAAGCACAAAAGCTGGCCGGGCGGTTGGCCGCCCTTGGTCGATTTCTCGCAAAGTCAGCAGAACGAAGTTTGCCCATCTTCAAGGTGCTCCGGGGTTCCAAGCATTTTGAATGGACCCCCGAGTGCCAAGATTGTTTCCAGCAAATCAAGGACTACCTCTCCGGCCTCGTAGCCCTTGCCAAACCCCGGGCCGGCAATGCGGCGAGCGCGGCCTTGGTTCAAGAGGAGGAGCTCGGCGGGAAGCTGATCCAGCGCCCCGTCTACTTCGTTTCCGAGGTTCTGACCGAAGCTAAGGCTAGGTATTCCGAGCTTGAGAAGGTGGCTTACGCCCTCGTCATGGCCTCCCGGAAGCTCCGGCATTACTTCCTGGCCCATGACATCGTCATCCCAACCGCCTACCCGCTCGGAGACATGTTCCGGAACAAGGACGCCACCGGCCGCATCGGGAAATGGGCGGTGGAGTTGGCCCCGTTCGGGCTCTCTTTCGTTGCCCGGACAGCCATCAAGTCCCAAATCCTCGCTGACTTCGTCGCAGAGTGGACAAGGGCCCAGGAGCACACGAGCACCGACGCAGCCGAGGGGATCTGGACCGTCTTTGCGGATGGTGCTTACCAGGCCTCAGGGGCCGGGGCCGGAGCAGTCATTGTCTCCCCGTTCGGCCAGCAGGCCCTATATTCTGCCCGGCTAAGCTTCAAGGCCACCAACAATATCGCTGAGTACGAAGGCGTCCTCTTGGGACTTCGCAAGGCGCATGCGTTGGGAGCCGCGCGTGTGGTCGTCAAGACTGATTCCCAAGTGGTCGCCGGCCACATCGACAAGAGTTTCCGGGCCAAGCACCCGGACCTCGCCTCCTACCTCGACTCCATCCGCAAGTTCGAAGTATCCTTCAAGGGTATATCCATCCAGAACATTCCGCGAGGTGACAACGCCCAAGCATTCGCCCTCGCCAAAGCCGGGGCAGGCGCTCAAGCCCTACCGCCAGGGGCTTTCTTCGAGGAACTCGCTCAACCTTCGGCGCCCCCTCGCAGTGAGGCGCCCACCTCCGCCGCCCCGGAAGAGCCCGAACCGTCACCACGGCCAGCTCCAATATTGTGTACGGCCAACGCCGATTGGCGCGAGCCCATCCTGCGCACGCTAGCAGGTGTCGAGGACAGCCATCCCAGCCTAGAACAAGCTCGCCTGCAGCTCCGCGCGAGGTCATTCGAGGTTATCAATGGAGTTCTGTATAAATCCGGAGTATGCTCCCCACTCCTCCGCTGCGTCTCGCACTCGGACGGAGTTGCCATGCTACGAGAGATCCACGAAGGGCTGTGCGGGAGTCACCTGGCTCCGCGGGCCCTCGCAGGCAAGGCTCTTCGGCAAGGCGTGTACTGGCCCACTATCATCGCTGATGCTGAGGAACTTGTCCGCACCTGCCAGGGTTGCCAGTGGATGGGCCGGCGCAGTCACCGCCCTCCAGCAAGCCTGCTACCTATCCCCCCTGTGTGGCCTCTGGCCCGCTGGGGTATGGACCTCATTGGGCCGCTCCCCAGAGCAAGGGGAAACTTACGCTTCGCCGTGGTCGCCGTCGAATACTTCTCCAAGTGGGTTGAAGCAGAGCCATTGACCACCATTACATCCCGAAGCGTCCAGAAATTTTTCTGGCAGAACATCGTGTGCCGGTTCTGGCAGTTCGACGCTGGCACCTTCCGGGCGTTCTGCGACGAATTGGGAGTTCAGCTTTGCTTCGCAGCCGTGCGGCATCCCCAGTCCAACGGAGTCGTCGAGCGAGCCAACGGACACATCCTGTCAGGCCTCAATAAACGCATCGTCGGCTTAGCCAAAGGAGTATGGCCTGACGAGCTGCCCAAGATCTTATGGTCCATCCGGACGACTGTTTCTCGGGCCACCGGCTTCACCCCATTCCGCCTCTTGTTTGGCGATGAAGCAATGACACCAATAGAGCTTCGCGCCGGTTCGCTACGCGTCATAGCACCCGAAGCCGAGGGCGAGCGCACCGTCTCCCTCGACCTGGCCGAAGAGACACGGCTTCGCGCTGTCGCCAACCTATCCCACTATCAGAAAGAGACCAAGGGATGGTACGACCCAAAAGTCAAGCGCAATGAGTTCCAACCGGGGCACCTCGTCCTCCGCACGGTGGTCACCCCCACCATGTTGGGTAACAAGTGGGAAGGACCGTACATTGTCACAAAATCCGGGCGACCGGGATCCTACCGACTCGCTACCCTGGAAGGTGAAGAGCTGACGCATACTTGGCATGCAGAGCATCTGAAGCGCTATTTTCCATAAAACCATCGATGTATTTTACTAGTGGCTGATGACGCCTGTTTTTGCCTCCCAATTGTATAATAAAATCTTCAGACAAGTGTTTCGCCCAAAACAAATGGCGCAATGACTCCAGGAATTTCGCTTTCGGGTTCCGAGCTACGACTCGACGCACCCTCGCTCTCGGGTTCCGAGCTCCGGCTCGACGCACCCTCGCTCTCGGGTTCCGAGCTCCGGCTCGACGCACCCTCGCTTTCGGGTTCCGAGCTCCGGCTCGACGCACCATCGGGTTCCGAGCTACGACTCGACGCACCCTCAGGTTCCGAGCTACGGCTCGACGCACCCTCGCTCTCGGGTTCCGAGCTACGACTCGACGCACCCTCGCCCTCGGGTTCCGAGCTCCAGCTCGACGCACCATCGGGTTCCGAGCTACGACTCGGCGCACCCTCGGGTTCTGAGCTACGGCTCGACGCACCCTCGCTTTCGGGTTCCGAGCTCCGGCTCGACGCACCATCGGGTTCCGAGCTACGACTCGACGCACCCTCGGGTTCCGAGCTACGGCTCGACGCACCTCGCTCTCGGGTTCCGAGCTATGACTCGACGCACCCTCGCCCTCGGGTTCCGAGCTCCGGCTCGACGCACCATCGGGTTCCGAGCTACGACTCGGCGCACCCTCGGGTTCCGAGCTACGGCTCGACGTACCCTCGCTTTCGGGTTCTGAGCTCTGGCTCGACGCACCATCGGGTTCCGAGCTACGACTCGACGCACCCTCGAGTTCTGAGCTACGGCTCGACACACCTCGCTCTCGGGTTCCGAGCTACGACTCGACGCACCCTCGCCCTCGGGTTCCGAGCTCCGGCTCGACGCACCATCGGGTTCCGAGCTACGACTCGGCGCACCCTCGGGTTCCGAGCTACGGCTCGACGCACCCTCGCTTTCGGGTTCCGAGCTCCGGCTCGACGCACCATTGGGTTCCGAGCTACGACTCGACGCACCCTCGGGTTTCGAGCTCCGGCTCGACGCACCCTCGCTCTCGGGTTCCGAGCTAAGACTCGACGCACCCTCGCTCTCGGGTTCCGAGCTACGACTCGACGCACCCTTGCTCTCAGGTTACGAGCTCCGGCTTGACGTGGTGTGCATTCTCCGCACTTTCTCTCATAAACTACTTAGCGCCCAGCCGGCAAGCCGGCTACCCGCTAAAGGGGGGGAAGAGAAGGAGCAAGGCGTAGACTGCAGTAAGCACAGAAGGTATACAATGTTCATTACAAATCGAAGAAGAAAATCAAGAAAAGTTCTCATCCAGGCCAAGCAAGAACCGCGGGCCCCTCCGGTTGGAAGGGCCGCTCGAACCGAAGCACGCTTCGATCGAAGTCATGAGCGCGCTTCGCCCGGACCTCTCCTTCCTCTTCCTGCGCTCCTCTTCCTTCTTCTGGGCGCGAAAAGCCCTTTGATCCGCTTGGAGCTGAGCCCAGCTACGCAGACCGCCCTCTTCGGGGGGCGCTTCGCTCAAACCGGCCTCCGTGTCGGACCAATCAACCGGTTCAGGAGATGAAGACGGCGAGCGGGACCTTCTTTCTTCTTCCTTCACATGGTTCAGAACCCCTTGGAGGACGTCGGGGTCCGCGCGTCCGTCACTGCCACGGGGAAGAACGAAGCGCGCAGGCCGGTTCGCTCGCATAGCCTCGAAGATAGCCCAGCGATGTCGAAGGGCGTCGTCGGAATCGAGCATCTCGACGTCACAGTCGCAACCACAAACACCCTGAGTAAGCTCCGGAAAAGTACTCTTTATTAATATATGACCAAGTTTCCTAAGCTATTACAGGGTAAGGCAAGGATAGGTTTCTAAAAGCTACACCTTCGGGTCCGGCAAGCGGGCCGAGGCCGAAGGCTTCGAAGGAGCCGGAGGACCGCGAGCACGGAGCGCCTCTTCCAGCCAAGCCTGGATCGCCGCAGGGCCCTCGGTCTGCCAGACCGCCTTGAGCGCCCTCCAAGACTGGTTCAGCGCTAGGCTCGGCGTCTGGAGGTGGTCCCCCACGAAGGTGACCGGATGCGGGCTCGAAGACGAAGGAAGCGGGAGCCCAGACGCCTCGAAGTGCCGAAGAATCCCGTATGCAGCCACCCGAGCGGACACCTCGCCATACTGCGCCATGGCAAGATGTATTTGCCGGATGGCGGATCGGATGAACTTCACTCGGCGGACTAGGGGCTCCCGGGCGATGTCAAACGAGCCGCAGTCGGTGCCGTAGCGCGCCAGCACCTTCCGCAAAGCTTCCGCGGCTTCGGCCGCCGTCTTCCCGGCCTCAGCAAGCTCCTCGGTGGCCTTCCCGTCTCGGGCGTTGAAGTCCACCTCGACCTGCTCCATCTGGGCCAACCGGGTCTCGAGGGCTTCGATCTTAGTTGCCACCTCCGAGGCCTGGGTCTGCAGCCGGGACACCTCCCCTTCGAGCCGCTCCGCTTCCGCGGCCCGGGACCGGAGCGCCTCCGCTTCGGCAGCTCGAGTTCGGAGGGCGTCGACCTCCACTTACAGCTCGTCGGCACGGGCAGCCCGAGCGCGGAGCCCCTCCAACTCCGCGACGCGGGCCCTGAGGGAGTCCGCCTCCGCCGCTTGGGCCTCCAATGCTCCGACCCTCGACGCCTGAAGCCGGAGGGCCTCGGCCTCCGACGACCGTTCGCGGGCTAACCTCTCCGCGGTAGCCACCCGGGTCGCGAGCTCCGCGGCGTATGCCTCGTGATGTTGGCGTTCGGAAAGCAGGGCGGACAGCTGCCCCTACGCTAGTGCCACCACCTGCGTACGAAAATGATGGTCAAACGGGGAGCTAGGGGAGCGTCGAATATGTCCGAAGAAAGTACCTGGCCCGCGGCCGTCTCGATGGCCCTCCCGAGGTCCAGGCCATCTGATAGCCCCAGTTCGCCTATCACCGGAGCCTCGCGCAGCCGCAAGTAATAGTCGTGGACCGGGGCTACCTTGGACGTGAAGTCCTCGCCGTCCGCCAAGAAGGGGCGCAGGAGCGGCACGGAGCCTTGCGCGGATCGATGATCGGTGGGGGGCTGAGGCCGGGTCTCAGCGTCTCCGGCAGACTCCCGAGGGGCCCTTTTGGTGCTTCTGGACTCAGCCTCGTCTTGCGAACTCGAGGCCCTCCTCGCGGCGACAGGGGCTCTGGACCTCGCATCCGGAGTGTCTGCGGGGTAGGGGACGACTGGTTCCACACCTCCGGCCGGTGTGTCTACGTGAGCGAACAAGAGTTAAAAGGGGAAGAGCCCCTAGCGCGCGAAGAAGTGCTGCTAAGTTATTTTACCTGCGTCCGCAGCGTCGCCAGGGCAGTCCGGGGGCTGGAGATGACCCGACGGGCTTGGGCGGTAGAAAAGGTTGTCGATGGAGTTCAACGGAGAACCCGCCGCCGCCGCGGCCAGTTCAGCCTCTCTGTCGGCGCTCTTCTCGATGGCGCCAAGCGGGTCGACTAGGCCCCCGCGGTCCAAGCTATCCGCGGCCCTGCTCCCGGAGGAGCCCGCGGAGCCCCCCGCCAGAACAGGTCCGAGCGAGGAAGCGGTTCCGGGGCGCGGCGTCGCTTCGGCGGTGCGTGCCCCCTGCCCAGTCCCCGGCGCGGGCTCCGTTGGACTCGGGCGAAGGGTAGCGTCTTCGCTTCCTCTGGCGTCCGGCCGGACCAGCGAGGTCTGAACTGGAATCGCCGGAGGATCTCCCGACTCCGATTGGACCCCCTCGCTGGATCCCTCGCCTTCGGAGTGAGAGGCCGAAGAAGGCCCCGGGGACAACTGCCTCGGCCCCTTCACTATCTTCTTCTTTTTCGAGCGGCCCGGGGAAAGGCCACCGTCGGCGTCATTCGCCTTCCTCTTCGAGACGTCCCGAAGGACCTCACCCTCCGGGAGGAGCGGGGGCGTGAGCTCGAGCATCCCCCACACCCTGTTGAAGCGCTCCCAAGAGCCCACCAGCTCCAGCCGACGGGCCCGTTCGGCTGCGGTCGGGACCCCGAGGATCCTCTCCGCCTGGCGGGTAACTTCCTCGGGCGTTCGAGCGACGAGCGATCCTGCATCTCATCGTCAGGGCCGGGGTACTCCTCGAGCGCAAAAGATAAGAACAAAAGCAACCAAAGTCGACGCTTACCGAGCCAGCGGGAGAGCTCCACTGGCATCGACCCGTCTCGGCTGCTCCGGAGCGATGCGGGCCACTCCTCCTTCAGCGGAGGGATCTCGAGGGCCACGAACTCCTCCGCCAAGTCCCGCATGCTCATTCGGCGGGCGACGATTTGGAGAAGTTGTACCCTCGCAGAAATTATCCCGGCATTGGTCTCGACGCGCGCCTCTCTCCGGAACCAGATGTGGCGCGGGATCCTGGCAAGGCCGGAGGCGAGCCCTACGCGGACGTAGAACCACCGGTTCACCCACTTCGAATACCACCTCTCATTGGTAGCCTTCGCCGGGAAAGAGTCCGCATACTTCCTTCGGAGCTGAAAGTTGATGCTCCCGAAGGCCAGTACCCGGCCACCTTTCTTCTTCGGCTGGCAGAGGGCTTCGTGCATCACTGCGAAGACTTCAGCCCTCCCCTCGCAACCTTCGGCGCGCATGGCCCATTCGAAGATGGCGAGGCGGGCCACGGCATTGGGGGACAACTGCGGGAGCTCCAGGTGGAACGCGTCCAGCACCCCAGCGAGAAGCTCCGAGGCAGGGAACCCTAGGCCCGCGTCAAAGAAGGCTTCAAAGACGACGACCTCGCCTTCCCGCGGCTGCGGGGCCGTCTCCCGGCCCGGCTTCCTCGCCGGCGTCCCAGGATCGAGACGGCCCCTGGTCGCTTGCTCAATCGACGCCTCGGTGCACGCGGACGTCCCGAGCTCCAAGGTCTGCTCCCGGAACCACTCAGAGGCGGGGCGGAGCTCGCGCGCACCGCACACCCCTGACGAGTCGGTCGCTGTCGCCGCAGCTGCCGCCGCCATCTGGCATTGCAAGAAGCGCGGATCCATCGCCATTGCAGGGGCAGTCTCCCTCGCCATCCCTCGAGAGCCGAGAGAGAGAACGCAGAGCTCAGGGAGCAGGGTGAATGGCGGTTTGAGTGGCTAGAGCTGGCGCGTATGGGTGAGTGAGGAGGAGGCCGCGCGGCAGATTATATCTAGTCGCAGGACCGACGGTTCCTCTTCCGGTTCGGTTAATGTGTGAACGCGACGGTCGCGCAGCACCGCGTTTGAGACCAGCTAACGCATCGGGGCGCGGCGGCGGCCTCCTGGCGGTTCGCCTCCTCGATACCCTCTGCGCGTGAATTAACTGCTTCCGGCGGCGCCCGCCCGGCTCCTCGGGGTCAGGGTCCCCCGGTCAAGGCGTGTTGGTCTCCCAACAGTTTGGTCAAACTTCCTTCGGCACGATAGAAAAGGGGACTCGAGGCGGACCTCAACCCTCCGGCCCATTCGCGCCTCCTTACTCCGAAGCCCCTCCGCGCCGTGGCGGATTCGGTGCCCCAGTACAAGGTACGCACCAATGAGGACTATCAGGATTATATTTTGTGCTTCCACCCCCTCTTGATGCAGGGCTACGAGCGGGAAGAAGCGAGGGGCTACTGTTGGGGGAGATAATCCCGGAAGCCGAAGGAGGGCCCTCGGCCAGGGGGCCCGAAGCCTAACGCCGGGGGCTACCTTCTGGAGGCAAGGGGCCGGAGGCCTCCTTCCGGAGGGAAGGCGCCGGAGACCGCCCTCCGGCATGAAGACATCGGAGGCCGCCCTCCGGGAGAAGATGCCGGAGGCCGCCCTCCGGCAAGAAGGCGTCGGAGGCTATCCTCCGAAGGAAGATGCCGGAGGCCTCCCTCCGGTAGGAGGACACCGGAGGCCACCCTCCGGGAGCAAGAGATCGGGGGTCCCCCCTCCCTCGACCCGCAGCGGAGCAAGAAAAGGACCGGGCGACCGTACGAAGGGGCGGGATTGCAATCTTCTGGGCCGTGTCAGGCGGCGCAGGCGGCGCCCGACACGGCTGCTGTGCTGTCAAAGTCGGATCTTCTTGTCTGTACTACGCATCGTCCTTTTTGTCTGTACTACCGACCGGTGTTCGGCCAGGTAGCCGTTGGCGGTCCAGAGGCGCTTGGCCCTCTGGATGGGGCGCCTTATAAATACCCCTCACCTACAGTTGTATAAACAGGCTCAACAGGGCATTGAATACACTACTCTCATTTTCCCTAAGGAAACATGCTGGTTCGATCCGTCGTTCCAACAACAGACGACTTCTTCTATCTCCCATACTGATAAATCGGCTATAGCTATGATAACTGATTTATCGGTGGGGACAATTTCCACCTGATCGTTGACCCACTGTACTAGGCTTTGGTGCATTGTCGAGGGCACGCAACAATTTACATGTATCCAATCACACCCCAGCAACAGGTTGTAATATCTTTTTCCTTCTATAATGAAAAAGGTAGTCGACATCGTCTTGCTCCCAACCATTAGTTCTGCATTCAACACTCCCATCGTGTCTAACGATTTTCCACCGAAGTCCCTTAATTCCATATTAGTTTTGATGAGGTCCTCGAGTGTTTTTCCAAGCTTACAGAAGGTGGCATAAGACATCAAGTCAACAGTCGCCCCTCTGTGTATCATCATCTTGAACATCGGCTTCCCATTAGCCAATCCTTTGGTATAAAGAGGTCTTAGATGTCGATGCTTAAGGTCTTCTGGTTTGTCAAAAACTGCAAGTTGTGGAGCCAACACTAATTGAGCCATTGTATCGGCATTTCCCACGTTGTCCCCGCAGGGTGCCCGATACTTTGTAGGGAGGAAGAAAATCATGTTTATCCCCGCGTCCTTCTTATCATCGTGATCTACCTTATCTTTCGGTCGCAATTCACTTTTGATTCTGTGGGCCGATCGGCTTCCTCGTTGCCCATTTCTGCCTTCAGTTCTCTTTGTCGTAGACGTTGCACCCTTCTCTTCTGGTTCCTCATGAAAATCCCGCTAGAGCACAATTGCGGCTTCTCTAGCGTGATCTTGTCGTTATCGGTTGATTGGCCGGTTTCCTTGGCATTGATAGGGCCGAGCCTATCCAGTATTGATACCCTTTGTGGGGACAGCCTTTGGTGGACTTCTTCTTGATCACGCGGCCTTGATCTAACGTTATGTGGCCAGTGATCGTCTTGTGCCCTGCCTTTGGTGCCACACCCCAAGCAGTTGTCCATTGACGGTAGACGTAGCCCCTCGTTCCAACAAAGCCTAAAGAATTCACACTTCCAATGGGGATTGAAATGTTAGTAGCTACAGCTGTCTTCATCGTCCATCCTCTCCTTCGACTTCCTTTGAAATTTACTAATGAGGTCCGAAGAAGTGATGTTGTGGCTGGTCCGCTTGCTCCTTTTTTTCTCAAGCCGATTGTCAGTGTGATGCGAGTGCACCATGTTGACTGGGAACGGATGATTGTCGATGTTCATCGGCTTCTTTCCGTCTTCAAACTTGATTTGGCCTTACTCTATGGCCGATTGGATCTACTACCTAAACATCTTTCACTCATTAGTGTGATGCAATGACGAGTTATGCCATTTACAATACTTTCTCTTCTTCACTTCATTAGTAGGTGGTATCACGTGACTAGGTGACAAGTGGATCTGCTTCTCATTGAGCAATAGATCGAATATTTTATCGGCCTTGTTGATGTCGAAGTTGTATTTTCCCTCTTTATCGGCCAATTTCACCCAGGGGGATGCGACTTGTTTCTTGTTTTTGGACCATTAGGCCATACCGACTTCCGCATCTGAATCACTACTCTCGTCGGAGTCCAAACGGTATACCTAAGTGTATGCCACCTTCTTTTGGTACATGTCTCTTTTGCTTCTTGGAATCGTTTATTATGTGTTGATACCCTTTGCACCAGTTGGGAGAGGCTTTCGAACTCATATGATGAAAATCTCTCCTTAATTGGGTTCAGGAGTCCCTAAAACGCTAACTCCACCAACTTGGTGTCATTAAGGCTCAAACTTTAGCATCTGCTCCATATGTCTCGGAACCTCTGGACATAATATTGTACCGACTCATCCATCCTCTGCCTTACGGTTGTCAAGTGGGTGAGATTCATCTCTTGAATACCAGCAAAGAAATATTGGTGAAACTTCTTCTCCAAATCCGCCCATCCTTTGATGGAATCCGTCGGCAGTGAGGCAAACCACGCGAAGGCCGATCCTGATAGAGAGAGCGAAAAAAAATCAGACCTTCAGCGCTTCGTCGGTCGATGCCTCTCCACAATGGGCGAGGAAACGGCTGATGTGCTCGATCGTGGAGACCGAGTCTTGTTCTGAGAACTTGGTGAAGTCGGGTACCTTGTATCGGTCAGGCAGTGGTACTCGGTCGAACCATTCTAGGTACGGCCACTGATACATGTACGTCTACTCTTTGGGCCACCTATTCACACATTCATCTTCTTGTTGCCCCGATGTTGGGTAGGGTTGTGCTCCGAAGTTCATGGTCCTATGGTACCCTTGAGGAATGTTGCCGAGTGCCCCCCTAGGCGGCACGACATTAGGTAGCACGTTCCTTGCGACACCATATGTGACTTGTGGGGCCTCTTGTCTTATCGGCCTAGGGCCTGTCGTTGAGAATGGCACCAACGCACCTCTTTCGAGGTTATATGGCAAACTCGATGGCAAGTCCCAAGTAGGGACCGATGGTTGGATAGTCATGTTTCCTTCATAGACGATCGAGAAGGCTGGTCGTTCCAGTCTCATCGGCCCTTACGGCTGTGGAGCCGGCCAAGTGTGCTACAAATTTTGTAGCAATCTGGTCTGAGTATCAAGGAAATACGTCGGACTTTGTGGTGGCTCGTGGTCTATAGTGCCATCAATAGTCTTCTTGATCAGCCCGTGGAGGGTGTTGACCAATGTTCTATATTGATTGATGAGTGCATGGTGAAGCGCGTTGTCGACAATCTCCTAGAAACCAACATGGGAGCTTTCTGTCGGCTAACTGATCTCCATGGCCGCCACTAGTCTCGGTAATGGATCTCTTAGGATGGGACCCGCTTGAGTCATTCTGTAGGATTGCAGGCACAACTCCCAAAAAGCATCAACGTGTTTTCTTACCTCTACCCTTTGCCATCAGTCAAGGTCTCTAGGGTGATCGGAATGATGTTGTCATCGTTGAGTTCACCCGCCATGGATGAATTGTTGAAGTTTCGTCCCAACGGGCGTGCCAAAAAGCGTGTTGGTGCATTTTTTGGTCACACTTTGACACACGCGTGGCCTAGGAGATCTGCTTAACTCCTTAGGAGTCATGTTGAAGATCATGGGCCTCAGGGCTCCAGAAGTGATGAGTGACTATCAACGGACGTCATTAGAGAGAGAAGAAGAGAAGAGTTGAAGAGTAATTTGTCGTGTCTTGGGCCGTGTTTGACTCAGGTACACGGGCGGTGAGTGACTGCTGAGCAGAAGGGCCATGGAGAAGAGAGGTTTTAAGCTTTTTCAAATGAATGTCAAGAGTGCTTTTCTAAATGGGTAGACGGAGGAGGAGGTCTATGTTAGGGAGCCCCTCAGTTTTGAAAACCCTAAGTGTTGGGGGGAAATACTTCATCCCCAGAGCCATTAAGATCAAAAGGCAAAGACAATTTATGCAGCTTTAGGACAGAAGCTTGCCCCCAAGTTGATGAAGTTTCCGAGCCGAAGGGTCCTCCGAACCCTAGTTCGAAGATACCCTCCGAAGGCTCCGTCTCTACAGAGGGAAACAGCAAGATTGATGGGACGTCTTCCTTATCTATCTTCTTCGAATACATTTTACTATTTTAGCCCTATTCGGGGTACCGAATAGTTTCCACTATGTCGGTTGTAATTGAGGGGTAAAAAGGTCTTTTCCTTAGAGTTTTTACCTATAAATACCCCCATTCTCACCCTGTAATAGGCATCGAATACTCAGATATTCAATACACAACTTCGAACTACTTTGAGCTATTATCCTATTCGGAGGCTTAAGATAGTTCAGTTCACAAACTCATTGTTTGTTAGTTCTTAATCTTAGAGAACCTGTTAGCGTAATATTTTATGCCAATAGTTGGCGTAGTCCGTGGGGAACTTAGTTCTAAAATCTAGTTCTCTACCGCTGACTGCACTTCGAAGAGCACTTGCGGAGGGAGCTTTGGAGTCTCAGGATTCCGCGCACCCTTCAATAAGGGGCTTCCTAGTGCAGTTCGAAGGCCTTTCCTCGCGTTCCCAAACCAGTCGAAGTCTTTGGTCTTCGGACATTAACTCCGTTAGCCATGCCTCCCAAGCGGAGCCTAGCCACCGATCCTCCTCGAAGGTCCCCTCGGACCAACGGTGCAGGACCCTCAGTCATTCCACCAACCCCCGATGGGGTCCCCAGACCTCGAACATCCAAAGGTCCCTAAGCAGCTCCCTCGGTGCTCCGAACTGATTACCTCAGTTCCCAAGAGCCGGAGATCCCCTTTGGAGGAGATGAAGACCTTCCTGAGGACGCGGCTGCCCAGCTTGCGCGGCTTCAGGAAGAAGTAGCAAGGTGGAGGCAAGAAGCGGCAGATAGACTTCGCTCTCAAGCCTTCACTCATGATCAGGAGGCACCCCAAGACGACGGTCCTAGTAATCATCCTGAAGCTCTTCAAGTCCCGGAGGAAGCCGAGAATGCATCCTTCGACGACGAGTCTCCGTTGCATCCGGACCTGTAGAAAGTTCCCTTCGACCCTAGGTTCAAGGCCTTGAAGCTGCACAAGTACTCCGGTGGGTCTGACCCCGGAGAGTTCTCTTATTCGTATGCCTTGGTGATAGAAGCCAGCGGAGGGTTGAAACATGCATGGCATGTAGAGAACCTTAAACGTTATTATGCTTAGGGGCTCCTTGTAATCAATTGTAAAAGTACCTTTCTAAGTTAAATAAAGATGGAGGTTTGAATTATGTTTACTCTTCAAATATTCTTTACTCCTAGTCGACGCATCAGGAGAACGGAGATGCTTGCGGAGGTAAGCATATTTCAAGGAACCCATCAAACGGCCTTCGAACCATTGGTTCAAGGATTCCGTAAAAGAGCTGAAGGTGGCCAGCATACGGATTCCAGGCTCCGGCTTGTTAGGATCCGTAGAAGAGTCTAAGGACTTTAAAAGAACATATTTCTGGCCTCTAGGTTCGAAGCATCTGTAAAAAAGCCGAAGGTGGCCAGCCTATAGATTCCAGGCTTCGGCTTGTTAGGATTCGTAGAAGAGTCTAAGGACTTTAAAAGAATAGATTTTCGGCCTTCGGGTTCGAAGCATCTGTAAAAGAGCCAAAGGTGGCCAGCCTACGGATTCCAAGCTCCGGCTTGTTAGGATCCGTAGAAGAGTCTAAGGACTTTAAAAGAACAGAGTTCCGGCCTCCGAGTTTGAAGCATCTATAAAAGAGACGTAGGTGACCAAGCAATAAGGTTTCAAGGGTCTGGCCCAATGAAACACTTTTAAAGTCCTAAGCGACTGCTATTGGAGCTTACAAGTGTAAACTTAGCTCCGAAACTTATAAACATCATAATACAAACGTATAGTTCGAAGAACTAAGCGAAGAGTGAAGTATGATTACCAAGTGTTATGCGAAGCATCAGGTTGTTAAATCAATCATTGTGTCATACGGACCCTATCGCAACGCGTACGGTCCCCCACCCACAAAGAGGGGCAGTGGAGTAAGGAACAGTCAAGTGATGCTTCCGAAATAGATCATATTAATTGGATAATCATATTATATTATATCAAGAGAAATTTTGGTATAAGCCTAGATAAAAATGGAGACCCCTCCGACCTCTAGAGCTATTCCTAGGACCACCTCGGTCTTCGGAGCCCGGAGTTATTAAAACTTTCCTCTTGGCCCGAGTGCTTTTCTTCTTCGAAGCTCGCAGTTTCTTCTACTCTTCTTGAAGTTTAGCCCAGGACAGAAGTCTTTCAGAGCTACCTTCCGCTGGGTCTTCGGCTTGGTACTCCGAGTCAGACCAATCTATGTATTCGGAGGACGAAGATGTTGCTTCCTTATCCTCTTCCTTAATATAAGCTAAGATTTTATGATGGACTTTGGGTGTTATTTCCCCTTGATCTCCTCGAGGAACAAAGAAGCGTGAGCGTCGGTAGGGCCTTAAGCTTTCAAGGACAGCCCACTGCTGGCGGAGCCCTTTGCTAGGCTCCAGTACTTCGAGGTCGGGTTCCGAAGTGCATAGCAAAACCTAAGAATAAACATCCAAGCAAAGACTCCCCGTTTATAAACTTTTCATTCATTAAGATAAAGGGCTTTTACAAGATTTCTTGTACATGCTTAAGCGCCCCATGAAGCTAAACCTTTGGGTCAGTTGGCGGAGCAGGAGGAGTCAGAGCCGGTGAAGTCAGAGTTGGAGGCTTCGTCTGAGCTTGCTTCTGCCGGTGAGCCTCGTCAATCCAGGCTTTGGCTGCAGCTTTGTGGTTCGTTTTCCAGATCGTCCGGAAAGCTTCCCAAGCAAAGGCTACATACAAAGAAGGAAGCAACAAGTCTTCAACGGCGAAGCCTGCAGGCATTGAACCCCCTACCGGAGATATAGAAATCCCAAGGGCTTCGACATGACGAAGGACTCCAATTTCGGCTACCTACCCAGAGATCTCTCCGTAGCGAATCCCGGAGCCCTTCATCAACTTCATTGCCGCTTGGATCATCTTCAGCTTCCGCTCGAGGGGCTCGCTCACCACAGCTGAAGACAAAGGGCACATCGTTCCAAAATATTCCAGGGTACCCCGGAGGGTATCCATGGTCTTTTCAGCAATGGTGGTGTGCTTCATTTCCACCGCTTCCAGCTCAGAAGCAGAAGAAGAAATTTCGGCTATTCTTGATAGTAGAGTGCTCTTCTGAGCCAGCGCTTGTTGAACCGAATCTTGGAGCTCTACAAGTTGTGCGCTGGAGTCTGCTGCTGCTCGCCAAAGCTTCTAGACCTTCGCCCTAAGAACCACACGCTCGGCTTTGATCTCTTGGACCGAAGCCTTGAGTGTAGTGTTGTTCTCTTTCTCAACCCGGAGTGCTTCGTCAAAAATGGCTTTGGCCCTCTTCTCCTCGAGGAGCTCCTCCTCTAGTTGTAGTGTTTTGTCTTCGGAGCCTTTGAGGGTGGACTGGAGGGTGGTAACCTTCCTTTTGAGCTGATTAGTTTCAAGCTCATTGGAAGTCACTGCCGCTCTAGCAAGGATGAATTGCTGCAAAAAAGCAAAGTGAGTACAAAGTAATTTCATTAATCGAATACACTTGATATATGTTGCATACCTGAAGGGCAGCCCTTTCGAGGGCCAAATCGAGCTCCGGTGCTGTGGCTTTGCTCAAGACGGAGACCAGTTCGAAGCTCGCGACCTCTTAGCCTTTGTCTGCCAAGGGTTCCAGGAGCATTTGGAGCCCTGTCCGTTTCTTCAAAAATAGAGCCAATAGAGGAAGCCATGACAGGGCCCGACGGTCGTCTATAGCAGCCTCCTCCTCCAAATTGCTCGCCGAAGGGTCGTTGGAGGAGGGTGTCGCCGTCAAAGCAGGAAGGGGGTTGAAGCTTGTCATACTCTTGCCCCTCCCTGGCACAAAAACCGGAGCTGCTGCTTCGACTGGAGTGGATCCTCCTTCGATTGTTGCCCCCGGTCAGAATTACTTCACCCAAGACAGCTTCACTCGTTGGAGCCGCTGCATCAGCCGGAACATCAGCTCCGAGTGAAGCCAAAGCTCCACCGGTGCTCGGAGCCATGCCGCTTCTCGACACATCTACAAAAGTTAAGGTATTCATTGAATATTTGTTGTATGGTAATCGTTGCAGGAATTTCAAAGGCAATAGCTTCGAGGTATACCTTCGTCCACACCTTGGGGGAGAATTTTGGGGACCTCCAGGACTTCGTACATCTGAAGATATTCTTCGATGTCATCCGTCGAAGTTTGCTACAGAGCAGCCGCAGCTGATGTCCCAACCTCCGGCACTACCACTCCAGCCACGGGTGAGTTAGGATTTACTAACCCAAGTTCTGAGCTGGCTGCGGTGGGTTCGGAGGAGATTGCTGCATCTGCCACCGCAACTTCTTGAGGAGGGCCTCCGGCTATAGCTGGAGACTCATCCTCACTATCTTGCAGAAGGTAGTCTTCAAGGGCCTTCCCCATCTGGACATTGGGGGAGAATTTTGGGGTCCTCTTGGACTTCGTACATCTGAAGATATTCTTCGAGGTCATCCGCCGAAGTTTGCTCCGGAGCAGCCGCAGCTGATGTCCCAACCTCCGGCACTACCACTCCGGCCACGGGTGAGTTAGGATTTACTAACCCAAGTTCTGAGCCGGCTGCGGTGGGTTCGGAGGAGATTGCTGCATCTGCCACCGCAACTTCTTGACGAGGGCCTCTGGCTATAGCTGGAGACTCATCCACACTATCTTGCAGAGGGTAGTCTTCAAGGGCCTTCCCCATCTGGACATTGGAATCTTTTTCTTCTGAGCCCTCCGAAGAGGAACTCTGAATGTCTAGAGAGGAAGGCGAAGATACCGGAGATGCTTGAGGAGGAGGCTTCACTGTCTTCTTCCCCTTCTTGACGGGGGTCTTGGCGCCTCTCTTTGAGGGTTCGGCGGTGGTTTTCCTCTTTCGGGGGGCCACTCCCGTTGAGTCGAAGTCTGGTAGGGGAGGAGGCTCCATTCCAAGAGCACTCCATACCCTGTTGAAGCGCTCCCAGCTTCCCACCAGCTCTACCCTTCGCTGCTTCTCCACCATTGTAGGGGCTTCGAGCATCCGTTCAGTGGCTCTTGCAATCTGTTCCGGAGCTAACGCCAAAGGAGCCACTGAAAAAAGGTAGCATTCTATTAAGTATGTTATCTGGTTTCTAATGTGTTAATGCAGAAAATGTGAAGACTTACGTAGGCTTTGAAGCTCCCCCTCCGAAGCATTTTGAAATGCAATCGTCCAATTAGCTTCACTCGGAGGGCGATGAATTCCTCAGCCAGATCCCGCATGCTCATACGGCTGGCCACCAAAGAAAGTAACCCAAGCCGCGTCAAAAGCAAGCTTGGGTCCGGAGTAACCTTAGCTTCCTTCTGGTACCAGATCTCTTGTAGGGGCCCTGCGAGGCTGGAATCCTCTACGACTCCAGCGTAGAACCACCAGAGGATCCAATTGGTGTACCACCGATCGTTGATGGCCTTTGCCGGGAAATGCTGCACGTACTCCTTCCGAAGTGTGAAATTAACACTTCCGAACGCCGTTAACACCTTGGTGTCTCCGAGTCCGTCTTGTGGCTTCGGTTGGCAGGAGGCTTCGTGAGTAGCAGTGAAGACCTCCGATCTCTCTTCGCACCCTTCCGCCCGAAGGGCCCATCCGAAGATGGCTAATCTTGCTTGGCGTTGGGGGGCAACTAAGGCAAGGTGATGTGGAATATGTCTAATACCTCTGCTAGGAAGTTAATTGCAGGAAGTCCCAGTCCGGCTTCAAAGAAGGCATCAAAGACCACCACTTCTCCTCTCCGTGGCGTTGGGGTCACCTCTGTTCTAGGGACTCGAGTCCTCATGATGGGGCCCAGCTTCCCGTTCACCGCTTCCTCGATGGAGTCCGCCATACTCGCCGACTACCCGAGGATGAAGCTCTAGGGCAATGGCTTCTTGGACGGTGGGCGGAGCTCCCAAGGGTTCTTTGGCCAAGAACTCCCCGGAGCTCCCACCATGGTCGCCACTGCTGATGCTGTCCATGCTTGCCTTTGCGCCAGAGTTCCTGCCGCGGCCGGCACCGTCGCGCTGGTCCTCACCATTGGTTGGTTGCTCAGGAGGTTGGGGAAAGTTGGGAGGTTGAAGAAAGGAAACTTAGAAGCAAAGCTCTATAAAAAATACCGATGAGCTCCGGCTCCCCCTTTTATAGCCTTTCCACTAGTTACTGCATTTCGAACATGCGTTCACATTGCAGGCTCGGCTTCTATCACTGATAAGTGGGACCAGAAGGTAAAAAAGGTGTGAACCCACGGTAAAGTTTTGTTCGTTACTTTTTCTGGGAGCCTAACGACTACTTGAAGGGTAACGACTCAAAATTAACGGCTCTTCACGATTCTTCACCTCCGCAATGGTTCATTTCCTTGCGAAGCGTTCATACAAAAGTCCCAGTTCGAAGCTTCCGTCGGACATACTTCGATGTCAAAGACACTTCGAATAGCTGTAATACCTTCAAATTTTAAGTCCCTGAATATGAAAATATTTCTTGCGTATACTGCTCTCCTGCTATACAGGTTAAATTGGAGAAGCGTATTCGAGGGGCTACTGTTGGGGGGAAATACTTCATCCCCAGCGCCATTAAGATCAAAAGGCAAAGACAATTTATGCAGCTTTAGGACAGAAGCTTGCCCCCAAGTTGATGAAGTTTCCGAGCCGAAGGGTCCTCCGAACCACAGTTCGAAGATACCCTCCGAAGGCTCTGTCTCAACAGTGGGAAACAGCAAGATTGACGGGACATCTTCCTTATCTATCTTCTTCGAATACATTTTACTATTTTAGCCCTATTCGGGGTACCCAATAGTTTCCACTATGTCGGTTGTAATTGACGGGTAAAAAGGTATTTTCCTTAGAGTTTTTACCTATAAATACTCCCCTTCTCACCCTGTAATAGGCATCGAATACTCAGATATTCAATACACAACTTCGAACTACTTCGAGCTATTATCCTATTCGGAGGCTTGAGATAGTTCACTTCACAAACTCATTGTTTTTAGTTCTTAATCTTAGAGAACCTGTTAGCGTAATCTTTTACACTAACACAAAGCTTCCTCGACATGTTTTCAAGTTGCAGAAATCTTTATATGGTCTAAAGAAAGCCCCTAGGGCTTGGTATGATTGTTTAAAGCAATTTTTATTGGGGAACAGCTGTGTGATGGGTTCTGTGGACAAGACTCTTTTCTTGCTTAGGGTTGGCTCTGATTTCTTGATTGCTCAGATTTACGTGTACGACATTATTTTTGGTGGTTCTACTAAGGAGTTTGTGTCCAAGTTTTCTGAGCAGACGCACAGCGAGTTTGAGATAAGCCTCATGGGTGAGCTCAAGTACTTTCTAGGGCTCCATATCAAGAAGACCAAGGACGACATCATCATCCACCAAAGCAA
The DNA here is from genome assembly GCA_019279435.1 of Zizania palustris. Classification (NCBI taxonomy): domain Eukaryota; kingdom Viridiplantae; phylum Streptophyta; class Magnoliopsida; order Poales; family Poaceae; genus Zizania; species Zizania palustris. The sequence continues at coordinate 21,424,675 of JAAALK010000085.1, read as the reverse complement.
GTACACGCGGGACATGCTGAAGAAGTTTGACTTCGATGGAGAGCTAAAGCCTCAGATGATCCCCACGGGGACATCTGGGGGTCTGGACATAGACGAGAGCACCGTCAAGGTCAACGAGAGAGAGAGTATCGAGGGATGATAGGATCGCTTCTGTCCCTGACTGCGACAAGACCAGATATTCAGTTCGCCGTGGGATTTTGCACACGCTTCCAATCTTCACCACGCACATCTCATTGGCAGGATGTCAAGCGCATTTTCAAATATCTTACATATGCACCTGATCTCAAACTTTACTATTCAGCATCATCATCTCTTGAGTTATCTGTCATTTTTAGGATGTCATTTCAGCCTTTAAAGTTGGTTACCACATTACAAGTTTACAACAACCGATCTCAACCCATGATGCTAGAAGAAAATGAAAGAGTAAATTGCCTCCAAGGTGAACAAACTCATGTGACGGTGCAATTTTAGTCCATCAACTTCCATACCGCACAATTGCTCACCAAATAAGTCAACACAAAAATAAAACAATAGTGAGATCATCCACCTATGTATATATCATTTTAATCTTATTATTTATTTATCTTCAGTTCTAGTTTGACATGCTATGATTTTAGTTTAAAATCCCAACCCACCCACATGAAATCAGTACCAACATATCAAACTAGATCTCAACTAAAAAATAAAGAGGAAGGATGATGTAGCAAGCCACCTCACTCAACCACTTGTAATAGCTCTACATAATATTAGAAAATTAATGGTCAAATATCGTAACGACTGCAATCAGGAAGAGAGAAAATGTGGCGGCTAGGGTTAGAACACTAGGGTAACAACCACCTTTCGTGTCGGTCCCTCTCCTTATATAGTGCCCTCTCACGGGCTTTTAATCAGTATTAAAGCCCAATAGATGTAATCTATTATTTTGGACCAGAACTTTCGGTCCAGGTCGGAGCTTCCAAAAACAACCTTCTGTTTAGAATTTATTTATGTCTAAAACTTCCAGTTCAATCGAAACTTTCTAAAATAACCTTCTGTATCAAATTTATTTCAACCCAAAACTTTCGGTTCCACCAAAATCCAAAAACTAGGACTGGCCCGAAATATACAGACAAACTAAAACTTTTAGGAACACTAGAACCCGGAACTTCTGACCATAATCAAGAACTTCCCGGTACCCCCAAAATTCTCTTGGGTATAATTCCATCAATATCATGTTTTAGAGCCTCTTGGTCAAATCGTAGATAGTTTAGATGCCCTTAATGCATTCACAACAATGCAAGAAAACCAACAGGAAGTGATAGGGGGATTGGTCCCGATCTTCCGCTAGGTAAGGATAACTTGGATTGGTGGAGAATCTTGACGTTGACGATCCAAGGCTCCGGTCCGACGGATCAAAACCTTACAATCGCTACACCACTATTTCCGTTGGTTATCAACCACACAGGGCGCGATTGACCTCACCACGAAGGCTGGTTCCTGCAAGCGAATCCAAGAACACAAGCAAGAATAGGAAGAACACAAGTCGAATGCTAAATCACAGATGAACTATGATGAGGAGAGGTTTCACAAACGCCGTTGCAGCAGCCAATCGGTACGGTGCAAGAGCAGGATCTAAACACACGAGTGTAGATGCAAACAAAGCAGAACCTAACCCTAATGACGGCTGTCATGAGTATATAGGGCGTGGGCATCCTGTAGGAGGCACACACGACTCGGACTATGGGCCAACACGGCCTCCAACTCAGTACAAGGTCCAACTCGGCCCAATTCTGTCACGCAGGACTGTTTCAGTCAGACAGGACGACTCGAGACTCCAAATGAGGCGAAACCAACGCCAAAAGATCCGTCTTCTCCTTAGATTTCCAAAAAGTCCAAGAACATGCTAATCGGATTTCGTATGAGGAAGTTACGCCTATTTTGGTGCATGGTGGTTGATGTAGTCCGAACCAGCGAATTCATGACTTCAAATCATCCGGGCGACTCCGTCTTCAACTCCAACTCTCCTATTCCATCTCCCATGTTCCTAAGCAACAAAATATCACTAGTATTCAGTAGCATCCCATCCAAACAAATATTAACATAGTTGCTAAGGAAAGAATTAACCTCATGGTTCAAGCGACGGGCACGGACGCGTGTGATTGGTCCTTGTAATTGAATTATAGGTGGAGGCTCCATGTGTGTATCATGTGAAGTGATGTCCTCATCATCCTCCCCCTCTTGAATTGGAGTCGTCCTCGACTCAAGCTCATCGTCATCTTCCAAATAGGGCTTTAAATATGAAATGTTAAATGTGGGACTAACCCCAAAAGTTGCAGGCAACTCGAGTTTATATGCATTATCATTTATCTTTTCAAGCGCACGGAAAGAACCATCAGCACGGGGCATCAATTTAGACTTTCGCAAATTAGGAAAACGATCCTTGCGCAAGTGCAACCAAACACGATCACCCGGTTCAAATGTTATCTCTTTTCTACCCTTACTACCATAAGCACGATATTTCTCATTCATTTTCTCTATGTTTGCTTTAGTAGTTTCATGCATCTTAAGCAATAATTCAGCACGTGTAGTAGCATCAAAATTCAATTTTTCAGATTGTGGCAATGGTAGCAAATCAATAGGAGCACGTGGATTAAAGCCATAGACCACTTGAAACGGACTTACCTTAGTAGTGGAGTGTACTGACCTATTATATGCAAACTCAATATGAGGTAGACACTCTTCCGAGAGCTTCAAGTTGGTCTTCAAAACAGCCCTCAACATGGTGGACAATGTACGGTTGACGACCTCCGTTTGCCCATCCGTTTGTGGGTGACAAGTAGTAAAAAATAGCAGCTTCGTCCCCAACTTATACCACAACGTCCTCCAAAAATGACTTAAGAATTTAGCATCACGATCCGAAACGATGGTATTGGGAACTCCATGCAAGCGTACGACCTCTCTGAAAAACAAATCAGCATCATTGGTAGCATCGTCGCTCTTGTGACAAGGTATAAAATATGCCATTTTAGAGAACCGATCTACCGCCACAAAAATACTATCCCTCCCCCTCTTAGTTCTAGGTAATCCTAACACAAAATCCATAGAAATATCCTCCCAAGGTACACTAGGAACATGCATAGGCATATAAAGACCATGTGGGTTTAGACGAGACTTAGCTTTATTGCAAGTAGTGCATCGTGCCACATAGCGCTCAACATCTCGTCTCATCCTAGGCCAATAGAAGTGTGTGGACAACACATCTTCAGTTTTCTTTGATCCAAAATGACCCATCAAACCACCACCATGTGCTTCCTTCAATAACAACAAGCGAAGAGAGCTAGCCGGCACACATAACTTGTTAGCACGAAAAAGATATCCATTATTCAGCACATATTTGTTCCAAGCACGATCATCTGTACAATTTTCAAAAGCATCTTTGAAGTCTAAATCATTAGCATACATGTCCTTCAATGTTTCTAAACCAAAGATCTTATAATCAAGTTGAGAAAGCAATGTACAACGTCTAGATAAAGCATCGACAATCACATTATCTTTCCCTTTCTTATGCTTAATGATATATGGAAAAGTCTCAATAAATTCTACCCATTTAGCATGTCGTTTATTCAGATTTGCTTGACTACGTATATGCTTCAATGTTTCATGATCCGAATGAATAATAAACTCCTTAGGCAAAAGGTAATGTTGCCAAGTTTCAAGCACACACACTAAGGCATATAATTCCTTATCATAGGTAGAATAATTCAACTGTGGATCATGTAATTTCTCACTAAAATAAGCCACGGGTTTACCTCCTTGTAGCAGCATACCTCCTATTCCAAAACCACTAGCATCACATTCTAACTCAAAAATCTTACCAAAGTCGGGTAGCTGAAGTAGAGGTGCATGTGTAAGGCGATCCTTGAGTGTGGCAAAAGCTTTTTCTTGTTCTGGTTCCCAAGTAAAAGTAACTCCGTTCTTAGTCAACTCATTCAAAGGACCGGCTATGGTGCTGAAATCTTTCACAAAACGCCGGTAGAAACCTGCAAGACCAAGAAAACTACGTACATGTGTGATAGTTTGAGGTCGCGGCCAGCTATTGATTGCTTCTACCTTCGCCGCGTCAACCTCAATGCCCTGTGAAGTGACAACATATCCAAGAAACACAACTCGATCCATGCAAAACGTGCACTTCTCAAGGTTACCAAACAATCTAGCCTCACGTAGGACAGAAAAAATAGCACGTAGGTGTTCAACATGTTCAGTAGGAGACTTGTTGTAAATCAAGATATCATCAAAGTATACTACCACAAAGCGTCCTATAAAGGGTCGTAGGACTTCATTCATCAAGTGCATGAAGGTACTAGGTGCATTAGTAAGTCCAAAGGCATGACAAGCCACTCATATAATCCAAATTTTGTTTTAAATGCAGTTTTCCATTCATCACCTAGTTTCATGCGAATTTGGTGATAGCCACTACGGAGATCGATCTTAGTAAAGATAATGGCACCACTAAGCTCATCAAGAATGTCATCCAATCTAGGAATAGGGTGTCGATATCGAATGGTGATATTATTAATAGCACGACAATCAACACACATGCGCCAACTACCATCTTTCTTAGGCACCAAAAGAACGGGTATTGCACAAGGACTAAGGCTTTCACGGACGTACCCACGATCAAGAAGGTCCTGTACTTGGCGCTGAATTTCTTTTGTCTCCTTCGGATTGGTACGGTACGCTGCACGATTAGGAAGAGACGCTCCCGGGATCAAATCAATTTGGTGCTCGATGCCACGTATCGGTGGCAGCCCGGGTGGTATCTCAGCAGGAAAAACATCGTTAAACTCCTGCAAAAGGTCAGTGACTGCAACGGGAACAGAGCTAGAAATGTTCGCAAGTGAAAACAACACATTCGTGCAAATCAAGCCATATATCATGGGAGTATCATCGCAAATTTCAGCAAGGTCAGTTTTAGTTGCAAGCATGACACGTCCTTTCAGATTAATAATTTGTGATGAAGAAGGAGAAGCAATTTTATCTTTCTGTTGCCTCGAAAGCGTTTTAGCTACTTGCTGATTTTCAGAAGGTTGTTTGCTCGTTTGTGCGTCCTTAGCATGTTTTTCTTGTTCAAATTTCACAATTTCAGCAGGAGTCATAGGAAGCAAAGTAACTTTCTTTCCTTTATACATAAATGTGTACTTATTGCTCCTACCATGGTGTGTAGCATCAGTGTCATACTCCCAAGGTCTACCAAGTAATAGAGAACATGCTTGCATTGGTACTACATCAAAATCAGCAACTCCGAAGTATGTACCAATGGAAAATCTGATGTGAGCAGTTTTTGTTACCTTGACCTTACCGCTATTGTTGAACCATTGCACGTGGTAAGGGTGTGGATGCGCACAGAAGTTAAAGCTTAGTTACCATGCCGTAGCTCACCAAATTGTTGCAACTACCACTGTCAATGATGACACGTACACGGCGGTCATTGACGATGAAGAAGGTCTGAAATAGATTGTTCCGTTGTGCCCGGTCGTCCTGCTCCATGTGAGTGCTCAAAACACGTTGTACAATAAGTGCTTCATGGTCGGTAGAGGCATCCGGTGCAAAAACAGCGTCATCGTCGGAAGTATCGTAATCTCCTGCAATGTTAGCAGCAAGTGCATATTCATCTTCAACATCACAAGCACTTACGTAGCCACCATCTTCCATAGCAATATAAGCCCGCTGACTAGGGCAGTCCTTCATAATTTGGCCGAATCCTTTGCATCGGTGACACTGGATCGCTGCAGAACGTGCAGTAGAGGCCGCCGAGGAGGTGGGCTTGGCTGGCGCCTTGGATGCTGCAGCTTTGGAGCTCTCAGCCTGGGCTGTAGATGCAGATGGTGCTGATGTAACCGCCAGTCGAGAAGGAGGTGGTGGTCGCTGTTGCTGTCCACTTGAGCGTGAAGTGGCACCACCAATGTTGGTCCTCATGCTGCGTTGTGGTTGTTGGCGACCCTGCAATTCTTTTTCTGCAAGTATAGCAAGGTGGAAAAGATTAGTGATATTATTGTATTCTTTATAATCAATGATATCCTGAATTTCACGTCTTAAACCACCATAAAAACGGGCCATTTTATCCTCATTGTCCTTCTCAATTTCAGCACGCATGCAACCTATTTGTTGTTCCTGATAATACTCCTCTATCGATTTATTTTCTTGGTTTAGGCGCTGCAATTTTTTTCTCAAATCGCGTTTATATGGAGGAACCCATCTACCACGCATTTGTTGTTTTAACATACCCCAATTTTGTGGTTCATTGCCAACTTGAACTATTTCAGTCCACCAAAGAAGAGCATATCCAGTGAAGTCACTAGTAGCTAAGCGCAGGCGGTGGATAGCAGGAACCATGTGAGCATTAAATTTTTGTTCGACTGACATCTCCCAATCTAAATATGCATCTGGATCATAGGTGCCAGCAAAATGAGGTACTGAAAATTTTACCTTGAAGTAGGATCATTGTTCCCACGGTTGCCATTGTTACCTCATGGATGGCGATTGCAGTGGCCGCCCATACCTTGACGATTGAACTGAAAGCGATGACGTGCAGCCTCGTCAGGGTCAATGCCATTGTTCCCGGCATCGGATAGGTCGTCTTCCTCCTCAACATGGTCGTCGTCGGCTTGTGCAGCAGGCAAGCGTGTCTCCAGGGCAGTCATCCGGTCCACTAGGTCAGCCATAGTACGCACGAGACGTTCGATGGAGTGTTGGGTCTGCCGCTAACTCCAGTAGAGCACGTCGTGAGACAGTCATTAAAATCAGATGGAGGGGTACCGTTGTTATCTGCCATGTTAGTGAAAAGACAAACAACAAAGAATAATCCTTATGGAACGCAACTAGGTGGAATGGTGGGTGTGTGGTGGAAGCAATCCGTCAAGCGCCTTACCCACGCTTGCAAGTGTTCTTACCACGCCGCAGTGAAGGTCACCGGCCTACAGGTGAAGAACCAAGTGGAGGATGGTGGGCGATTGCAAGATGTGAACATGTCCTGACCAAGATAGGTGTAGCTTGGAAGGCAAAGTAAGTAACAAGGAATAGCGATAGTAATAACAGTTAAACCAAGTTCAATAAGTATTCCCTAGTACTCATCAAAGTTGCTGGTCTAAGTGCTCCCAAGGTGAAATTCAAGCAATAGAGGGAAACTATGTGCCCAAAACTCAAGTGAAAGGCAGAACAAGGTAGCAAACGACAGGATCAGTTCTCTTTTGCTTCTTTACTTCTCGTTTTTTTTGTTTTTTTCACTATATTTTTTAACAAGGATGACAAGAGATGCAACCACAAAAATTGGCACCTACAATTGAGGTGGGATGTGGTTCACAGAAATTCAACAAGTTCTCTGAATGGCGTGCAAAAACTTTGACCAATTTTTTTTTATCTTCCTGATTTTTTTGGCAATTCTAATGAAACCAAACAGGACAAAGTCCAGTTTGGGTCGGCTCCAAATTGGGAGAAGATGCTCAAAAAATTTCAGATTTTTCAGACAAACGAGAGAAAAGTTATGTCTGTTTTACCGAAGGGGGGTCACAAGGACTTCGATGTGGAAAACCGAGTAGGAAACCAAGTGGAAACCGACTAGGGTTGTGGAGGGGGTTTTCGGGTGGGGTAATTTTTTTGAGACACAAGATCAACTACTACTACTCAAACGACACAAAGGGATGACTAAACCAGCAACAAGACTCGACCAGGAACACAAACTTAACAAAGCTAAAAACTGAAATTAAAATCGCAAGGCACAAAGGGGTTCTTGGTGGGGATTTTTTGTGAGGGTTTTCTGGACTCTATGTAAAAATAAAAGAAGATCGAGATTACCTAACGGGAAACCTGAAATCTGATACCAACTAATAGGGGGATTGGTCCCGATCTTCCGCTAGGTAAGGATAACTTGGATTAGTGGAGAATCTCGACATTGACGATCCAAGGCCCCGGTCCGACGGATCAAAACCTTACAATCGCTACAACACCGTCTCCGTTGGTTATCAACCACGCAGGGCGCGATTGATCTCGCCACGAAGGCTGTTCCTGCAAGCGAATCCAAGAACACAAGCAAGAACAGGAAGAACACAAGTCGAATGCCAAATCACAGATGAACTATGATGAGGAGAGGTTTCACAAACGCCGTTGCAGCAGCCAATCAGTCCGGTGCAAGAGCGGGATCTAAACACACAAGTGTAGATGCAAACAAAGCAAAACCTAACCCAAATGACGGTTGTCTAGGGATGGCAACGAGGAGAATCCCCGGCGGGGAGGGGTCCCCGTCCCCGCTAGACAAAAAATTCCCCGTTCCCCATCCCCGTCCCCGGCTTCGGGGATAGATTTTCCCCATCCCCGCTCCCCGTCGGGGATTCGGGTACCCGTCGGGGAGAAAATCCCCATTTAGGTATATATATATACACATATATATACATATACATACACACATATATATATACATACATATATATACACACAAACATATACACACATACACATACATACATATACATACATATGTATATATATAATATGGACCCACATTTAATTTTCGCGGGTATATTAACGGGGAACGGGGATGGGAAGTAGAGGAACGTCCCCGTCCCCGCTTCACCCGATGGGGATAGATTTTTCCCCGTTTGTCCCCCCGCGGGGATGAGATTTCCCCATACCCGTCCCCTAATAGAGGAAATGCCCGTCAGGGATCGGGGAACGGGGCCCCATTGCCATCCCTACGGCTGTCATGAGTATATAGGGCGTGGGCATCCTGTAGGAGGCGCACACGACTCGGACTATGAGCCAACACGGCCTCCAACTCAGTACAAGGTCCAACTCGGCCCAATTCTGTCACGCAAGACTGTTTCAGTCAGACAGGACGACTCGAGACTCCAAATGAGGCAAAACCAACGCCAAAAGATCCGTCTTCTCCTTACCTTTCCAAAAAGTCCAAGAACACGCCAATCAGACTTCGTATGAGGAAGTTACGCCCATTTTGGTGCATGGTGGTTGATGTAGTCTGAACCAGCGAATTCATGACTTCAAATCATCCGGGCGACTCCGTCTTCAACTCCAACTCTCCTATTCCATCTCCCATGTTCCTAAGCAACAAAATATCACTAGTATTCAGTAGCATCCCATCCAAACAAATATTAACATAGTTGCTAAGGAAAGAATTAACCTCATGGTTCAAGCGACGGGCACAGGCGCGTGTGATTGGTCCTTGTAATTGAATTGTAGGTGGAGGCTCCATGTGTGTATCATGTGAAGTGATGTCCTCATCAAGAAGGATGTCATTTCTGCCTTTAAAGTCGGTTACCACATTACAAGTTTACAACAACCGATCTCAACCCATGATGCTAGAAGAAAATGAAAGAGTAAATTGCCTCCAAGGTGCACAAACTCATGTGACGATGCAATTTTAGTCCATCAACCTCCATACCGCACAATTGCTTACCAAATAAGTCAACACAAAATAAAACAATAGTGAGATCATCCACCTATGTATATATCATTTTAATCTTATTATTTATTTATCTTCAGTTCTAGTTTGACATGCTATGATTTTAGTTTAAAATCCCAACCCACCCACATGAAATCAGTACCAACATGTCAAACTAGATCTCAACTAAAAAATAAAGAGGAAGGATGATGTAGCAAGCCACCTCACTCAACCACTTGTAATAGCTCTACATAATATTAGAAAATTAATGGTCAAATATCGTAACGATTGCAATCAAGAAGAGAGAAAATGTGACGGCTAGGGTTAGAACACTAGGGTAACAACCACCTTTCGTGTCGGTCCCTCCTCTCCTTATATAGTGCCCTCTCACAGGCTTTTAATCAGTATTAAAGCCCAATAGATGTAATCTATTCTTTTGGACCAGAACTTTTGATCCATGTCGGAACTTTCAAAAACAACCTTCTATTTAGAATTTATTTGTCTAAAACTTCCGGTTCAATTGAAACTTCCCAAAATAACCTTCTGTATCAAATTTATTTCAACCCAAAACTTTCGGATCTTATCAAAAACTTCCGAGTCAAACCAAAAACTTTCGGTTCCACCAAAATCCAAAAACTAGGACTGGCCCAGAATATACAGACGAACTAAAACTTTTAGGAACACTAGAACCTGTGAACTTCCGACCATAATCCAGAACTTCCGGGTACCCTAAAATTTAGCCTTTAAAGTCGGTTACCACATTACAAGTTTACAACAACCTATCTCAACCCATGATGCTAGAAGAAAAATGAAAGAGTAAATTGCCTCCAAGGTGCACAAACTCATGTGACGGTGCAATTTTAGTCCATCAACTTCTATACCGCAAAATTGCTAACCAAATAAGTCAACACAAAAATAAAACAATAGTGAGATCATCCACCTATGTATATATCATTTTAATCTTTTTATTAGTTATTTATTTATCTCCAGTTCTAGTTTGACAGGCTATGATTTTAGTTTAAAATCCCAACCCACCCACATGAAATCAGTCCCAACATGTCAAACTAGGGGGGTGTTTGGCATGACTCTGGAGCCGAACTCCAGGCTAGAGTTGATCAGAGCTAGCCAAACACCCCAGCTCCAAAAAATGTAACTCCATGGAGTTTTTGGAGCTCTAGTTCATTTGTTTGGAGCACCTCAATCGCAGCTCCACAGCTCCAGCTCCACTCAGAGCCAGCTCTAGCTGGATTTCTAGAGTGGAGCTGCTCTGATTGGAGTTGGAACCATGCCAAACAGGGCCTAGATCTCAAATAAAAAATAAAGAGGAAGGATGATGTAGCAAGCCACCTCACTCAACCACTTTTAATAGCTCTACATAATATTAGAAAATTAATGGTCAATGTGCATATTAGAAACTGTCATGTCCTGAATGGAGAACCAGTGGAAATGTAAGCAGTAAGATGATAAAGATAGTGCATTTTGTGCCTACAACTCATTTCATGCGAAACACCGTATCATTTAGTTCGTCAAAAAAATTCTGAAACTAGATGTTACTGGAAACATAAGACACATAAATTGATACATTCGACCATGCTAGTCCGGATATTCACAACGCACATATGTGACTGAGTATAGATGATTAACAAGGGGCTTTTGCCCTGACTTTTAGTATTTTAGCTCAAGTAGTTTGTTACTGGTAATGGTGTTCCCACGTATCTAACCCTGGGTTGTTCAGTACTAACTGTAATTGTGAATGCTTCCCGCGTTCTATATTTTAGCTTTTCGACAAACTGGCTCAAGTGGATGCAGTTACAAGTGCTGGACTTTCATAGCTATAGTTGGTTAGTGCTGTGTATCTAGGTGGCAATAATGAATGGATTTCAGCAAGATGCCCTTCCTCAGTGGATGGCTCCTTTCCTATTGGTGCATCAAGGACAGAGTCCGGTATTGCATCAAGAGTCTCCTCTAAGAAGGATTCAAGTGTCTGCACAAATGAAGTTCATGACCTATAGTTACCATTTCAGAAATATTTGAGAAGGGAAATGAAAATAATACAAGTGTCAGCCTGCAAGCGAAAGAATTTTCCCAAGTATGGTTTCCCAATTCTCATGAAAAGATCTATTTAAATGCACAGTTTTTAAAAGGAAAAATAAATAGGATATGGTCATAGGGTGGGCAAAAATTAACCGAAAACCGAACTGAACCGAACCGAAATACAGTCAATTTCGATTTTTTCTATAGCATTCAGTTTTTATTTTTATAAAATTCAGTTTTTTCGGTTCAGTTTGTTTATTTTCTGCTCTTTTGTCGGTTTCTATTTTTTGAAAACCTAAATTATTACAAACTGAAAAAACTGAACCGGATAAACCGAATGCCCACCCTAACTAGTGAGTTCAGTCAACTTGAAATAAAACTGGCCAACATACAAAATGATGACCAACAGCATTCAGATAATTGTTTGACTAGTTGGGCATTGAACATTTTCTACATTTGCATTTACTAGAACAAATAGCCTTGGAAGTAGGCATAAACCAATCTTTCGTAATAAATCATTTGGTTATAAGCATCTTCTTTCTGTTGTATTTGTTGAAAAGTAATATGGCATGAAAAAGGGTAATAAACTAACAATTATTGTCAACTTACCTTGCAATGACGCAGTGTAGAGTCAGCCTTGCGTTTCCAAAGGTTATTGCCAGGTTCCGAGTGGAATAAATTTAACAATGGCTGTCAAAAATGAAGTGGTTCTCTCAGCCATCGGAAGTTGTTTGCATAAGTTCAAATGTTTGAAAAAAGATTGGTAAAAGAAAATGGAGGTAGCAGCTGCATTAAGTCTTGTTTTGTGGTCCTTATAACAAGATTTACTATTTACTTCTTAAAAAATATAAATGCAGAACTCACACCTGTTACATCTCAATTAAGCAGCTGATAATATCAGGATAGACAGATAAAATTGCTTCCGCAGTGACTTTTCTCATTAAGTTTATTCAGTGTGGCCATAATTAAATTCTCTAATTTATATCTTGGGCATGAGTAGAATCCTGATCTATAAGCAAACAGGAGTAACAATTCCCAAAACCCAAGTAATTTAAAGAAATATCATATACACAATTAATGGTGCATACTCACATCATGGATAAATACATTACAATGTGAAACAAATACTATTAAAATGGAGAGAAACACAGACTAGGGGCCATTGTTACATTTACATCATAAATCTGATGATATGCTATTGCCGGTGTTACATTTTGTATACCACACCTTAGCAAGTTGTCTCAGGTTTGGTCTGCTGGGACCATACTGTCCCATTATTGAATCACCATAAACCTGATAGCTCTCAAGGATCTAAAAAAGAAAGTTCAGTTAATGCATAATACAAGAGACAGTTGATAGCTAAAATGTAAAAACATCTTCGATGCTAAACCTGACGACGAGAAGAACAACTTGTTGGCATCCCATAGACTTCAGTATCCACATGCCCCAGCATGTTCCATGGACTAAAAATTTTATCCATAAAAAAATTAAAATTACAACGGTAGTCACTTAGTTTGAAAAGGAAAACATATTGTAGTCACTTAGTTTCAAAGTTACAAATTCAGTTTGAAAGTTTGAGTCTTTGAGAGCACCGAAGAATTCAGTTCAAAAAAAGGAAAGCATAGAAGAATTTAAAGATACAAATGGTTCTAACTTCTAAGTAAAGATCATACTTATTGTATGCAGCCCGGCCAACCATAACTCGATGTGCACCTTGTTTTATGGATGTGGTAACCTGGAATGAAATAAAATAATTTCCGTATAATTGATACAGGGATGGTTCAATAAAAATGGCTCAACTCAGAGTACTGCACATTAGACAAAAATGGAAGGCGGGTGAGCTCTACCAACCTGTTGATGCGGACAGCCGGCACAAAGCGCAGGTGGCAAAACTCTTTGAAACGCTCACAGCTAGGCATGTGCTCATCCTGCTCCAGTGCGTAGTACCAGGTCTAGGAAGCCCCGACCAGATGGTACGATGCGAGCTAGACGCGGTCTGAGGCCAAGGTACGTTGTCCCTAAAAGAACTGCTCACACCGTTTAAGCCAATTAAGGGGGTCCTTGGAGTCATCGTAGGTGGAGAAATCGAGCTTGTAGAAGCGAGGGACGCCAATGGTCGACCTAACGTCATGCGTCAGGTGCGGCCCTTGGAACGGGGGAGGTGGATGGCGTCGTGCATGAGTGGCCCCACCACACTGTTGAAGACGGGGGCGCTGTTGTAGATGTCGTGCTAGGAGACACCGGCACCGGCCATGGGGGTGGTCATGCCACCGCCCATGGAGACTCCTGCCGAGGGTAGACCCATGGAAGGAATTGGTGATGGGAAGTGAGGGAACTAAATTTGGTGGATGGGAATGGGCAAGGGAGCAATGGTGGGGATGAAGCCTAGTAGGAACAACTCCATCGTGCCAAACCCTAGTAGGCCATAGGGAAAACCCGGCAGCGTGGAGGCAACCGGAGTCACGATAGTCACCAGGCACGCCGAGATGCTGGCGACTGTTAGAGTGTGTGTTAGCCCATATACTAGGCCCATGTATGCTACTATTATTATCCACCTACCCATCTATAGGGTTAGGTGAGGAATCCATTCTAACATGGTATCAGATTAGGGTTAGGGTTTCCCTCCTCTCTCCTCTATCTCTCCAACAGGCCGCCGCCACCACCATGGCTGATGAATAGCCTCCACCACCGGCGCCGGCCTCCTCCTTCCCTCTCCTCGTCGCCCGAGCACCACCATAGCCGGATCTGGCACATGCAACGCCGTAGGCTTCACCGCCACCGCATCGCCGCTGCTGGCCACCGTCCGTGTGGCTCGCAACGCCGCCGCTGCAAGTCTGGCCACCGGACTTGGCTCGGCCACCGTGGGCTGGCAAGCCGCTGCCACGGGCATTCTGGCCCCGTGCGCCGCCGCCGACTTCCCCGACGTCACGGCTCTCTACCCTGCCACCGCCGCTTCTGTCCAGGCCGCCGCCGTGGGCGTGTTGGCGCTGGGCGCCACTGCCGACTTCCCCGCCGCTGCACCGATCTCCACCACCTTCGGCTCCACCAATGTGGATGTCGCCGACGCTGCGCTTGCCGCCGCCCTCGCCACTACCAAGACCGCCGCCGCTGCTCGGGAGCGCGAGTAGGCGACTACTCTTGTTTGGGAGCGTCCCGTCAAGCCGTTGAGGCCGAGCGCCATCTCGGGGGTGGTCCTCTCTCCTTCGACCACCTCGCTGATCCCCTGCCCTTGCCCCTCTTCACTCTCCTACGCGCGCTGGCGAGATCTGGTGCTCCTCACGCTCCAGCGCTATGCCCTGGACGACCACATCCTCGTCGACACTCCAGTGGTAGCCCAGAGGCCGGCGTGATGGCGCATGGACAGTGTGATGCTGTCTTGGATCCTCGGCTCCGTCACCCTTGAGATGCACGACATTGTGCGAGAGCTCGACGGCACAGCCCGTCAGGCCTGGATCGTGATCGAGGGGCAGTTCCTTGGGAACCGCGAGGCCCGCGCTCTCCAGTCCAGGGTGATCTCTCCGTCTCAGAGTACTGCCGTCACATGAAGGGGATGGCGGACTCCCTTCGAGACTTCGGCGATACTGTTGCGGAACACACCCTTGTCCTCAACATCTTCCACGGCCTCGACGACGCTTACGCCCACCTCCGGACATGGATCACGAGGATGGTGCCGTTCCCGTCCTTCCGCAAGGTCCGGGATGACCTTGTCCTCAAGGAGCTTACCAGGGGTCTCGCTCCCACGCCTGACACCGCTACTATTCTCGCCGCCTTCGGCTATAGCAGACCCACCTCCACCCCACCGCCGGTGCCGGTCCCTTCTCTTCTCGGTACTCCTCCCACCAGATCCACTAGTGGTGGGGTGGGCCAGGGTGGAGGTGGTGGCAGTCGTCTTCGCCAAGGGGGGCGGCGGGGTGGCACTAGTAGCGGTACTACTTCCACTACACCAGGTCCTGCCACCGTGAGTGCGCCCTGGACATCCTTCTCCAACCCGTGGTCGAGGCGCATTTCCATGTGGCCCGCGCAGTTCATAGGAGAGGCTCCTCGGTCGTCCACACCACCTGTGGCCATGGTCACCGAGCTAGCCTAGCACGCACTGCCTCAGGTCTAGTCTCCACCGGTGCAGCACCCACTCCCTTCGGTGTGGGCACCGTGGTCCGATGGGTGGGACCAGGCGGCTCTTGCGCAGTCCTTCAGCACCTTGGGGTTGATACCGCTCGCCGCCACGGACTGGGTGGCCGACTCGGGAGCCTCCTACCACACCACTCTTCATGCCGGTATACTCTCTTCCAGCAGGCCGCCCCACCCATCTTGCCCCTCTTCCATCATGGTTGGCAATGGCTCCTGTCTTCTAGTTACCTCCGTGGGTGATGCATATTCTTGTGGTTCTTTTCGCCTTCACAATGTTCTTGTTGCCCCTGATATTGTTCACAACCTTCTTTCTATTCAACAATTCACTTCTGATAACTTTTGTTCTGTTCAATTTGACTCTTATGGTTTGACTGTGAAGGATTCGGTCACTCGACGTCCTCTTCTCCGTTGTGACAACACTAGACCTCTCTACACGCTTCGCCTTCCACCTTTCGCTGCTCCACCTTCAACTTCCCCTTCGTCCGTGCTTGCTGCCACCACTTCCTCCACCTTCTGGCACCGCCGGCTTGGTCACCCCAGCGTCCACGTTTTGGCTCAGCTTTGTAGTAGCTCCTCTGTTCCATGTACTAGGGCTGCTAGTGAGCATATTTGTCAAGCGTGTCAGTTAGGTCGCCATATTCGTTTAACTTTTCCTGTTTCTTCCTCGCATGCTGTTTAGGTTTTTGACCTCATTCACTGTGACTTGTGGACATCTCCAATCATGAGTATTTCTGGCTATAAATATTATCTGGTGGTTCTTAATGATTTCTCTCACTAGTCATGGACTTTTCCATTGCGTTCCAAGTCAGACGCCTTCCCCACACTCTCACTTCTTTGCTTGGGTGTCCACTCAGTTCGGTGTTACTATCAAGGCGTTTCAGTGTGATAATGGGCGTGAGTTTGATAACTCCACCTCCCGGGGCTTCTTCCTCTCCAAGGAAGTCTAGTTGCACATGTTGTGTCCCTATACCTCCCTTCAGAACGACAAGGTTGAGCGCATGATTCGCACCACTAACAATGTTATGCGCTCCATGCTCTTTCAGGCTTCTACTCCCGCTCGCTTCTAGGCTGAGAGCCTCCTTACTATCACTTACTTGCTCAATCTCCTGCCTTCCAAGGCCATACGTGCTCCCACTCCTCACCATGCCTTGTTCGGTACCCCTCCCTCCTATGCTCACCTTTGTGTCTTCGGGTGCGCCTACTATCTCAACACATCTTCCACTGCCCCTCACAAGCTTGCGCCCCACTCGACCCTCTGTGTGTTTCTCGGTTACTCCCCCGACCACAAGGGGTACCGTTGCTTTGACCTCTCTTCTCACCGTGTCCTTGTCTCACGGCATGTCGTCTTCGCTTAGTCGTTTTTTCCTTTATCCCCTGACTCCACTCCCGCCTCCGACCTCGAGTTAGAGTAGTCCCTATTTTCAACTGACTCGGTGGTTCAACCACCTTTGTCTGTGTCTTCTGTAGGTACACCTACAGTTGTTCCGGTGGATCTACCGTCGCCTATCGCGCCTTGTGTGGACCCGGCATTGCCCACCGCGCCATGCGCGGCCCCAGAGATGCATGCCACGCCAAACACGGCCTTGGCCGAGCCACTCGTGGCCCCTCTACCACCACCTAGGGTGTCTTGTGTGGACCCGGTGTTGCCCACCACGCCATGCGCGGCTCCGGAGTCGCTTGCCGAACCCGAGACAGCCTCGGTTGTGCCACGTGCGGCCCCGAAGTCCCCTGCTGCACCTTCTTTTGTCTTGGAGCCGCCTGCCTCACCACGTGCGGCCCCGACGTCTTCTTCCCACTACATTGACCCCGTGCACGTCTACCAGCAGTGTCTGACGGTTGTTGCACCGGCCCGCTCTCACGACGAGCCGCCGATGTACCACCCGCACATCTTTCACCGAGATCGCCTCCACTCACCCGATGGTGACTCGACGCGACGCGAGGGTTCTTCGTCCAGTTGATCGACTTGTCCTCTCCGCCACCACCGGCCCACGGGTTTCACATACCCTCTTTCGTCTATGGCGCCCTAGCGGACCCACACTGGTGTCGCGTGATGGAGGAGTATGCGGCCCTTTTGGCCAACCAGACTTGGGACCTGGTGTTGTGTCCTTGTGGTTGCATTGTGGTGACAGGAAAGTGGATCTGGACACACAAACGCAAGGCCGATGGTACACTGGATCGGTACAAGACTCGTTGGGTCCTCCGAGGCTTCACTCGACGCCCTAGAGTTGACTATGACGAGACTTTTAGTCCAGTGGTGAAGCCCGCTACGGTTCACACTGTTCTATCCCTGGCTGTCTCCCGGTCCTGGCCAATTCACCGACCGGATGTGAAGAATGCTTTCCTTAAAGGCACTTTGATAGAGACTGTGTACTACAGCCAGCCTGTGGGCTTCGTGGATCCCGCTCACCCCGATCTAGTCTGTCGGCTCAACAAGTCTCTGTATGGTCTAAAGCAAGCTCCTCGGGCTTGGTACTATCGCTTTGCCGCCTTCCTGGTGAATTTGGGGTTCAGCAATGCCAAGTCTGACACTTCTCTATTTGTCCTCCACCGTGGTGGTGACACCACTTGCCTGCTTCTCTATGTGGATGATATCGTCTTCATCGCTTGCAGCCAGTCTCTGCTATAGCAAGTTGTCACCTCTTTACAGCAAGAGTTTGCTATAAAGGATCTTGGTGTGCTCCATCACTTCCTGGGTGTGACCGTGGAGCCCCGCGCGGATGGTCTATTCCTTCACTAGCGCCAGTACACCTTGGATATTCTTCAGCGAGCAGGGATGACTAACTACAAGCCCTGTTCCACCTTAGTTGATACTCAGGCAAGGATCTCTGGTACCGAGGGTGCACCAGTTGATGATCCTACTGCCTATCAGAGCCTCGCTGGTGCCCTTCAGTATCTCACCTTCACTCGGCCGTATATCTCATATGTAGTTCAGCAGGTGTGACTTCACATGCATGATCCCTGGGACCCGCACCTCACCGCTATGAAGCGGATTCTCCGCTATCTGGGTGGCTCCCTCGCTTACGGGCACCATCTTCGGAGTTCTCCGGCGTCTGAGCTCGTGGTCTACACTAACGCCGACTGGCGGGCTGCCCGAATAGGCGTCGCTCCATCTCCGGCTATGCCGTCTTCCTTGGCGGCAACCTCGTGTCCTGGTCGTCCAAGCGGCAGCCTGTTGTCTCCCACTCCAATGTTGAGGCTGAGTACCGCGCTGTTGCCAATGGCGTGGCGGAGGCCTCCTAGCTCCAGCAGCTCCTGGAGGAACTCCACAGCCCCCTCTCCAAGAGCACCCTAGTCTACTGCGACAATGTCAGCACCGTCTACCTCTCCACCAACCCCGTCTAGCACTAGCACACCAAGCATGTGGAGATCACCTCCACTTCGTCCGTGACCGTGTCGCCGTGGGAGATGTCCGTGTTCTACATGTGCCTACCACTTCCTAGTTCACCGACATCTTCACCAAGGGCTTGCTTTCCTCGACCTTCTCCGAGTTCCGCTCCAGTCTCAACGTCCGCTGCACCGGAGTTTAGACTGCGGGGTGATGTTAGAGTGTGTGTTAGCCCATGTACTAGGCCCATGTATGCTACTATTATTATCCACCTACCCTTCTAGGGTTAGGTGAGGAATCCATTCTAACAGCGACTATCTGCGCCAATTCTGCCTCGGCATTGATAAAAGGATCGACCGTAAAGGCAGATGGGGCGATTGTCACCGGTTGTTGTGGATCGACGTCGTTGGAACCTAGCATCTCTAATACCAGAATGGTAGAGTCAATCTTCTTAAGGCATTGGCTACGAAGGTTGTAGGGGTGTGAGGCCATCGACCAGTGGTGAGGCCGCCGGTAGCGAGTGGGCGTCGTGGCACACAATGCGGACAGTAGGCAAGAGAGAGCTGTTTGGGGGAAACCTAGGCAACGAATCTGCTACTAGGCATAATTTATTTCATGACCCATCTATGGTTTTTATACTCCTAAAAGCAATCTAATCTGATATTTATCTCTATCTTTAAAATAGAAAGTAACTAAATCAAAGGAGTAAATCTAGCCCCTAATTGGGCCTCTAAATGGGCTTGCACCTCTCATAGTGCAGGTCAATCCTAACATAAGGCAAAAGGTATTTTCCCCCAATAATTACAACCAAGAAAAAATTATCGCCCTGGAAGTAGTATAATACCATTAACATCGCTTCTACCTAATATAGACCGATAGACTTACTATTTGGTTTGGTCATTAAAATGGCTATTTCAAGGAATTGCAGCAACAGAACTACTGAACTAGAGTGCAAGACACTCTTGTTCCTTGAGAGTGACCTCTTCGAATGCATTATAAAACAAAATAATTCAATAGTAAGACACTCACTTGATCAATAGTAGTTATACCTCCATTTAGAGTAAATTGCACATCTGGGAAGTCCCGTAATAAAGCAAAGTAGTATTCATATCTGCAAATAATGTTTAAGAAATCTTACAAATTTTTAATGGTGCAAAATTGAAATAAATAAACATTTAATACAAGCATGTCTTAACCAAAATTGAGCTAGGGAAAACATTTATTATATGAATGAATTCTAACGGTACAAAAATATGACTTTTTGTATTTTTTCATCATTAAAATTCATAAAGTCTGGCGGGTTGGGTGCCCCGCTGGCCTGACCACGTCGCCGTTTTTTTGTAGTTGTTCGATTGCCACGCTCGTTTTTTCTGTCCATTGGATTGCTACGCAGACTGGGCGTTCGCTCGGCGTGGTGTCCGCATTAAAATTTGCCGCAGTGTCTCGTCGCGTCAGTCGCTCATTTTTTTCTCTCGTGTTGTTCGCCTCAATCATTTCTCTTAAACGCACGCTCTTATCGTGACCGTCCACCCCAATCCTCTCAGATTTCTTGCATCGCCCTCACAACTCATCTCCTCTCGTCCCGTCCGCGCCTAGCCTTCTCCCACTGATTCAATCCCCATCCCTAGTTACGCGTAGTGCGTCGTAGTTCTGAGTGCCCCCTCGGCCCGACTAGGATTCATTCTGCAACATCGGCAACCTCACTCAGTGAGGGCAAGACAAGTCTAGTGGTGCGGGCTTGTTCTGGAGCAGATGTGAGGCAGGAGGAATGCAGAGGTCGAGAGCCCTTCTGAGGAGGACGGCAGCGGCGGCGGCACAAGAGCAGGGCGTGGGCTTAGGCACTGCCGTCACCGGTATGGCCTCACGCTGCAATGTGGCCAGAGATGCAGCTCGATTCAGCAGTGTTCTAGCTCATCCCCACCCGCACCAGGTGAGCGCCCAGATCTTCTCCTGCTATTCATGGTGGCGCGATCCAAGTGACCAAGCTGGACCTCAATTGTTGTTGTCGTCATGTAGATCTGTTGTATCATTTTGTTGTTGTACTATTGTTGCTTGCTGCTATGTGCAGTGAGTGACACTTCTGCTATTATGGTTGTAGCACGATCTGTGAGCTCATCACTTCATTACGCATCCTCTTTTATAGGTGTAATTTAGTTGTGATAGCAAATGGGCATAAGGATAAGATAGCCTCTGGTTTGTTGAACCCATTCGTTGCACATCTCAAGGTTGCCCAAGAATAGATTGCAAAGGGAGGGTACTCCATCACACTTTTGATCTCAAATCCGATTAAACAAGGAAAAGATGGGCATCAAATGTTCAAATTCAACAAAGTGTTTATCCATTTACTTCTCAAGGTATATTTTTGTTAGAATGGAAATTTGGTGTAAGCTTATTCCTGTGTAAGTAAATTCCGACACATTTCTCTTCAATTTACAGCTGAGGTTTTCTCAGACATTCAACCACGGATTCATTCAGTTCTTGATGGATTCAATGTGTGTATTTTTGCTTATGGTCAAACTGGTTCAGGAAAAACTTACACAATGGTACTAACTTTAATCCCAAGTATGATGGTTAACTTTTTAATTGGTATTGTGTTTGCATCATACATATTTTGATCACTTATGTCTTATTTCAATAATTTTGCTACATATTTTGATCACTTATGTCTTATTTCAATAATTTTGCTCATAGAGTGCACCAGCACATCAAAACAAGGAGGAAGGAGAGGACCACAAGGAGGATGGCAAGGGGGAAGAGGAGGGTCACAAGACCAAGAAAGGGTCAGTTTGGCTTGTTCATTATATTCTCTGAAAATTTGTCTTTTTTCCTTTGAAATCTTGGATCATTTTGCCAAGTTCTCGATCTTACTGCTAATTATTCATTGATTTTACTGGTGAGTATTTTTTTACTTTGTCTCTTGCATATATACCATGCGTACGATGAAACATTTATTTGGTCGTTGTTCTTTCATGAGTCAATACTTCAAAATTACAATAAGGTTTGACCAGGTATTATAGGAAATTCATCAGTGATATGGATTGAACAGAAAACCTCTAACTTCACTACTTAAAAAGAATGGTTTAACAAAGAAATTTATATGTGATGACCTTTTATATGAAAATTTCAGCCATGGGATCTTAGACTACAAAGTGCTAATTAACATGGGACACTCATATACATTCAAAATCTGGACATACAATTTGGAGCTGCTGAGATAGAGGTAGTGCATTGTCTATCTGATTGTCATAATATCCAAGCTACTTCTCTGTTATATATATATATATATATATATATATATATGTTATTCTACACCACGGGTGTAGAATAACAGTTCTATTGAGAAATCTACAAATCTACTACTGAGAAAAAAATAGTACTCAATTGTTATTCTACTGAGAAAATCTACTACTGAAAGTGGTCGGTGTAGAACTGTTATTCTACACACGTGGTGTAGAATAGCGCTCCTGTATATATATATATATATAAATATATATATATATAAACTTCTTTATCTGTAAACTTTATATATGAAAATTGTTTCAAAAATTGTTTTAAAATCGTTTATTTCAACCAGTAAACGATTTGATAAAATAACCAGATCAATTTGTCTCATCCAATCCTGATTACCTGACAAGGAAGCAAAGCAGATGCACTTCTGCGGCAACCCGACACTGCTTCTGTTGCCAAGTGAAATTCGTTGTGCTAAACTGATCCAAAGTGTTCCCTCGGTCACTTCCATTCGTCGAATCTGTTTCGCGACATGAAGGGTTGCTATCTACTGCTGTATGTTTTGCGAACCTATAATTTCAAGGTTTTATTCCTATTAATCATTGAATCGTGTATGTGGCAATTATGATTGTCACTCTTCGACTTCACAAGGTTGGGTATTTAGATCTTTTTCTGGGGTCCAAAATTTCCCCCTGTTCTATTGTGAAGTGTGTTAATCTGTTATCGGAAATTCTAATATTCAGTTATGTAGGGAAGGGATGACGGCTAGGCCGGCTGCATCATCAAGCTCCCCGCTCTAGATTGACCCAATTACTGTTGATTTAGATGATCATATTCTCGGGCTTTGTGGTCAAGTCTGTAAGGTGAGAGGAGTAACAGTCGTCTACAGGTAACTTGTATTTTTTCTTTTACAATCTCTGTTCAGTTATTCTGGTAATTGCTGATCTGTATTACATGTTAATGTTAAGTAGTATACCACATGTGCATTTCCAATTCTTACATGAATATATCAGAACATCTGTAAAATAACAAATCATTATAGTGCATGACTGCATGTATATCATTAGTAATATCTGAATTGTGTTCTTAGACTTCTCAGTTCTCATTGTTCTTCCTGTGGTGAAAATTTACAGAATATTTACATAGTCACCATGAACATGAAGTTAAAATAGTTAAAGCTTATTGTTTGTGTCCATGGACCATGTATGGCCTATTTATTCCTGAGAAATGTTAACTTAAGTGAACATGAAGTTAAAGTAGTTTATTGAAATGCAGTTTTAGTGAAATCATCCTTTCTATTTGTATTGTTGAATGTCGACTTCTAGAAAAGTACTATTTAGCCAAGTTTGTTATATGTCCATTACATTTACTCTTCAAATGCTTGTGTAGAAAATGTACCTTCAAATTACATGTCTTTCTTCTCCCTCCCTATTGAATATATTTTGCTTTTGAAAGTGACACCCGCTTACATTATTACCTAATTTCAAGTTGACAGGGATGACTTCTTGCTCAAGCATGTAACTGTGTTGCTGCTTCTGAAATATATCAGAAGGTCCTTGAATCTTGATAATGTTTCCATAATTGACTATATACTATTGTCAATTATTCTACATAGTTGGCCATTGACCATGCATTGCTGCTTGATCATGTTCTACCAATATGTTCTATGCATTCTTACTATGCATGAATGCATCTACAGATTCTACCCACAAACACTTGTGAGAAGCATCTTACCAAGTATCAACTGCTCGGTTCATTTATGCAATCAGATTCCTTAGATTTAGTGATTTATTTTTTCATAAAAGTATTAAACTCTATTTGTATACAGTAGATTCTCAGTTATGGGCCAATATCACACTTCAGTATTATGCCCATCAACTACTCCCTTGATTTGTTTAAGCATTTTTCATATGTATTATTCAACCTATGGAATCTTCCTGTTATGTTTAGTTTTTGATAATTGTATCTCTTTTTTTGATTGGACAATCCTAATGATTGGGAGTCCTTTCTCCATTATTTAGGCTGCTTGCCAGAGCATGACTTGAACTTGCCTAAATCAAGGACCAGCAAACACGCTTTTTTGTTTTCTGTAGATTCAGCTCTGGCAGTTAAGATTTCTTTAAGTGGGGAGCTGGTACGTGTTATATTTAACAGCTTTCTTTTATTATCTATCACTTATGTTAGTGACAATGTGCATGTTATTTACTGAAAACACTTGTGTGCAGGTTGAGTCTCGCCTTACAAGCGCATTATCTTTTAAAATCACTAATATAAACTAAACGCAAAACGTCAAATCAATATCAATGCAAGAGCGCCATTGGCGCGCCTCATCCGCAATGGACGTCATAGGTGGTGCGCCATGGGCACACCCCAACATCTAGTACAATTTAGATATGTAAGACTGGATTAAAATCCATTCTGCAAACATTTAAATTTAATTCAAAAAAATTGCAGTAGATTACTAGTAATGTCCTCCACAGTGCTTAATGAGTTAATGGTATCCCAGGAGAAAAGATAATGCACAGGCGTGGTCTTAGGTAATGGGACCCATTATCCCTGATGTTATTCATCATTGTCATGGATATCTTGCATTATTTGATTAATAAAGCTAATGTGGAAGGATTGATGAAGCCCTTATGGCCTTATCTAGAAGATTTGTTTTGCATCAGATTTCTCTCCTACTAATGATGTACTTTTCATCAAGGGTTAAATTTTTCTATGCCATTACAATTTTCCCAATTTTGAAATATATCATCGGTGTGTCACTGACATATGGGGTCTACCACAGTCACTGACAGTGGCATTTTTCAAATTACAAAAAATTGTAATAACGTTTTTACAAATTTCCGTTTCATTAAATCCTCCTGCCTGGACATTAAAGTGATAGCGGACACCCTACAACTCTTTGGTGATGTCTTAGGTTTGAAAACTAATATGCAGAATCTGCCCATCCATTGTTCTGAAACACACAAGGCTCTCATACAGAAATATTTGCCTTGTCAACTAGCAAATTTTCCCCGTAAATAGCTTGAACTGCACTCTATCTATTAAAAGATTTGACAAGGGCTCAAATTCAACCAACAATTGATAAAATAGCTGATCTCCTACTCAGATCGAAAGCTGATTTATTGACAAAGGCTGGTAGAAGGATTGTTGTGCAGCATGTTTTTACTTCTACCTTGATATACTTGATCATGGCTTTGGATCTTCCATGTTGGGCTCTTAAAGGCAAATGATAAAATTAGAAGGGGTTTTCTCCAATGTTTACAAGAATCGTCCTAATCAGTCCTCTGGACCCGACTAGGAGCTCCAAGGCGACTAGACCAACCAGACATCTGGTCGTCTGATTAGTCGTCGATTAATTGCAATTAATCAGACAACTAGGGGTGTGGGATGACCAGGTTTGGTTTCTGTTTTTTATTGGGTCTGCTCAACTGGGCTTAAAGGGAATATATTAGGCTGCCAATGTGGCATGTTAGGGTTATCTCCAACACTTCAACCAGGCGGTGGCCATGTATGCTATTCTTCCCTCATTCTTCCCTTGTGCGCCGCCAGAGAGTTGCTCTCTTCTCCAGCCATCCAGATCCAGCGCGGCTGCTCTTCTGCAGCGTTTTTTTGAAGTAAAACACGGTAGGAGAGGCTCCTACCTAGGTTTTAATATATTAAAATATGGACTCTTCTGCAGCGTTATGCGCACGATTCTGGATATCTGGCATTCTACTCCAGTGCTCCAACACGAGATTTCTCATCCCTGCCAGCTATTCTCCTCTAATCCTCTTCTCCTCGCCAGCTATTCTGCTCCAGTGCTCCAACGCGCAGTTGCTCTTCTGCTACACTAGGCACGTCATTCTATCAGTAGACGCACGATTCTGGCAGTGCTCTTCGTGAATCTGCCCTCTTTGTGCATCTGCATCTGCTCCAACCCCTCAAGCTGCTCTAGCCCAACTGCCCAAGCAAGAGGGATTACAAGATGAGGTCCTCCTCTGATGGTGAGTATTGAGTAATTGATTATGTTGATCTGTTCAGCTAGAAATTAATTATTGCTTTATTGACATTACTATATAGTATATATAGGTATATATAGATTATATATATGTCCTAAAATATATGGGACGATTATATGGACGACTAGAACCGACCAGGTTTGACTAATCGGTCTAGTCGACGACTAATAGCGATTAGTTTCCTAGTCGGTCCAATGACGACTAAGGTCGACTAGACGACTTGTAAACGTAGGTTTTCACTAGAAAGGTAGAAAAGATTGAGAGGTCATTGTCTTGTAGCCTGGGATAAGATGTCATGGGCTAGGGTTTTGGGCCTAGCCCAGCCAGCCCGCGTGAACAGTACTCGTATGTACTGTTCACGTGAACAGTATCACCAGGTACTGTATCAGATCAAGACTATTAGAATTAGGGTAGATTTAGGGTTAAGAGTCCAATTGCAGTTAGAGTCGGTTTATCCTAGAAATGAAGGGAACTCCTGCCCTATATAATGAGATCCATAGTTTGTAATTAAGGAGAGAAGAATAAAATCAAGAAAGATTAGATCAAAGAAGGCCGGGTTGGAGCCCTACCTTGCCGACGTGGAGGCAACCGCGCCGACGAGGCTAGGGGCCAATTCAACCATGTTTTCTAGAAACTATCCGACACATGACAACTTAGTTGATGCATGTGACAATTTGGTATTAGAGCCAACTTTCCTCAGGCGCTCTCGCTGCCCAATCTACCACTCAGCCATCATGGCGCCAAGGAGTCGAGGGATAGTACACCCTCGTCCTCCCGTCAGCCACGGTATTAGGTCGGGCGCGGAGGAAGTTACCCTCACCGATGTCATTCGGCGACTCAAGGCGATAGAAGACATTGCCGGTCTTTGCAGCCAGTACCGAACACCATCGCCGTTCTGGAAGGCACCGTGCAGGAGCAGGGTCAGCTCGATAGGTCTGGTACAAATTCCTTCAAAAAAATGGATTAGGAAACCTGGCACCCTAGGCAAATAAAAGCTCCTTTGATGAATGGTATTAAGAGGTAGTAATTTTGTGCACGCTTTTTTATAAAGGCTTCAATTCTATTGTCATACTATGAGCTTGGTCAATTTGGATACACGGTGTTAGAGTGTGTGTCTCTAGTGTGCAGGCCCCCCTGTCTAGTGTGTGGGCCCCTCTTGTTTTTTTGAGGCAAATCAGTAGGAGAGGCTCCTACTTTAGATTTTTATAAATTAAATAAGGCAACGAACCAGAGACATGGGGGGTAGAGAAGAAAAGGAAAAGTTACAAAGAGTCAATCCAGCGTTTCAAATCCTCCTTAACTTTAGGGGGAAAACGTTGGGACTGAGCTGAGAAGGTGAGGAGGAAGCGAGTCTTCCAGGAATAAATTGTAGGGGCAATCCCAACAAAGATATTTCTATTGCGGATTAACCATAAAGACCAAGCCCCCATTACGGCGATGTCCATGTAGAATGGTTTCCCAAATGCAATCTTCAAGGCCCCCAATCTATCTGGGACCATGCCAAGAGAGGTCCATTGGACCCCCAGCAAGGCCCAGCACATGCGGCTAAATGAGCAATCGAAGAAAAGGTGGGTCGCCGACTCTTCCACCCCAAGAGAGCAAAGGCTGCAGTAGGCTTCCTCAGCAGAGTTAAGAATTTTTTTCCTGCGGAGAATTTGTCTGGTGTTGAGGCCGTCCACCAGAAGAAGCCAGAAGAAGACCTTCAGTTTGTTGGAGCACCTGGACTTCCAGAGCCATCGGAAGGACCCATGAGCCTGGATGAATTGGAATTGATAATTGTAGAAGAGACCAGCGCTGTAAGAGGTGGAACGCCAGATGAAAGACCAATTATCCGGGGTGTTGGGCTGGAGAGTCAGGTTCTCCAACATGGGAAGCAAGTGCTGAAACTCGCAGAGGGCCTCCAAGGAAAGCGGCAGAAAGAAGTTGTTCGATAGAGGGTTTTGCGTGAGGAAGTGCTTGACAGAGCAAGTTTGGTGTTTTGCGAAGGAGAACAAGTGAGGGAAGAGGAGCCGAAGAGGGGAGGCAAACCAACCGTCCTCCCAGAAGGCGGTGTGGCAGCCATCCCCAACGGAGGGGTTGGCAATGGCCCGAAAAAGATTCGAGAGGGCTAGAATGTCTCGCCACCAACGAGAACCGCGAGCAGGAGCAAGGTGGGGTGGCGAAGCGGCGGAAAGGTAGTGAAGATGGACCAGACTAGCCTAGGTTCTTGTGGATCAGGGAACTGATGACACCTTGGAGTCTGTTGGCAAGAATTTTGGTGATGATCTTTACACTAGTATTCATTAGGGAGATAGGACGGAAGTCTTTGACAACAGTTGGGCACTGTTCTTTGGGGATAAGAGCAATGTATGAGCCATTGATAGGATGGAGCTGGATATCCCCATTGGAGAAATGAGAGGCAAGCTCAACGAAATCCTGCCGGATAATGGACCAACAAGATTTATAAAAAGTGTCGTTGAAACCATCCGGGCCAGGGGCTTTGTCGGAATGCATGGACTTAATAACAGAGTACAATTCAGCCTCGGAGATATCCGCCCCCAGGTGATTCAGGCCCTGCAATCTAGGGATAAGTTGGTCCAACTCGAAATCCATGCGAGGATTATTGGAGAAGCCCATTTTACAAAGGAAAAAATCAAGGAATGCATCTGCTTTTTCCTCATGCGTGGAAACCCAGGAGCCATTGTCCAACCTAACAGAGGAGATGGCATTGCGACGACACCTGGAGGTAGCAGCCGAGTGAAAGAACTTGGTGTTAGCATCCCCAAGTTTGGTCCAGCGGATGGTATAGCGTTACTTCCAGTAGCAGTTTCTGATGTCAAGGAGGAAGGCCAAGTGAGACTGGAGAAGGCACCTAAAGCGAGTTTCCAGTAGGGAAAGGGGACGAAGCTCCTCCGTTCTATCCAAAAAACTGATGATGATAGAGGAATTCTTGATCCAAAGATCAAAACCTCTGTGCTTACGCTGCCAAATGGAGAGGACCTTCTGAAGGGACCTTAGCTTATGGGCGATGCGCTGGGCCGGATCTAGTGGGAAGTTACCGGAGTTCCAACAGGAGCGAACCAAGGGGAGGAACTCCGGGAGCTTGGTCCAGTAGTTCTCAAAGCGAAAAATAGAGGACCTGGGGATAGAGGTGCTGACCAGAGCTAGGCAAGGGCAATGGTCCGAGCACCCATTGGGGAGTGCAGAGAAGGAGGTATTTGGGAAAGAGGCGGCCCAGTGCGACGAGGTGAGGCACCAATCAAGCTGAACAAGCGTTGGAGGGTTCTGCTTGTTAGACCAGGTGAATTGTCTGTTCTGAAGACTGATTTCATGTAGCCCTAGAGAGCTGATGACATCGTTGAAGGAGCCCATATTGCCTCTGTTGAGCTGACCTCTGCTCTTGTTTTCACTAAAACGATAGAGGTTGAAGTCCCCAATAAAGAGCCAGTCCTCGTTAGTATGGATGTGCAGCGAATGCAACCAGGAAAAGAAAGGAGGGCGCTCTGAGGCCCTACAGGGCCCATATATATTTGAAAGAATCCAGGAGGAGCCGTTCAACAAGGAGGTGAGAGTGATAGTGAGCTGGAAATGGGAGGAGAGGAGAGACCCAGTGAACCTGGCGCTGCTCCAAGCGATGAAGAGCCCGCCAGCGGAGCCAATAGCGGGGGAGAAGAGGAAGCTGTCCAGGCGCTTGGGACAGAACTTCCTAACTGAGGAGGGAGCAAGGGCGGCCATTTTAGTCTCCTGAAGGCAGACAATATCCGCGTTTGATGAGGCTATGAGGTTGCGGACGGCCAGCTTTTTGGGGGTAGAGTTCAACCCCCGGACATTCCAGCTAACGATCTTCCAAGCTTTAGAGGCACTCATGAAGATAAAGGCCAACAGTAAAAAATTTGAGGCGGGGGCAGGGGCCAACCCAACCGGGGAGCCAAGACAGCATGCAAGGCCGGAAAACCCAAGATAAGACACGAGTGGAGGCCCAAAGACTCAGGCCCACGAGGGGGAGTTCGAATAACTAGACAAGCCAAAACACCTGGGCCAGCAATAAGTTCCACAACGTGTTCAAAAAATTTACAGCCATCCGCAGGCAAGATACGGCACGCAGGCCAGAAGGGTTTAGTTGTCTTGGACATCACTGGGGATGGAGGCTGAGGCAGGGGGATCCACCATCATGGGAGCCGACGAAGACCCGGCTTCCATCATTGCCTTGCGAGGGGGAGACCCATCATCAGAATCACTAGGGAAAAGGGAAGAGGGAGTGAGTTTGGCAGGATTAACGCCACAAAGATGCACAGCCGAATGAATGATTTGGTCGAAGGACAGGGGGGACTAGGAGTAGCAGACCTGGAAACTTCGATGAATTCTTCGATTGATGGTAGTTTGGAGAGGAAGGGGCCCAGCTTCTGGCGAGAAGACGAGCGGAACCCCCTGCTTTTGGCCGAAAGTCTGGCACTTCGGCCCAGACCTCGGACCGAGAGGGGTGGCGACCTAGAGGAGCTGGCCAGAGACGGCCCCCCCAATCTCCCACCGAGCACCAGCCCGGCGACGTCTTGAATAGACATATCGAACAGGGAGGTTGGCGCGTTGAGGAGCGGGGGGATGACAGGGGGGACCACCCGCTCTGGGGTGAAGCAGGGGGCACCGCAAGAAGAGAGTTGAAGACGGGAAGCCGGAGACAACGGCCTGCTAATGGAGCCCAAAGATCTGGGAGAGGGAAGTCTGACCTGAGGTTGCATGTGTTGTGGCTGTATGGGTTGGTCGGTGTGGGAGTCCACCGAAGGCTGCGAGGAGATGCCCGAGATTTCCATGCTGTCTTGAGGGTCCTCGACAACCTGGGGCACCTCCTCCACGGCATCCTCCACCATGGGCTCAAAGAAGGCCTCAAAGAACTGCTCAGCCTCAAGGTCATCATGCTGGGCGTCTTCTTGATTATGATTCTGGACGTGGGCATGCCACTGGTTAGCCATGGGGCCAAACAGTTGGGCGTCCGCCCACTGCTGAATCCATTCCGGCTCCCTTGGCATGACCTCACCCAGGAAGGGGTGAGGGTTTCCATTGTCCGGCGGAGGGGGGACTTCATCCCCCGGCCCCTGGTCGGCGAGGTCAGACTGGAGGAGGTAGACCGGAAACATCCAGGAACGGCCGCTGCCATCCAGCTCATCACCATGCTTAACGGTGATGCTACGAGGAACGTCAAGGTCGTCCTCGTAGAGGACCTTAACAAGAACCCTAGCCAAGTTGGGGTCTGCCTCGTGCCAGAAAAGCAACTGGCCAAAAGAAGCACAAACTTGTTGAAGGAATGGGAGGTTCTTACAGTCGAGGGGGTAGCCGAGGAACGTGATCCAACCGACTCTAGCGAATGGGGATTGCTTGCAGTTCATGGCTTCGTCGTGCTTGACGAAGCGCACAAGCCGGCCTTGGACGAAGATAGGAGGAGAGCTGACGATCGCGTCCCGCTCGAACTCGGACCCCAGCTTGTAGAGGCCGACCCCGAGCGGATGAAGACAATAGCGAGAGACTTGGAGGCGGAGCTCGACCCCGAGATGGTGGCGAATGGCGATAAGAAGGTCGATCCTTTGCGCCGGCGTTAGAGGACCGTCGTGCTCAGCAATGGCAAATGTTTCGTGGCGCTTGATAAGGTCCCCTAACAAGGCGACAAAGTTCCTTTGCCTACGAAGAGGTCCGCCGCCATCACGGATCACCCCCCATAAGGGAGGAAGGGCAGCGGGTTGGCCGGGAAGTTCGCCATTGTCCTCGCAGACGAGGAAGAAGTCGACGGATGAGTGGGGGAGAAGGGGGCGGACGCTCCAAGACTGAGGAAGGCAGGTGCAGGAAGGATGGCAAGAGGGAGATTGGAAATCACATTAGAAGCCTCCGCAGTCTCAATATGAGTCAAGGAAGCTGAACCGATCGGGCGGGTCTCTGAGGGGACCCAAGAGGTAGTGAGGGAAGGGGGATGGCCCTGACAAGGGGACCTTGAGTGGGAGGTGTGAAAGCAAGCTGAGCAGCGTGCGCAGTGGCGCGAAAAGACTGACTGACCTGAGCAATTAATGCGAGGTGGCGAAGAGGAGGAGGTCGCGGGAGCCAAAGGGACAGAGGTCATGGCAAGCTCCCGAGGCGGTCTAGTCACAGGATATGCGCGGTGGCGAGAGGAGATACGACGAACCGGAAATGTGCCCTGCACATGCAGCGAAGCTGAACGAGCCAATGGCTTGATCACCGAAGGGGAGGGGAGGTACTGTCGGTCCTGTGGAAGAGGCGCAGGGCCAGAGGGCCTGGAACACTCCGGAGGCACAGAGGCCAAGGAGGCCGTAGGCCTGACAGGCCCCCGAGGGGAGCCAGGAAAGAGGTCCGACTTGAGGCGCGAGAAGATGTGCGCGAGCGGGATTGCACCCTGCGAGACCAACCGCGCGGAAGGGGGCAGGGGAAGGGGGCGCAAGGGAGGCGGCCGGCCAAGCAGGGAGGGGAGAGAACCGTTGAATTTGAAAATTGCACGTGGATCAAGGCGCGCAACGGGGGTCGGAGGGAGGCTTGCACAGGAAGAAAGAGGGCAAAGGATGGAGCCGACCCTAAGGGACGACGGAGGCAAGTGAGAAGAAGAGGAAGATGGGGGGAAGAAGGAGATGACATTGTTGAACGACACCTTTTTAACAGACTCGCCCTGCCGGCGGGCAGACGCGCGAGGGGAAGCATGAATGATGGAGGGAAGGGACGGGGGAGGAGTGGGCGGCAAAACAGAACGGGGACGATCAGAAACCGACGATGAGGCAGAAAGGAATGAGCAGGACGGCGCCGACGAGAAACAGGAGTCCAACTAGCGCATTCCTCCTCAGACCAACGGCGAAGATCTTTGGACCAAAGAGGACCACCATCGTGCCAAAAGTGGAAATAGACATCAAACTGATCGGAGATGATCCATCGTCGGCGACAAACCGCAAAACCCACTCCTCTCGAGGAGACCAAGAATCGAAAGTGCCTTTCCTGGAGGAAGGAGACATGGAACCCCGCAGGCGAGCCGCACAGGCAAGCATGCAGAGCAAGGCTAACCGAGGACTCGGTGAGCCGAAAGGTGAAACGGCGGAAGACAGCGAGGAGAAAGAAGGAACCCGACGAGGAAGAGGAGGGATGGTGAACCGGGGCGGCAAGGGAGTCAAAGATGAACTTCTGAAACTTCTTTTTATCGACGCCGCAGCTTGTTCGTCGCCCCTCCGGGCAATTTTTTTTCCGGCATGGTGTTCCTTTCCTTCGCGTGCAGCGGCAACATCGTGCGGTGCGGGAGCAGCAGCAGTACTTCCGGCAGTTTTGTGCAGCTGAGCTTCAAAAGGTGCAACGCACGGGGTAGATGTGCAGTACTAAAAAGCTGCAAGGCTCTGTCTTGTCTTGTTTTTGGCCGGCAATAGCAGCACACCCCAGCGCCGCTTCTCACAACATGCAGCAAGCAAAGAAAAAGGCTACGCCGGCTAGCCCATAGGCGTCAGAGCTAGTTTTTTAGTGCTGTTTTCTCTCTGCCAAGGAAGCCTGCACACCGGCCGAAAGTCACCGCGGCGGAAAACATCTTGGCGCAAATTTTTTGTGCAGTCTTGCTCACAGCGCGCCGGAAGAAAGCGGCGGACGGATCTACCGTGGCACTGGCGGCGACGTCAACAGGTAATTAATCTAATCTCCTATTTTTAAGTAGATTAGTTAGATAGATAATCATCTATTAAATTAATTAGCTGAAAATCCGTTTAGAAAATTTCGTGATTAATTTAATCTGCAAAATATTATTGGTACCCGCATAATTTCTATTTAAGTATTTTTTTATGCTCACATAAACCGAAAAATTTATTAGTCGCAGTAATATTTTTATTCTAGTTTTCTGTGAAATATTTTAGGTTTATTTCTGAATTAATTTCTGGATGATCCATATTCTATTCAGTTAATTAGTATTTTATTTTTAGACTGCTATCCGATTTATTAGTGAGTTATTTAGGTATTTTGCCTTCGACATTAAATATTTTTGAGAACACGTTTTATTTACTGCAGTCATTTTTATTTAGTTCAGATTTATCTTTAATATCTCTTTAAATTAGATCACCGGTTTAGGCTAAACAACTATTGTACTAGTAATTTGTCTTGCTAATTCTGTTTGTCTGGTAAAGTAGGTTGGGTGTTGGGTTTAAGTCATAATATAGCAAGAAATTTTTAGGCGCCCATTCACCCCCCTCTAGTCGCTACTTTCGGTCCTACACCTTCCGCCGCCGCGACCGGATCCGGCGGTCCCGCGGCTAGATCCGGTGCCGCCGCCGCCGGGCTCCCCTCCGCCGTCGCCAGACTCTCCTCCCTCTTCGGCCTGGCCGCCTCCCTGTACGCCGCCGCCGCCCTGGCCGCCACCGGCCACCCCCCTGGCCGCCGGGGCTGCCCTCCCGTGTCGCCTGTCCCTGGCTACTACCCTTGATGAGCGCCCCTCCCTGGCTGCCCCTGCTAGGCGCCCCTCCTTGGCTGCCGCCACCTCCCTGGACGCCACCGGGCGCCCCTCCCTGGCTGCCCCTACCGGGCGCCCCTCCTTGGCTGTCGCCCCTCCCTGGACGCCGCCACCGCCGCGCGCCCCTCCCTGGCTGCCGCCGTCGGCCACCCCTCCCATGCCGCCTGTTGGCCGCCGGGGCCCCTCCTCCCTGGCCGCCGATTTTCCCGCGTATAGATCTGATGCCGCCGAGGCCGGTTCTGCCCTCGGTTCCGTTGAGTTTGATCCTTGCGGGTTGACGGTGAAAGATTTGGCCAAATTACGGTCTCTTCTCCGTTGTGACAGCACTGGCCCTCTCTACACCCTTCGCCTTCCGTCCTCTGTTGCCCCCCCCCCTTTGGCTTCCCCTTCGCCCGTGCTTGCTGTCATCACTTCCTCCACTCTCTGGCACCGCCGGCTTGGTCACCCTGGCGTTGACGTTTTGACTCAGCTCTGTAGTAGCCCCTCTATTTCTTGTACTAGGGATGCTAGTGAGCATATTTGTCATGCGTGCCAGTTAGGTCGTCATACCCGTTTACTTTTTCCCGTATCTTCCTCACATGTTGTTCGGCCTTTTGATCTCATTCACTGTGACTTGTGGACATCCCCGATCCCGAGTGTTTCTGGTTTTAAATACTATTTGGTGGTTCTTGATGATTTCACTCACTATTCTTGGACCTTCCCCTTGCGGTCCAAGTCTAATGCCTTTCCCTCTCTCACTCACTTCTTTGCGTGGGTGTCCACTCAGTTCGGTGTCATCATCAAGGCGGTTCAGTGTGATAATGGGCGTGAGTTCGACAACTCCGCTTCTCGGGATTTCTTCCTCTCCAAGGGAGTCCAGTTGCGCATGTCGTGCCCCTACACCTCCCCTCAGAACGGCAAGGCTGAGCGCATGATTCGTACCAATAACAATGTTATGCGCTCTATTCTTTTTCAGGCTTCCGCTCCCGCTCGCTTCTAGGCTGAGAGCCTACTCACTACCACCTACTTGCTCAATCGCCTGCCTTGTAAGGCCACATGCGCTCCCACTCCTCACCATGCCTTGTTCGGTACCCCTCCTTATACTCACCTTCGTGTCTTCGGGTGCGCCTGCTATCCCAACACTTCCGCCACTGCTCCTCACAAGCTTGCGCCCCGCTCGACCCTTTGTGTGTTTCTTGGCTACTCCCCCGACCCTAAGGGGTACCGTTGCTTTGATCTATCCTCTCGTCGTGTTCTTATCTCACAGCATGTCATCTTCGCCGAGTCATATTTCCTTTCTCCACCAACTCTACCCCCGCCTCCAGCCTTGAGTTGGAATCTCTGTTTTCTACTAACCCGGTGGTTCAGCCACCTTTGTCTTCTGTAGGTACACCTCCAGCTGTTCCGGCGGCTCTCCCGCTGTCTGGCGAGCCTAGTGTGGCAGCAGGGCTGCCAGCCACGCCGTCCGTGGCCTCGGTACCTTCGACTGTGCCACGTGCGACCACTTCCCCACCGTCGGCGTTGCCCTCCGCGCCATGCGCGGCCCCGGAGTCCTCGGCTGTGCCGCGCGAGGCCACTTCCCTATCGCCTCCTGCGCCTGGGGTCGGCCCGCTGTTGCCTCCGGCTCCATGCGTGGCCCCGGCCTCGCCGCCCACACCCGACACGGCCTCGGCCGCACCACGTGTCCCAGCGCCGCCTGCCTCGCCACGCGCAACCCCGGTGTTTACTTCCTGCTACGCCGACCCTGTTCGTGTCTACCAGCGCCGCCCGACGGTTGCTGCACCGGCCCGCTCTCTCGCCGAGCCGCCGGTGTACCACCCGCCCATCCTTCATCGCGATCTCCGCCACACTCACCCGATGGTGACTCGGCGGGTTGCGGGGGTCCTTCGTCTGGTTGACCGTCTGGTCCTCTCCGCCATTGCGGAGCCACCGGTCTTCCTATACCCTCCACCGTCCGTGGTGCCTTGGCGGATCCACACTGGCGCCACGCTATGGAGGAAGAGTATGCGGCCCTTTTGGCCAATCAGACCTGGGACTTGGTGCCTCGTCCCTCTAGCTGCAATGTGGTCACCGGCAAGTGGATCTGGACACATAAACGCCGGGCAGATGGTACGCTGGATCGGTACAAGGTTCGTTGGGTCCTCTGGGGTTTCACCCAGTGCCCTGGAGTTGACTACGATGAGACCTTCAGCCCAGTGGTGAAGTCTTCTACTATCCGGACTGTTCTCTCCCCGGCACTCTCGCGGTCCTGGCCAGTTCACTAGCTAGATGTGAAGAATGCCTTCCTTCATGGCACCCTGACAGAGACTGTGTACTGCAGCCAGCCTGCGGGCTTCGTGGATCCCGCTCACCCTGAGCTTGTTTGCTGGCTCAACAAGTCTCTGTATGGTCTGAAGCAGGCTCCTCGGGCTTGGTACAGTCGGTTTGCCTCCTTCCTGGTGACTTTGGGGTTCAGCGAAGCCAAGAGCGACACTTCTCTGTTTGTCCTCCACCACGGTGGTGACACAGCCTACCTGCTGCTTTATGTGGATGACATTGTTCTCACTGCCTCCAACCAGTCTCTACTTCAGCGGGTTGTCTCCTCATTGCAGCGGGAGTTTGCCATGAAGGATCTTGGTGTACTCCATCACTTCTTGGGGCTGACAGTGGAACACCGCAATGATGGTCTATTCCTTCACCAGCGCCAGTACGCATTGGATGTCCTTCACCGCACCGGGATGACTGACTGCAAGCCATGTTCCACTCCAGTTGATGCTTAGGACAAGATTTCTGGTACCAAGGGTGCACTAGTGGATGATCCCACTGCCTACTGAAGCATTGCTGGTGCCCTTCAGTATCTCACCTTCACTCGGCCGGATATCTCCTATGTAGTGCAGCAGGTGTGTCTTCACATGCACGACCCACGGGACCCGCACCTTACCGCTATGAAGCGGATTCTCCGCTATCTGCGCGGCTCCCTTGACTTCGGCCTGCACCTTCGGCGTTCTCCGGTTGCTGAGCTCGTGGTTTACACTCACGCCAACTGGGCGGGCTGCCCGGACACGCATCGCTCCACCTTCGGCTACACCGTCTTCCTTGGTGGCAACCTCGTGTCTTGGTCATCCAAGCGGCAGCCTGTTGTCTCCCGCTCCAGAGCCGAGGCTAAGTACCGCGCTGTTGCCAACGGGGTGGCGGAGGCATCCTGGCTCCGGCAGCTCCTCGGCGTACTCCACAGCCCCCTCGCCAGGAGTACTTTGGTCTACTGCGACAACGTCAGCGCTATCTACCTCTCCACCAACCCCGTCCAGCACCAGCGCACCAAGCATGTGGAGATCGACCTCCACTTCGTCCGTGATCGTGTCGCCGTGGGAGATGTCCGTGTTCTATACGTTCCCACCACCTCCCAGTTCGCCGACATCTTCACCAAGGGCTTGCCTTCCTCCACCTTCTCCGAGTTCCACTCCAGTCTCAACATCTGCTGCGCCAGAGTTTCGACTATAGGGGTGTGTTAGAGTGTGTGTCTCTGGTGTGTGGGCCCTCCTGTCTAGTGTGTGGGCCCCTCTTGTAAGACCCTTCTTCTATCCTCCCAACCCTAGGGAGAGGAATCAACCATCCATTCTACCCTTTCCTACACACGGAAACAACTGTGTTTAATGGTTTCAGTCCTAATGTTAGCAAAGTCTTGGAATTCTTTGCAGAAGAGCTAAACTACTGGAGGATGGCAGGGTCTAGAGGAGTTAATCACCTCCTTGCCCTATTGACCCAGGACCAATTAACCAAGGATAATTAGCCTTTGTTTTTTTTCTGCCTTTCTTTGGGTTAGGTCAAAGGTTGGTCATGCGATCTGTGTCAGGCGAGGGTGTGATTCAAGATGTAACTAGAGGTAAGATGTTGGAAGTGAAAGAGAAAACAAGGTACATATATATAGGGCAAAGGAGATCTTGAGAAATAAAGATCTCCTCATATCTCTCTAACCAACAAGGACTCTAGAGTCCTGGCCGAGTAAGACAAGGTGGCCTAGAGTCCTGGCTGAGTAAGACAAGGTGGCCAGGTGGCCCAACCCAAGTCAGACACATACCAATCTCTAACAGGAAGGAACTATATCCTGTTTTTATCTTCTTAATATATTACTACACAGTTCTCCTGTGTATTTGGAAAAAAATTCAAAAAAATGAATTAATGAATAGAAATTTCAGGTGGAAAGTGGAAAGTGGAAAGTGGTCAAATTTTCTCTCTCATTTTATCTTGGGAGAGAACTGGCTCTCAAGAGTAAGTAGCAGTGAACACTTACCACAATGGGCCAATTATTTTTTGCAAACCTGAAAATTGTTGTTAAGCGTTATAGGACTGTGTTTGTGTCCCTTGTACTCTATAAGTCTATATGTTAACCCTTTGGGTACATACCCAAAAGATAACAGTCGAAACTCTACTCAGTACATATTCTTATAGCTTATGTGAAGAGCTTTCCTCATTAGAGTTATTAATGATGGTACCGCATAAATTTTGAATGATATTTTATACAAAGCAAATCACAGGTAAACATACTTCAAAGGAGGAACCTTCCGGTTTTCAGCAGGACTGAGACCACTTAACAATGCCTTCCGAGCATGGATAATGAAATGCCTAGTTGGTGATTTGGAAATAACCTTATCCACGAATTCACCTGATGGAAGAAAAAAGTTAATGTCCCTAACAGTTAGAAATGTACATAATTTATTACAACATGGCATGGTAGCACAAGAGGGGAAAATTAACCATCAAAACAAGCATATTCAATTATTCGTATGATAATTGAATATCATGTCAGTGACAAGCAATAATAGTTCTGGGTACAACAACTAATCAAACATCATATAAAATCTATCCAGTACAACATTAATGACAATCATTGAAAGTTGCAAAATCGTGTATACCAAATCTAGATTTTGGAGCCTAATAACCTACAACTTTGTTTGGATCACATAGAAAAATCGTGTATAATTTTGGGGAGAACAGATTTGTTATGTGATCCAAACAAAATTTTAGGTTCTAACTTGTGAGGCCCTAAAAAGTAAAAAGTGTTCGAAAATGTGGCCCAAGGCGCCCGCCTAAGCGGCGAAAGGCGTTGGGCGCCACCCTAGCAATGCGCGGAGGCCCTAATCAGCGGTTAGACAGGAAGGGCGTTGTCAAGGGCGTTGACGCCCAGGGTAGCCGGACCCCGACTACGGAGATCGTAGTCCCGGTCCGTAGCTGCAGCAGGGTTATACCCCCACGCTGCTGCCCTTCGACGGCTGGGAGTAGATCCCTGGCCGGCGGCTTGATGAAAGGGGAAGTGGGAGATTAGATTGCAAAATACTTCTTATTCCATAATCTGTCTTACAAGGGATATATATAGCCTTTCGGCCAACCAACCCTTCCTAGACTTTAGGACTTAGTTATAGTAACTAACTAAGGATAAGAACTAACAATTACCAGATTTATTAGAGATAGAAACTAACAATCCTTATCTACTTTCAAACTCAGCCGCAGCCCCCCTAATGGGCCTTGCGCGCCTCCCTTTCCGCTGCCCGGCGCACATCTCGCGCACGGCGCCGACGTGTATACACGCGGCCCCACATGACATCTCTCCCCTCCTCGAGAGGCAGCTCGTCCTCGAGCTGGAAGAGTGGGAACTGCCTGCGGATAGTGTCGACATCCTCCCAGGTAGCCGAAGCTGGTGTCGCGCCCTTCCAGTGAATAAGAACCTGCCGGACACCACGCGCCAGGCGCGCCTTGACAGCACGGACCGGTTCCTGGATGACTGCGCCATGGCGGACTGCCGGGAGGGCCGGTGTCACCTGCGGGGGATCGCCGTGGAACTTCTTCAAGAGGCCGACGTGGAAGACATCATGTAGTCGTGCTTGCTGTGGTAAGGCGAGCCGGACAGCAGCGTTGTTGATGAATTCAACGATGCGGTAGGGTCCATAGAACTTGGGCTTGAGCTTGCTGGATGGAGCCTGAGGAAGGGACGCAGGGGGGCGCTGCCGGAGGCGGAGAAGAACCCAGTCGCCCACTTGGAAGTTGGCCGGCCGGTGCACCCGATCGTAGTGGCGCTTCTGCACTGCTTGGGCCTGCTCCAGCCTTATACGGATGTCCTCCAAGAACTCAGTGCGCTCCTCCATGGTCTTGGCTACTGCTGCCACGCGCGTCTCGCCTGGATCGTATGATCGAATGGACGGCGGTTCGCGCCCGTAGACGACGCGGAATGGTGTCTCGCGCAGTGACGACTGGAATGCTGTGTTGAAGACGTATTCTGCCCATGGTAGCCAGCGGAGCCAGTCGCGTGGTCGGTCACCTGTCAAGCACCTAAAATACATAATAATGACTTTGTTAGCCGATTCGGACTGCCCATCTGATTG
The DNA here is from genome assembly GCA_019279435.1 of Zizania palustris. Classification (NCBI taxonomy): domain Eukaryota; kingdom Viridiplantae; phylum Streptophyta; class Magnoliopsida; order Poales; family Poaceae; genus Zizania; species Zizania palustris. Next base: position 21,383,748 of record JAAALK010000085.1, on the reverse strand, counting down.
GGGATGGAAGGCAGTCGACATCTGGAGCTTTGTGCCACTCAAGCGCATTAGCTCGCGCCAGAAGTTGGAGGTGAACACAGTGTCGCGGTCGGACACTATGGACTGCGGAATGCCATGCAATCTGACAATTTCAGCAAAGAATGCCTGAGCCACACTCTCCGCCGAGTACGGGTTTGCAAGTGGAATGAAGTGGCAATACTTGCTGAATCGGTCGACCACTGTCAGGATTACCGACTTGCCCCTGACGCGTGGTAGTGCTTCGACAAAATCCATGGCGATGTCTGTCCACACCCCTTGTGGCACGGGCAAGGGAAGTAGCAGGCCTGCTCGGTGTAGATGTTCGGACTTATTGCGCTGGCACACGGCGCATGCTCGAACTAGGTCCTGTACTGCGCGCCTCATGTTGGGGGAGTGGAAGTCGCGGCGGAGGCGGTGCAGCGTTCGTTGGACCCCCTTATGTCCCTCTTCGTGGACGGCCACCAGAGCCTCCTGCAGCAGTGGTGATGTTGGGGGGATGTACAGCCGGCCACTATATTGGACCAGCCCATCTGCAAGTGCCCATGGTCGCGGTCTGGTACCTGCTCTGACTTCTTCTTGCAGTGCGCGTAGGGCTGGGTCGGTGGTATGCTGTCGAAGCCGATCTATGAAGTCGAAACGCGGGGCAGACAGTGCCAATATCATGCTGTCCTCTGGCGTGTCCCGTCGAGAGAGAGCATCTGCCATGGCATTGGAGTGCCCCGGCTTGAACTCTACGGCGAAGTCGAACCCCAAGAGCTTGCCGACCCAGTGATGCTGCGGGATGGTGGACAGGCGCTGGTCGAGCAGGTACTTGAGACTGTAGTGATCGGTCTTGACGATGAAGTGGCGCCCCCATAAATATGGCCGCCAATGACGGACGGCGTGGACTAGGCCGATCAGCTCGCGCTCATAGGCGGCGAGTGCGCGGTGTCGCGGCGCTACCGGCCTGCTGAAGTAGGCAATCGGGTGGCTGTCCTGGACCAGCACGGCCCCGAAGCCATGAGATGAAGCATCGCATTTGACCATGAATAGCTTGGTGAAGTCTGGCAAGGCGAGTACTGGGGCCGATGTCACCGCGTCCTTGAGAGCGGCAAACGCGGCTGTTGCCTCCGGCGACCACGAGAACCCCTCTTTTCGCAGGAGAGCAGTGAGCGGGGCAACGATGGTCCCGTAGTTGTGTACGAACTTCCTGTAGTAGCCCGCCAAGCCGAGGAAGCCTCGCACCGCTCGAGCCGACCGCGGTCGCGGCCAGTCTTTCACGGCCTGGACCTTGGTTGGGTCCATGGCGACGCCTGCGGCCGAGACGACGTGCCCCAAGTATGCGACCGATGACGCCGCGAATGCGCACTTCGCGCGTTTGAGGAAGAGGCTGTGCTGCTGCATCACGTCGAAGACGGCACGTACGTGGCGCAAATGGTCTGCCCATGTGTTGTTGTAGATCAAAATATCGTCAAAAAACACAAGCACGAAGCGGCGAAGGAACGGGCGGAGGACGTCGTTCATCAATGCCTGGAATGTGGCAGGGGCATTGCACAGCCCGAAGGCCATAAACAGGAACTCGTAGAGGCCGCCATGTGTCCGGAACGCCGTTTTGTGGATGTCGCCGGGACGCATGCGGACCTGGTGGTAGCACGAGCGAAGGTCCAGTTTAGTGAAGAAGCATGCGCCGTGAAGCTCGTCCAGTAGTTCTTCGACGATGGGAATGGGGAAGGCGTCCTTCACCGTGAGTGCGTTGAGCGCCCTATAATCGACGCAGAAACGCCATGATCCGTCCGGCTTCTTGACTAGGACTGGTGACGAGAATGCGGAGTCGCTGCGTCGGACGATGCCTTGGTTGATCATGGTGGCACACTGTCGTTCCAACTCGTCTTTATGAGCGGCCGGGTACCTGTACGGCCTGACCGCCACTGGCAGGGCGCCCGGTTTGAGGACGATGTTGTGGTCGCGGGCGCGCTGTGGTGGCAAGCCGGTCGGTTCGGCAAAGAGGCCCCCAAACGCCGATAGCAGCTCGTTGAGGAGGTCCTGCGGGGAGACGGTGGCTGCCAGGAGCGGGGTCCGTCGTGCGGTTACGTCATCCCAGCTGACCGCCCGACCTCGGCGGTTGAATGCCATGGTTCGCTTGGTGAAGTCCCAGACGATTGGTCCCAAGGTCACCATCCATTGGGTGCCCAGGACCAAGTCGTAGCCGGTGAGAGGCATGATGTAGAGGTCGACGCAGAACTCCTCGCCACCTATGGAGAGTCGGGTCTATCGGAGTACACCTGCGCAAGAGATCCGCTCGCCGTTGGCCACCGTGGTCGTGAGGCGCGCGCCACCTTGTGCTTGAAGGCCCGTGCGGCTCGCTGCTGCTTCCCCAATGAAGTTATGGGTAGACCCCGTGTCCAGGAGGGCCGTGAGGGATGCTGCGCCCACGGTCACGTTCACCTGCATTGTGTCACAAATGGGCATACCGGCGACGGCTCTGAGCGAGAACACTGGTGCGTCCCGATCTGCTTCATCTTCTGTGGGGGCGAGCTCGATGCCGTCGATGTAGAAGAGCCGGCGGCAGACCCGGTTGTCACCCCTGGAGTAGGGTTCGTTGTAGTTGTAGCAGAGGCCGAGACGCCGCCTTTCTGCCTGTTCATCCGTCGAGAGCCGTTTCGCCTGATTGGCTCCGTTCCTGACCTGGGGGGCTGATAACGCCGGTGGGGGCGCCTGTGGCGTCGGCAGGGACGGAGCCAGCAGTGTGGAGGAGGCCGGGCCAGCGGTCACCGCGGGGCGTTGAGGCGGGTTGGGTAGCAGTGCGCGTGATGCGGTCCTGGCCGGTGCCTGTTGTGGCCTGTCCATCTCCATTAGTTCCACCTGGCGGGCGAGGCTCATGGCCGCGGCCAGCGACTCGGGATTATGGATCCGGACGGCATGGCTCAGAGGTGGAAGAAGGCCGCCGGTGAAGAGCTGGACTCGTTGCGCCTCGGTGAGACGTCCCGCACGCGGTAGGAGGGCCTGGAACCTGTTGGCATATTCCTCCACGGATCCTGTTCGCCGACATTCGGTGAGTTCAAACAGTGGAGCCGACCGAAGAGGAGGCCCAAACCTTAGCATGATGCGATCCTTGAAGTGCGCCCATGTGGGCGTGCCTTCATCCTCTTGGAGCTGGATGTACCACAATTGTGCGACGTCCTCCAGATGGTAGGATGCCATCCACACCCGTTCTTCCGTCATCGTGCGCTGTTGTGTGAAGTAAGATTCACATTTGTTGATGAACAGCAAGGGGTCGGTTTTGCCATCAAAGCGGGGGAAATCCAATTTCTGGAATCGTGGTGGTCGATCGGTGTGTTGCTTGCCATCTGTGGTGCCGCCGGAACTGGAGGATGAGGAGGATGGTTCCTTGTTCTTCTTGAGCTCGGCCACATCCGCCTGCAGCGTCGTGATCGTGCCGGTGAGGACTTCCAGTAATCTAGCCAGGTCGGCGTTGAATGGTTCGGCCATTGGTGAGGGGCTGCTTGGTGGAGGCTGATGCGGCTGTGATGCGGTGGAGGTGGGGTTGTTGTTGGCGGAAGAGGAGGATCGTTGTGACCTTGATACCAGGTTGTCAAGGGCGTTGACGTCCAGGGTAGCCGGACCCCGACTACGGAGATCGTAGTCCCGGTCCGTAGCTGCAGCAGGGTTATACCCCCACGCTGCTGCCCTTCGACGGCTGGGAGTAGATCCCTGGTCGACGGCTTGATGAAAGGGGAAGTAAGAGATTAGATTGCAAAATACTTCTTATTCCATAATCTGTCTTACAAGGGATATATATAGCCTTTCGGCCAACCAACCCTTCCTAGACTTTAGGACTTAGTTATAGTAACTAACTAAGGATAAGAACTAACAATTACCAGATTTATTAGAGATAGAAACTAACAATCCTTATCTACTTTCAAACTCAGCTGCAGCCCCCCTAATGGGCCTTGCGCGCCTCCCTTTCCGCTGCACGGCGCACATCTCGCGCACGGCACCGACGTGTATACACGCGGCCCCACATGACAGGCGTCTAGACGGGTCAACTATGGCCTGGGTGGTTGACCGCGATGCCTAGGCGCCTGGCGGCGGCAGCGCCTAGCCAGCCAACACACGTACTTAGTCCCAGCACGTGCACCAGAGTGGGAGGAAACTGAAAAATAATGATGTGCAGCAACCCAATCCAACTGTTGTGCGTCGTCCGCCATCTGTTGGCCAACGTAATCACCCCCGTGCGCCGCTTGTCGGGTTGTCGTGCTCCCGCGCCACTCGCCTACGTTCCCGCGTTGCGTGTCGCGCTGCGGACGAGTGAAGGGTGAGTTGAGGACGCCTGCCGCGATCGAAGGGGATGAGAGGGGAGGGGAAGAGTAGGGATGAAAACGAGCGAAAACAGACAAAAATGAGTGCTGCCATATTTGGTTCCGTATTTTTTTACCGAAACAAAAATGAATACGGATATCCCAGAAACCGATACGAAAGTGGATACCACCGGAAACAAATATGGACCGAATAAGGAGCAGATACGAATATGGAACGGAATATCGATCAGAATTATAAAAAAACCCTTAATATATGAAAAACTATGATAAACCAATAAATATGCTCAATCTGCACACATATTAATAAATGATAAATACATATAATAAAGTAAAAATAAGTTTTATCTTAGTTGTAATGAATATATATTATTTTTTTATCAAATAATTATATATTAACTTAAATTAAATTGTTTAATATTTTCTGAATAAAATATAGTTTAATTTTTTATATAATGTGAAAAGTAAAACCCAACTATGAAAACGAAAACTTTCTGTTTTTGTTATGCAGAATATTTCGTTTCCGTATCTGTTTCTATGAAATCACTGTTCTGTTTCCGCTTAAAAAAATATGTTTCCGTTTCTACTCCGTGATATTCCATATCTGTTTCCGCATAACCTCTCTGTTTCTGTTTTTTTCTAGAACGAACGAAAACTTTCCAACTTTCCGCCACGTTTACATCCCTAGGGAAGAGAACGCCTGGAGGCTAGTGCTCGTAAAAGTGAAGAATGGCTGGCTTCGGAACTAGGGAGAAGAAAAGGGACTTAGCTTGGGAACCAGCAAAATTAAATGCCTCCAAACAGGAAATGGCGTCTCAGAACCAGGAAGATACTGGGAACCAGCGACATAAATGCCTCGAACCAGGAATTTTCCTGCCATGGAACCAAGGAGACCGCTTGGAACCTGAAAAAAGAAAGGGAAATGGGCAGAGCCTTAGGCACCTCAAGGCGCTAGGCGCCAAGTCGCGACCCGACTATTGCCTGGCACCTACTCGAACACTAGCTCTAAAATCTAGTTTTGGTACAACCAAAGATAAAAACAATGAATAGTTGAATTGAGTGCTCTAAATAAATAGTTTTGTTTCAAAATCCTCACACAATGGAACTATGTTGCGTAACATGTTCAAAAGAACAGTGATATCCATTATCCAAGTGATATCCATTATCCAGACACAACAACAAGCAACAACCCATCAAATAGAACTGGTTGTAAGACTTATTCAATTATGGAATTACCTAATTATTTCAGCTTGATTGATGAAAAACGGGATAATCAAATACCCTATAGAATGATGAACTGCAGTCGATGCTATTACGGCATCTACAGTCAGATTTGTGAGCAGAACAGAATAGATTGATTGTATTGAAACAAACGGGGGTATAATATAAGGAGGAAGAAGGCTTGACAACCAAGGCAAACCAACACACTTGGCAGCCAAGGCAAGTCAGCCTCCTTGACAGCCAAGGTAGCTAACCAGGCCCACAACACCCTAGCTAGGCCCACAACAATTAGTCTAACACGCCCCCGCAGTCGAATCGTCAGCTACTCTGCACGTTGAGACTGGACCTGAACTCCGTGAATATAGACGAGGGTAAGCCTTTGGTGAAGATGTCCGCATATTGAGAAGATGTGGGAACATGCAGGACTCGAAGATCACCAATGGCAATTCGTTCTCGGACAAAGTGGAGATCAATCTCGATGTGCTTGGTTCGTTGATGCTGAATCGGGTTGGGGGTCATGTAGACGGCACTGATGTTGTCACAATAGATCAATGTGGCGTGTTGGGGAGGGGCGTGCAGCTCGAGAAGAAGTTGGCACAGCCAAGTGGCCTCTGCAACTCCATTGGCCACGACGCGATCTTCGGCCTCAGCACTAGACCGAGACACCGTGTCCTAGCGCTTTGAAGAGCAGGAGACAAGGTTGTCGCCAAGAAACACAGCATAGCCCGAGGAGGACTTGCGAGTGTCTGGACAACCAGCCCAATCAGCATCTGTGTAGACAAGATCAACCGAGGAAGATGGTCGCAACAGAAGACCAAGTTGGAGAGTGCCTCGAATATAGCGCAGAATCCTCTTCAGAGCTGTGAGGTGAGGCTCACGAGGGTCGTGTATATGCAGGCAGACTTGCTGTACAGCATATGCAATGTCTAGCCGGGTGAACGTCAGGTATTGTAAGGCCCCAGCAAGACTGCGAAAATCCGAAGGGTTGGAGACAGGAATGCCATCTGTTGCAGCAATCTTCGGGTTGTTGTCAACTGGAGTGGAGCAAGTATTGCATTCTGTCATCCCGGCTCGAGTAAGAATGTCCAGCATATACTATTGCTAGGAAAGGAGTCCATCACCACTTTGTTGAACATGCATGTCAAGAAAGTGATGCAATTCACCAAGGCCCATCGTGAATTCCCTCTGTAAGGCAGAGATGATCCACCGAAGGAGGGTAAGTGTTGGGGGAAAATACTTCATCCTCATGATCCTCCAAGATTCCAAGCAAATACATTATGCAACAAAGATAAAGGCAAGTTTTAATCTCGGAGCCCAAGACTTGCCTCCGGATTAAAAGGCTCGAAGCTGAAGGGTCCGTCTAGGCTCTGGTCTGAAGAGACCCTCCGAAAGGCTTCCCCTCCAGAGTGAAAAACAACTAGAAGGATGAGACGTCTACCTTATAAACATCCTTCGAGCATGTTTTACCATATTAACCCTATAAGGGATACCGAAATAGTATCCACTGTTACTAACCTTGATTAGAGAGAGAATAATCACACCATTAAAGTGGATGTATATATATAGCCATGAGATAAGCCTAGATGAGATGGGCCTAGATGACTTGATGATATATGATATATGGGCCTTATATATATGGGCCTTAACACCCCCCTCAAATTCAAGGTGGATCAGAAACATTGAGTTTGAGCAAATGAAGCCGATGTTGCTCTCTAGTCTGTGCTTTAGTGAAGAAATCTGCAACTTGTAATTCAGATGGCACATACTGAAGAGCAATAGTCTTCTGATGACAATGAGACCGAGTAAATGATGCATCAACACCAATATGCTTTGAAAGATCATGCTTCACAGGATTCTTAGCAATATGTATGGCTCCAGTATTATCACAGAAAAGAGGTATAGGATCTGTTAGAGATATACTATAGTATAAGGGCTTATTTGTAAAGCTTTCCTTCTCTTGTACTATTGCCCTTTGGACCCTTCTCTTGTACATATTTGCCCTTTGGGCCCTTTGGAATGGATTGCAGCCAATTCATCACATGGTATCAGAGCTAGGGTTTCTAGCCCCTCCCCTCTTGATCCAGCCGCCGGCGAGCCCTCGCCGTGCCTACTCCTGCGCCAATGCCGCCGCGCGCCTGCTCGTGCGTGAGCTCGCGCCACCGCGCGCCTGCCCAGGTGTGAGGTCGCGCCGCCGCGCGCCTCTGTCTTCCCGCTCGGGCCCACCCCTGAGCTCTGCCGTCTCTCGCCGCCGCGCCCGAGCCCTGCCGTCCGCGCGTGGGCTCGCGTCGCTCCAGCGCCCGCCTGTCCTCCTGCTCGGGCCCGCCCCTGACGCCGCTGCGCGTCCTCTGGGCCCGCGCCTGCAAATCCTCTGACCGCTCTCCTCGCCCTCTGCTCGCGATGGGCAGAGAGGTCCTCCCCGTTGAGACAGATTGCAAAAAAAAAGAAAAAAAACAAGGGTTTCTCACCATGACTGCTCTTTGTCCTCCCGTTCCTGTACCTTGTACACCTACTTCAACTCCAGGACATGTTACTCAGGGTGGCACAACTACCGCTCTCTTCTGCCGCAACTGCAAGTCTAAGACTTACGAGATTGAGCAGTGTCGAAAGCGGCCTTCTCACCGGAGGGGCGGCTCGAGTACCTCAGGTGGTTCTCGGGGTTCTTCTGAGTCGCCTCCACATTGGGTTCTTGAGCTCACCAGACAAATGGATCGCCTAGAGTGTTCTGTTGCCTCGTTGGATCCATCTATGGTATCTTCTGCCGCCGCTCAGTATCTTTAGCTACCACAGCCAAGTACTCAATCACCTTGGATTCTTGATTCCGGTTGTAGAGAGGTGAGGTTGAGGCAATTGGCCATGCTCTCAATGGAGAGGGGCCTCTTTTTATAGGGCAGCTGCTGCTGCTATATATGGCAGTATACAAATACATGGATAGGAAATAAATCACAATCTCTAAACATGGCAGGTCTGATCCTAATTGACCGCCCTGCCTAAATATGCAAGATACAATCTCCTATTGCCTAATACCCGCCCGCAGCCGAAGCAGGAGGCTTGCGGACGCACAGGCTGGTTCTGAATTCTGTAAATAGTGGCGTTGGGAGGCCCTTCGTCATGATGTCAGCAAACTGATGAGACGAAGGAACATGAAGCACCCGAACCTCGCCAAGGGCCACCTTGTCGCGCACAAAGTGAATGTCGATCTCGATGTGCTTCGTGCGCTTGTGGTGGACCGGATTGGCCGTCATGTATACGGCGCTGACGTTGTCGCAGAAGACAATAGTGGCAAATGGCAGCTAGAGGTGGAGCTCCTGAAGCAGCTGGCGAAGCCAACAGCACTCACCACAACGTGGGCCACAGCGCGGTACTCAGCCTCAGCACTGGAGCGGTACACCGTAGTCTGGCGCTTGGAGGACCACGAGACCAGATTATCGCTGAGGTAGACGCAGTAGCCGGAGGTGGAGCGTCGAGAATCTGGGCAGCCGGCCCAGTCGGCGTCGGAGTAGGCAGTCAGCGTTTAGATGGAGCCGCGCCCAATGTGAAGACCTGAGGAGAGTGTTCCCTTCACATAGCGCAGGATGCGCTTGATCAGCGCGCGATGAGGCTCCCGTGGGCCGTGCATAAAGAGACACACCTGTTGAACTGCATAAGCCAGATCAGGACGTGTCAGAGTGAGGTACTAAAGAGCCCCTGCTATGAGTATTCTGAGCTGTCCTTGTCTGACAATTTGTTGCCTTCATGGGCGGAGAGTTTGGCCTGAGTGTCAACAGGGGTTGCCGTAGGATGACACTCAGCCATGCCCGCCCGCTGGAGGAGATCGACGGCGTAGTGTCGCTGCGACAGAAACAGGCCGTCGGAGGTGCGGGTGACGGCAACGCCAAGGAAGTGGTGGAGAGCACCCAAGTCGGTCATGGCGACCTTAGACTAGAGTCGGGCCATGAGTTGCTGTAGAAGAGATGGAGTCGAGGCGGTGAGGATGATGTCATCGACGTAGAGCAGCAAGTAGGCGAGACTCGTCCCCTCGTTGAGAACAAAGAGGAACGTGTCAGAGGAAGGCCGCGAACCGCTGGTACCAAGCTCTCGGGGCCTAGTTCAGTCCGTATAGGGACTTTTGCAGGCGGCAGACGTGATCTGCAGCGGCAGGGTCGACGAAACCCGGTGGCTGCTGGAAGTGGACTGTCTCGTTGAGGTGGCCGTGAAGAAAGGCATTCTTCACGTCCAGCTGATGGATTGGCCAGGCACGGGAGACGGCAATGCTGAGAACGATCTGAATGGTGGCCTGTTTGACCACCGGACTGAAAGTCTCGTCGTAGTCAATGCCTTCTCGTTGAGAAAATCCGCGGACCACCCAGCGGGCCTTGTGACGAGCGAGGGACCCTTCGGCATGGAATTTGTGCCGGAAAATCCACTTGCCCGTCACAACGTTCGCGCCAGGAGGGCACGGAACAAGACGCCAGGTGTTGTTGTCGACGAGGGCCTTGTACTCATCCATCATCGCAGCCCGCCAGTTAGCATCGGCTAGAGCGCTGTGGTAGTTCGCCGGTAGAGGCGATGGTGAGGGCGAGGAGGTGGCGGCGAGCCCCTCGTAGCTCACACGTGGGAGGGCGCCGGTCCTGGTGCACGTGAGCGGCGGAGATAGAGCTGCAGCTGTGGACGCAGCCTAGGGCGTCGGTGTTGTAGGGACAGCTGGTGGCGCAGGCACCGGCTGTGGTCGTCGACTGTAGGTCCATGGGAACGGAACCACAGGAAGACCAGGCGGGGGTACGTGACCACACCTGCCCGGTGGTGGAGAAGCCGAAGTGGGGCTAGGGGGCATAGGGCTGCGTCCCCCAGGCAGGAGAAGAGCCAGGTCCAACTCATCATCAGGGGGCGGCTGCACATCGTCCAAGGTGGACGGGGCAACCGTGGTTGTCGAGGAGGAACCTCCACCTGCAGGAACAATAGAGCAAGGCACCGAAACCGAATCGTTGTCTAGAAGAAAATCCAAGGAGCGAGGGAATGGGATGACGCCGGTGGTGGAAAAGGGAAAAACAGTCTCATCGAACACAACATGACGAGAAATAATGATGCGTTGAGTTGTCAGGTTAAGACACCTATAGCCCTTATGAGGAAGGATACCCAAGGAAAACGCAAGTCGCAGAGCGAGGTGCGAGCTTATGTGGGGAAGTGGCCTGTAGGTTTGGATAGTAGAGGCACCCAAAGACGCGAAGGTGGTTGTAGGTGGGTGGCTGTCCATGGAGGCGAGTGAAAGGAACCTCATGGGATATGGAGGAGGAAGGGCGCCTGTTGAGTAAGTAGCAGGCGGCAGCAAGAGCCTCAGCCCAGTATGTGGGCGGCATTGAAGCGTGGAGTAGCATGGTGCGAATTGAGTTGTTGAGTGTGCGGATGGTGCGTTCTGCCTTGCCATTTTGAGGGGAAGTGTATGGGTAGGAGAGACGAAGAAGTGTTCCCCGAGCAGCGAAGAAGGTGGTGTTGGCTGTGTTGACAAATTCTCTGCCATTATCGGTTTGGAAGCATTTTACAGGGAGGTTAAATTGGGTTTGTGCAAGGGCTGTGATCTGAACTAAGTGTTGGTGGATCTCGGATTTGCGGTGGAGAGGAAAAACCCAACAATAGTGACTGTAATCATCCAGACAGACTAAATAGTATGAAAAACCAGAAATACTAGGGATGGGAGAGGTCCAAACATCACAATGAATTAGTTCAAACGGTGCATGAGTACAAGACTAGGATGTACTGAAGGGTAGACGCGTGTGCTTGCCTAGCTCACATGAATGGCAGAGGGAGCGGTCTACTTTATTACAGGAAACAACATGAAGTTTATTTAGATGTTCTAAAGCAGCAGGTGCTGGATGGCCGACACGCTGGTGCCACAGGGTCGACGAAACAGCCAGGAGAGCATGTGAGGAGGCGCCAACGGTCGGAGGGATAGCAGGTATGGTGTAGAGATCGTCGGTACTATTGCAGCGATGAATCACTCGTCCCGTCTAGGTATCCTTAACAGAAAAGCCAAGAGCATCAAATTCAAGAGAACAGCGATTTTCACGAGTGAATTGACGAACGGATAAAAGATTATGAATGAGAGAAGGGGCGACAAGAATGTTATTAAGGGAGAAGTTTGCTGAGGTGGTGGGTAGGATGGAGTGACCTATGGACGTGACTGGAATACTAGTGCCATTGCCTACTGTTATAGATGAGGTGGAGGGGGGAAGGCGCTGGAGGAGCATCCCATCAGAGGTCGCCATGTGAGTTGAAGCGCCGGAGTCAACAACCCATGAGGGGCTGCCCTGGACTACCAGGTGCTGCAGGGCAGCAATTAGGCCGGCCGAGTCCCATGTCGATCCACTAGTCTGGACGGGGGTGAACGCTGTGTGCGCCTGAGGAGGGGCACCGAGCAGCCCCTGTTGGCGTGGGGACTGCCACGGGTGGCTACCAGGGGCGCCGGAACTGCCCTGGTCGCGCTCCCAGGGAGGTATGACGCGCTCGCCGGGGTTGACATGTGCGCCAGTCCAAGGATCAAAACCCCAGGGCTGACGCTTGCTTTCGCGTCGGGTGTTGTCACGTCGGGTGTTGTCGTGCCTGTTGTCGCGGTGGCCACCATTGTCGTGCTGCTGCTGGCGCGACTGTTGCTGCTGGACTGCGGTCGGCAGGGCGCCACTAGGGGCGTCGTTGAAGGTGGCGAGAAGGGTCGAAGCAGCACGGACCTTGTCCTCGTTCTTGAGACGCAGCTCCTTGAGGAGGAGCTGATTCCTGGCAACAGCAAAAGTGAGAGGTTCCTGGGCGGCGATGTTGTCGGCGACAGATTGGTACTTCTAATTGAGGCCGCGGAGTAGGTTGAGGACGAGGTCAGGCTCGGTGATGGTCTAGTCGACGTCGCGAAGACTGTCGGCAGCCTCCTTCATGCGCACACAGTACTCGTCGATGGAGGAGTCGCCCTGGGTCATCGAGTGGAACTCGTGACTTAGGAAGACGGCGTGGGGCGCCTTGTTGGCTTGGTACAGGGCGGCGATGGCCGTCCAGAGCTGGTCAGCGCTCTGTTGGGCGTCGGTCATAGCGAGGTTGAGGACGGAGTCGGAGACGGTGCCGAAGATCCAACTGCGGATGCAAAAGTCAGCCTGCACCCATGCGTCATTGGTGGGCGTAGGGGAGACGATGGCAAGGTGCTGGAGCAGCCCGAATTTGCCACACATGGCGTGGAAGGCTGTCGACCACTTGGTGTAGTTAGAGGGTCGCAGCTCGAGGGTCATGGGAATGTGGGTCTTCACGTTTACTAGAGCATATGGGCAAACGGCTGGGTTGATGGCGTCAGCCATGGCGGAGGTGGTGGAGGATTCTGAGGACATGCTGGCGCGGTTGTTGGGCGGCACAACTAGGTTGGGGAAGGAGAGGGAGGGCCAAGATCAGATTGCTCTGATACCATGTAGAGAGGTGAGGTTGAGGCAATTGGTCATGCTCTCAATGGAGAGGGGCCTCTTTTTATAGGGCAGTTGTTGCTGCTATATATGGCAGTATACAAATACATGGATAGGAAAAAAATCACAATCTCTAAACATGGCAGGTCTGATCCTAATTGACCGCCCTGCCTAAATATGCAAGATCACAATCTCTAAACATGGCAAGTCTGATCCTAATTGACCGCCCTGCCTAAATATGCAAGATCACAATCTCTAAACATGGCAAGTCTGATCCTAATTGACCGCCCTGCCTAAATATGCAAGATACAATCTCCTATTGCCTAATACCGATGCCTCTTTTCACATGACACATGACTCTATTCATCTTAGTTCCTTGAGTTCGCTTCCTTTTCCTGTGTATGTTAAGACAGCTGATGGTACTCCTCTTTCTATTGCTTGTCATGGCATTCTTAGCCCTTCCCATTTTCATGTGTCGTCTGTTGCTCATGTACCTCAGCTTCACTTGCAGCTTATTTCTGCTAGCCAGATTACTGATCATGGTTATCGTATCATTCTTGATTCTGATTCTTGTTTTGTTTAGGATTGTCACACCGGGACCCTAGTTGGTTCTGGCCACCGGCTCCGTGATCCTCCTCGCCTCTGGGAGCTTGACTGGCTACATCTTCCTCCCATTCCTACTTTTTGCTATTCGACTCCTACAGTTAATGCTACTCCTTTTGTTGTCTCCACCTCCATCAGCTTTGCTCAGTCGCATCATTGTCTAGGTCACATGTGTGGGTCCCGTTTGTCATCTCTTGTTATTAGTGGAGTTCTTGGGAAGGTTTATGGTGATACCTCCCTCTCTTGTATGGGTTGTAGACTTGGCAAGCAGATAAAACTTTCGTATTCTGCTAGTCAGACAGTGTCCACTAGACCTTTTGATCTCATTCACTCTGATGTATGGGCCTCACTCCCTTCGTTTCGAAAGGGGGACATCAATATTATGTTATCTTTATTGATGATTTCTCTCGTTTCACATGGATATATTTCTTGGAGTCTTGCACTCAGGTGCTTACTGCTTATCAGGCCTTTGCTACGATGGTTCGCACTCAGTTTGACTCTTCCATTCGTGTTTTTCGTGCTGACTCTGCTGGCGAGTATCTATCTCGTTATCTTCGTCAGTTTCTTTCTGAGCAGGGCACTCTTCCTTAGTATTCGTGCACTGGTGCCCATGCTCAAAATGGTGTGGCCGAGCGTAAGCATCGTCACCTTCTTGAGAATGCTCGGGCAGTGTTACTTGCCTCCTCTGTTCCTCCTAATTTTTGGGTTGAAGTTGTATCTACTGCTGTTTACCTTGTAAACATTCAGTCCTCTTGCACTCTTCATGGTGTCACTCCACTTGAGCGTCTCTCTAATCGACTGCCTCAGTATAGCCACCTACGTTCCTTCGATTGTTTTGCCTTTGTTCTTCTCCAGCCTCGTGAGAGGACAAAGCTATCAGCACAGTCGGTCCAGTGTGTCTTCCTTGGGTATGACTCCGAATGTAAGGGATATTGTTGTTGCGATCCGGTTGCTCGTCGCATTCGGGGTTCCCGTGATATTACCTTTGATGAGTCTCGTCCTTTTTTCTCCGATGCTCCCTCCTCTCATGAGTTGATTGATTTTCTTGACTTAGTCTAGCCTTCGTCTGACTCCTTGTCATCATCCTCTCCTCCTTGTTCTTCACCACCACCATCCACTTCACCACCTCCTCCACCACTACCTCCATGTCCTCCTATTCTCTATCACTATACTCGTGGTTCGCTTCCTTCACCACCTTCCACCTCTTCTTCCCCAATGTCTCATGAGTCTTCATACTTTGCACTCTCTCTTTCTGAGCCTTCCACATATCGAGATGCTATTGCTCATCCTGAGTGGTAGTTTGCTATGGCTGAGGAGATTGCTGCTCTTGAGCGTTCCCGCACTTGGGATCTTGTTCCTCGTCCTCCTTCTGTTGTTCCGATATCGTGCAAGTGGGTCTACAAGATTAAGACTCGCTCTGATGGCTCTCTTAAGCGCTATAAAGCGCGTCTTGTTGCTCGTGGCTTTCAGCAGGAATATGGTCGTGACTATGAGGAGACCTTTGCTCCTGTTGCGCATAGGACGAACATTCATACTCTTATTGCAGTAGCCTCTGTTCGACGGTGGACTATCTCTCAACTTGATGTGAAGAATGCATTTCTTCACGACGAGCTGCATGAGGAGGTCTATATGCACCCACCTCCTGGCTATCCTGTTCCCGATGGCCATGTCTGTCATCTCCGTTGTTCTCTCTATGGCCTCAAGCAAGCCCCTCGTGCTTGGTTTGAGTGTTTCACCTCGGTTGTCACTGCTGCTGGTTTTGTTGCTAGTCAGCATGATCCTGCTCTTTTCGTTCACACTTCACCTCGTGGCCGTACCCTTATTCTTCTTTATGTGGATGATATGCTCATCATGGGGGATGATTCTGAGTATATTGCCTTTGTTAAGGCTCGTCTCAGTGAGCAGTTTCACATGTCCGACTTGAGTCCTCTTCGCTATTTTCTTGGGATTTAGGTCACATCCACACCTGACGGCTACTACCTCTCCCAGAGGAAGTACATTCATGATCTTCTTGATCGTGCGGGTCTTACTGATCACTGCTCTGTGGACACTCCTATGGAGTTTCACACTCGTCTTCGTGCCACCGATGGTGTTCCTCTTGAGGATCCCACTCGCTATCGTCACCTCGTCGGTAGTCTTGTCTATCTTGGCATCACTCGTCCTGACATTTCTTATGTCGTTCACATCCTGAGTCAATTCATGTCCACTCCCACTAATGTCCACTACAGTCATCTCCTTCGCGTCCTTCGATACCTTCGTGGCACTATCGACCGACATTTGTTTTTCTTTAGTTCCAGCTCCCTTCAGCTCCATGCTTACTCTGATGCTACTTGGGGTTCTAATCCTTCAAACTTCAAGTCCCTCTCTGCTTATTGTGTCTTCCTCGGTTCCTCCTTGATTGCCTGGAAGATCAAGAAGCAGACTTCTGTTTCTCGCTCTAGTGCTGAGGCTGAGCTGCGTGCTTTGTCTTGTGTGACTGCTGAGGTGACTTGGCTACGGTGGCTCCTGACTGAGTTTGGTGTTACTCTATCCTCCCCTACGCCTATGCACTGTGACAGTACCGATGCTATTAGTATTGCTCAAGACCCAATGAAGCATGAACTCACCAAACATGTTGAAATTGATTGCTTCTATGTTAGGTCGTCTGTCCAAAACAAGATAGTTGCTCTTCAGTATGTGCCCTCGGAGATTCAACTTGCTGACTTGCTTACCAAGGCCCATACTCGAGCTCAACATTGTTTTCTTATTTCCAAGCTCAACGTTGTTGATCCACCTTGAGCTTGAGGAGGGTGTTAGAGATATACTATACAGTATAAGGGTTTATTTGTAAAGCTTTCCTTCTCTTGTACTATTGCCCTTTGGGCCCTTCTCTTGTACATATTTGCCCTTTGGGCCCTTTGGAATGGATTGCACCCAATTCATCACAGGATCATCACAAGAAATACCAAAATCTGCCAACAACCATCGAAGCCATATAATCTCAGATGTGGTAGTAGCAAGTGCTCGAAGTTCTGCCTCTGTACTGTAGCGAGACACCGCTGCCTACTTCTTGGACTTCCATGTAAAAGGAGAAGAACCAAGAAGAATGCAATAACCAGTGATAGAGTGGCGATCTATCAGATCACTCGCCCAAGGGGAGTCCGAGTAAGCATGAAGCTGAAGCGGACTATCACTAGCATAAAACAAACACTGAGATGATGTCCCTTGTAAATATCGCAGCACACGAAGTAAATGCCCAAAATGAACCGAAGTAGGGGCACTCACAAGCTGACTCAAAATATGGACAGCGTGAGCAATGTCAGGTTTGGTAACAGTGAGATAAACAAGACTGCCCACAATGTGCCTATATCGAGAGGGATCCTCAAGAGGTGTGCCATCAGTAGGATGAAGCTGTAAATAAAGATCTTTAGGTGTTACAGCTGTCCGATTATCAGTAATTCCAGAACGAGAAATAAGATCTCGAATGTATTTGGACTGAGAAAGATAATAGCCCTTGGTAGAATGTAAAACCTCAATCCCTAAGAAATAGCTGAGAGGGCCCAGGTCGAACATCAGAAATTGCTCACTAAGTTGCTTCTTCACCTGAGAAATATGTTCCACATCATCACCCGTTATCAACATATCATCGACATACAAAAGAAGCAAAGTGCATCCATGTGAAGAGAGATGAACAAACAAGGCAGGATCATGATCACTAGGAGAAAAACCAGCATCTCTTATCACAGTGACAAAGCATTCAAACCAAGCACGTGGAGCTTGTTTAAGACCATATAAAGCATGACGAAGACGACAAACATGTCTAGAGGGTACATCAACGCCCGGGGGTGGCTGCATATAGACTTCCTCATGCAAATCACCGTGAAGAAAAGCATTCTTGACGTCCATCTGAGATATAGTCCAAGAACAAGTAGCAGCTACAGCAATCAAAGTACGAACAATAGTCATGTGGGCAACAGGAGCAAAGTTCTCATCATAATCCACACCTTGAGTCTGCTGAAAACCTCTAGCAACAAGACGAGCTTTATATCTCTCAATAGTGCCATCTGACTTGGTCTTGATTTTGAACCCCCATTTGTATGTAATTGGTACTGCATGTGAGGGTAATGGAACAATATCCCAAGTGTATGTATGATCAAGGGCAGCAAGCTCTTCAGACATAGCAAGTTGCCATTTCGGACTACTAGAAGCTTCTTGATAAGTGGATAGCTTATCAACGATGGCACTTACACATGGGAAACCCAACCTGTTAGGAGGCTCAATAGTAGCACGATCTCGTAGAGTATATCTCGAACCAACCTATCACTCATCAAGTATGTTAAAATCATCAAAAACAAGCACATTAGGATTGGCCGAGTTAGGATTCGATGGAGACTCTATGGGATTAGTGGGACGACGAGTGTAAACATGTATGATGGGTGGTTTAGAATGTGGAGGTGCAACTGTGGTGGGTGGGAAAGGGTCGTTGGGTGAAGGGAGACACATAAACGATGTGGACTCTGTGGGAGAATAGGATGACTGGGTAGACTAGTTATAAAAGAAGGGACGGTTCTCATCAAAAGTCACATAACGAGAGATACATATGCGACGAGAAGAAGGATCATAACAACGATAACGCTTATGCTCAGGACTATATCCTAGAAAAACACACTCAACTGATTGGGCTATCAACTTAGTTCGCTCACGAGGTGCAAGCAGAACATAGCACGTACACCCAAACACCCGGAGATGATCATACCTAAGAGGAGTACCAAAAAGGACTTCACCAGGGCTCTTGCCAGACAGTTTGGATGAAGGTTGTCGGTTAATGAGATAAACAGCAGTAGAAGCAGCTTCGCCCCAGAAATGCGAAGGAACAAAAGAGGCAATCAGAAGAGTGCGAGCAGTCTCTATGAGATGGTGATGTTTGCGTTCAGCAACACCATTCTGAGCATGGGCACCAGGACATGAGAGCTGAGCAAGAGTACCTTCAGCGGTCAAGAACTGGTCTAAAGTATCAGATAAATACTCACCACCAGAGTCAACGAAAAATTTTGATGGAAGTAGAAAACTAAGTATGAACCATGCGAGCAAAAGACTTGTAAATGGAACGCAATTGGGAACGGTGTTTCATAAAATAAATCCAAGTATATCGAGAATGATCATCAATAAAAATGACATAAAACTTATGACCACCCTTTGTAACAAAGGGGGCAGGACCCCATACATCTGAATGAACAAGATCAAAAGGTCTAGCAGAATAGGAAATACTAGAGAGATATGAAAGGTGTATATGTTTGCTAAGCTTGCAACCCTTACGATGAAAGCTAGCCTCGATAGATGTATGACCTAAACAACCTTTATTTATTAATGTAGATAACCGAGACCCACATAGATGACCAAGACGATGATGCCACTTGGCGAAGGAAGAGGTAGGTGACGATGCAACGGATGACACCTGAGCGGTAGAAGCAGCGGAAGAAGGAAGCCTCAAGGTGTCCAAAACATAGAGGCTAGGGGCACCTCTACGGAGATGGCCGGTCCCAATCACAATCCCGCTTCGACGATCCTTAATAAAACAAGATGAGTCATCAAATCCAACAAAACAATTATGGTATGTGACTTGACATACTGAAAGACGGTTCATGAACAATTGTGGTACAAAAAAACATTAGGTACAGAAAACTGAGAATTGTAAAGTGAACCCTGATGAGTAATATGGCAAGATGTACCATCAACTGTCTGAACAGAAGCACCATCGGTGACCGGCTTGCAAGCAACCAACTGAGATTGATTAAATGTCACATGAAAAGAAGCTCCTGAGTCAAGAACCCAAGATGACTGAGCAGCACTGACAGGGGAGGCAGCAGCAATGGACACAGAGCCTTTGGAGGTACTATGCCCACGGGCACGGCGTGCACGATACTCAGCCAACTTCTCTGGATACCAAACAAAGTAGTTCTCCGAACGATGACCAGTCTTCTTGCAATGGTTATACAGAATAACCTCAAAAGAGCCACCTGTAGCTAGATTAGACCTCTGAGATGCTGCAAGTACACTGTGGGGCACTGACATTGGAGCAGACGCAAGTGAATGAAGACGAGTCTCTTCAGCAATCAGGGCAGACAAAACATCAGCAATGGATGGAGTGACAGGGTTCATGAGCTGTTGCATACGGATAGACTCAAATTCTGATCTAAGGCCATGAAAAAACTGATACATAAGAAACTTATCAATGAACTTGTTCTTCTGATCACAACAGCCTGAACATCCCCTAGTGCACTGAGAAACCATGGAGAGCAATGGTCCCATCAAGCAATCAAAGGCAGTGTAGTACTCATCTATGGAGAGGTCATTTTGCTGAAGACCATGAAGTCCCGTCACGAGAGTATGTAACAGAGCACCACTATTCTGAACATATCAGCGCTGCAAATAATCCCACATCTCCTTAGCAGTCTTGTGATGCGCAAGACTCATAATCAAGGACTCCTTCATACTTGTGACAATGGCACTCATAACTCTGCCATCATTATTCTGCCAGGTCTTGACTTCTGCAACACCAAAACCATCTGTTGACTTATCAATGGGAGGAGCATCAGTCAAGTGAGATGCAAGGGCATAACCTCTCAACACAGTTTTCACAGGAAAAGTCCATTCTCGATAATTGTGACCATCGAGTTTGATAGGGATGGCAATAGCACTGGATTGAGACATGGCAGCAGCAAAAAAAAGAACACTGAACAGATGAAAAAAAATCTAGGAGAAATTGTACTGTGATCTTGCAGCCGCAGCAACTACAGTGTGCCACTTCACTGTACACCCCTAGCACCGGGTTGCTTCCAAAGATGGAGAGACCCGAGTAGATATGGTGGGTGGAGACAGGAGCAGCAGAGTCGACGCGCCGCGACGGCGAGACAGGGATAGCTTGCGACGACAGTCACGACAGTCGTGACAGCAGGAGAGGCGCGGCCTGCGGCGGCCGCGACGGCGAGACAGGGAGGCTGGACGAGCCCGACGATGGCTAGACGGGCGCAACGGCGAGGCAGGGACAACCCACGATGACTGCGACGGGCGGCAGACGAGGACAGGCCCCGACAGGACAGCCCGCGACGGCCGGCAGACGAGGACAGGCCCCGACGGCGGCCGGACGTGCCGCGACGGCAGCTGTACGGGCCCGATGGTGGTTGGACGAGCTGCGACGGTTGGGAGACGAGCAGCAACGGCGGCAATCAGGGAGACGAGCGGGAGGTGGAAACAGGGGAAAAACAAAACGGGATTAGGGATCCCTAACCCTAACCCTAGCTCTTGATACCATGTTACTAACCTTGATTAGAGAGAATAATCACACCATTAAGGTGGATGTACATATATAGCCATGAGATGGGCCTAGATGAGATGGGCGCCTTAACATCCACTATGTCAGTTGTAATTGAAGGGTAAAAAGGTCTTTTCTCTAGACATTTTACCTATAAATACCCCCTTCTCGCCCTGTAAGAGGCATCGAATATTCCGATATTCAATACACACTTCGAACTATTCCGAGCTATTATCCTTTTCGAAGGCTTGAGATAGTCGCATTCACAAACACTTCGTTTGTCAGTTCTTGGTCTTATAGAACCTGTTAGTGTAATCCGTTACGCCAACAGTAGGTGAGGAAGCAGTGAGGACGATATCATCAACATAGAACAATAGGTAGGCCATGTACGATCCATGCCTATAGATAAAAAGTGAAGTATCGGACTTGGCTTCAACAAACCCAAGGGACAGCAGGTGAGTGGCCATGCGAGTGTAACACGCACGAGGGGCCTGCTTGAGGCCATAGAGAGACTTCTGCAGATGACAAACATAGTCCGGATGGGCAGGATCTTCGAACCCGGAGGGCTGCTAACAATATACTGTCTCTATCAGGTGACCATGAAGAAAGGCATTCTTCACGTCGAGCTGATGGATGGGCCAATGGCGAGAGAGCCAAGGAGAGAACTGTACGAACAGTTGTAGGCTTCACGGGACTGAAAGTCTCATCAAAATCCACACCAGGTCGTTGAGTAAAGCCACGAAGAACCCAGCGAGCCTTATGCCTTTCAAGAGAGCCATCAGACTGGAACTTGTGCTTGAAGATCCACTTGCAGGTGACAATGTTGGCCTTAAGGGGACGAGGCACGAGGTCCCAAGTGTGATTCTTCAGCAAAGCATCATGTTCTTCCGTTGTGGCTTGCCAATTAGGATCAGCAAGAGCACTACGAAAGGTCTTTGGTATTGGGATATGGACGTAACATGGTACGTCGCAGACATCCGTAAACCACTCTTTGAACAGCTCATGGCGTGTTGATTTGTCACAGGAGGGACAGCAACAACACCCTTGGGCAGGAGTGGTGGCACGGCCAGTTCAGGTGCGGCAGGAAGTGGTCGAGGGCGACGCGAGTAGAAGTGGGTGAATACACGGTCTGGTCAAGGAAGCGTCGTGACTAGGGCAGCTACGATAGGTGTTGAAGCCATCAGAAGGATAGCTAAAGACCCTCCAGAAGTGCTGGCCGAAGTCGCGTGTGGTACTATCGTCGGGGAAGCAACACCAGGGGCCGGTGGGAGCACTCCAGGCACAGTCACAAAGGGACTAGCAGGAGTGCTAGTGATGCCAGCAGCAGGGGCCGGCAGGAGTACTCCAGGCTTAGTCACAAGAGGACCGGCAGGAGTAGTGGAACTTGTAGAGAAATACTAGTGCAATGGTCCAATAGGAGCAGGAACCACATCAGTATCATCAAGAAACTCAAAATCCACCGGGTTGCTAAGACCATGGCGCTCAGCAAAGGGAAAGGTTGTTTCATCAAAGATGACGTGCCGAGAGATGATGATGTTGTTGGAGAGGTCAAGGCGGCGGTATCCTTTGTGGTGGGAAGAGTAGCCTAGGAAGACACACAAGGTGGATCTAAGAGCGAGTTTATGAGGAGCGGTGGCGAACATGTTGGGATAACACTTGCACCCAAAGACACAAAGGTGATCATAAGTGGGTGTCGTGCCAAACAAGGCAAGATGAGGTGTGGAAAACTGGAGAGTTTTGGTGGGGAGGATGTTGAGGAGAGAAGTGGCTGTGAAGAGAGCCTCTACCTAGTAGGAGGGAGGCATAGATGCCTGAAATAGTAGAGAGCGAACGACATTATTGATTGAGCGAATAATGCATTCAGCTTTACCATTTTGAGGTGAGGTGTATGGACAGGACATGCGAAGATGAATGCCCTGAGACAGGAACAAGTGGCTGGTGAGAGAGTTGTCGAATTCTTTCTCATTGTCGCACTGAACAGCCTTGATGTGGGTGCCAAATTGGGTAGAGGTGTAGGTGATGAAATGGGCGAGCGTGTTGAAAGTGTTAGATTTCAAACGCAAGGAAAAAGTCCATAGGTAGTGAGTGCAATCATCAAGTATGACCAAATAATATTTATAACCAGAGACACTAATAACAGGAGATGTCCACTGGTCACAATGAATAAGGTCAAACTTGTTTGATGCACGAGAGGTGGAAGTAGAAAAAAGGAGATGAACTTGACGCCCTAATTGACAAGCATGACATAAAACATAGCAATCCTGAATGTGAGTGCTAGCGGCAAGTTTCAGCAAAGCGTCATGACTAGGATGACTGAGACATCTATGCCACAGTGGGGAGGTAGCTTGAGCGACAAGGGAGTGTGCTGGAGGTAGGTGCAGAGGATATAGTGATGCAGAGATATTGCACCTGACGATCTCGGTCCGAGACGGAAGAACCTTCACAAAACAACCAGCAGGATCAAACTCAACGGAACAATTATTGTTAGTGGTGAATTGGCGAACAGAGCTGAGACTCTTAATAAGTTGTGGTGCAACCAAAACATTATTAAGACGTAAATTAGGGGACAACTCTGTTGAACCAATGGCAGTGATGGGAAGTGTAGAACCATTACCGATAATGATAGATGAGGGAGTAGGATACCGCGGGAATTGAATATGTGAAAGAGAGGTAGTTTTGGATGTCATGTGGGAGGTAGCACCTGTGTCGAAGTACCATTCAGGTGATGGAGGAAGGGTCAGCGACGTCGTGCTGAAGACGAAGGCGAGGGCCGTCGGGTCCCAAGAAGGGGGGTCGGCTGGGTGGTAGAAGCTTGGGGCGACCCACTGCCCTGAGCCATCAGGAGTAGTCGGCTGTTGTTGGGTGAAGACAGGAGGCTATTGGTGGGCAGAGGGTCAGATGATGCGTCTGCAGGTGAGGAGGCACCGGGATGGGAGTCAGAGGAGGACGAGGACCTCCTGGCCACATATGTATGGAACCCATCCACGGGTTGTAGAGGTTGGGCCAGGGGCGACTACCAGCGGCAGGATGTTGGCCGCCGATAAGAGGTTGCTGGTGCTGGCCGCCGACTGGAGGTTGCTGGTGCTGGCCGCCGACTGGAGGCTGCTGATGCTGAGCGCCAGAGAAGGGGTGCTGACCACCTGCACCTCTTTTGCCACCGCCGCCACGTCGGTCGCGGCGATTGCCCCCGGAGCCTCCGTTAGAAGGCTTTGGTCCGCTAGTACCTCTGATGCTCGTGTTTGGTGAGGGAGGGTTGGAGGAGCCGGCTGCAGTGGAGGAATTGAAGGCAGATGCAGGGGAGTCCTTGTGCGCTAGGGTGAGTTCCTCAAGAATGAGGTCATCACGGGCCTCCGGGAAGGTGGGGAAGGGACGGTTGCGGCGCAGGAGGGCTCTAATATGGCTGAAGCGCTCGTTGAGACCACGGATCATGTTGAGGACGAGGGTCTGATCTGTGATCACTTCGCCAAGAGTCGTGAGATCAGCGGCCATCTTCTTTAGCCAACGACAGTAGTCGGTGACGGAGAGTTCATTGGACGAAGGTGTGAAACCTCATCTCTAGGTGAATGGATCGGGCCTCCCGATTGCCAAGGAACTGTGACTCAACAGTGAGCCAGGCATGGCGAGCAGTGGAGCCTTGAGAGGAGATGGTTTCAGCAAGATCGTCGGTGAGCGTGGTGACGATCCAAGACTTGACGACACGGTCCATCCGAGCCAATCATGGGAGATCGAGGTTGTAGGGTCTGTGCAGACATGGTCCTGAAGGGAAAATTTGCCGAGGAGGAACTGGTCACGCCAACGATTGAAGTTTCTGGAGTCGACGTCGAGGATGATGGTGACGTGAGTCCGGATGTTGACGGCGACGGCCTGGCGTGAAGTTGTACAAGGGCCATGGCCTCATGGAGAAGCATGGCAGAGGTGAGGTCGGATGGGGACGGTGGAGTGCTGAAGGAGATATCACCGGGTGCACCAAGAGAGGCGATGGCAGTGGCCGCGCACTCCCTGGTGAAACCTAGGTGTCTGATACCATGTGAGCAGAACGGAATAGATTGATTGTATTGAAACAAACAGGGGTACAATATAAGGAGGAAGAAGGCTTGACAGCCAAGGCAAACCAACACACTTGGCAGCCAAGGCAAGTCAGCCTCCTTGACAACCAAGGTAGCTAACCAGGCCAACAACACCCTAGCTAGGCCCACAACACTTAGTCTAACAAGATTACACAAAATAGATTCATTTGGAACAGGCTATGATAAAATATATGCATAGACCATTGTTCTAAAGGCATCGCCTAGGTGTCGGCCTCGCCTTTGAAGGTCATATGGCGTCCACTTGAGGCACTGGGTGTCCGCCTAGGTGCGGTATGGCGTCGGCTGGACGACCATCGGCCTAGAGAGAGCGCCATACATGCACCTGGCACATGCGCGCGCACGAAAAGTTGTGGCGTGGGATGCAGCGTGGGAAGTCAGGATGCAACGTGGGAGGGAAAGGTAAAAGCTAAAGGACTGCGCGCTTGGACAATAGAGGAAAGAGAGGGAAGAGAGCTCCAGAGTCGAGGGAAACAAACGACGATGCTGGCGTCCTCTCTAGTGGCGGTCGGCAGCCGACATCCTCTCCATCTGTGCCCGACATCCTCTCTAGCTGCGGCTCCACAGCTCCACCACTCCAGATCTGCTTCTGCACTCTTCTGCTGCCTTTGGCTCTTCACCCCTTCAGTTAGTGTTGTGCACTTGTGCTGTACTGTTGAAAGCATGTAATACTTCTGTATTGGATTATTATATGCAGTAATGGACAGGTTATTGATTGCTGCATGGGAGAAGAGAAGAGTGGTTATATCATTGGAAATACTAAAATAATTATATGTTACACCATTACTAAAATCTGTAGCATTTATATGTTAGGATGTGTGTATGGCGTCGCCTCGCCGTGCGCCTAACTCGCCTAGGCGACTGGAAAGGGGTAGGTCACCGCGCCTCGCCTTACCGCCTTAAGAACAATGGCAGAGACTCTCCACCTTTGTTAGAAGTTTAGGGGTCAAGTAAGAAGTGTATAAATATGCTGACCAGTGATTGTTACAGCTATCTGGTGCTTGGAAGTATAGCCAGACAACACCAACAAGCAAGTGATTATTATACTCAACTTATGGGATTGGTTGACATATTTTGTCCATGTGACACATATTGCAGTATGTAGCTACCCTCTGTTGCTCACTTGCTCTATCCTTTTAGGCATAAATACACTGATAGTGTATTTTTTCACACATGATTTCCATTCCTCATATCCAGGAAGCCTAGTATAGAAAATGTATTGGAACATCAGATTCAGAGGTTTATGAATAAAGCTCACAGAGTTCTTCATAGGAGTCACGATCATCAACACCGACTCTGCACTTAACACTGACTGGGACATTACAATTGGCAGCAATAGCTGACATAGCATCACCTACAAACTTTAGAAAATTGAATCGACATTTATTAAGGGCACCAGGGCAGAGAAAGAACAAATTGAATCTACTGATGGTTTTACTACAATGAATTCATGGAACAAACCTCTGGATCAAACATTAAGCGAGCACCAAAGCAACCATGACCAGCAACTTTGCCGCTGGGGCAGCCACAGCTGACACAACCCATTCGGAGTAAATTATATGAAATAACAGATCATCAAGAATCATTAGATGAGATATGAGTGGTAATTTTTTACTTCAGGTTGATTTCATCATAGGAATAAGCATTTGCCAGTTCTGTTGCCTTCGCCAAATTATCCAGATTACTTCCACCAATTTGCAACGCAATAGGATGCTGTTTAGCAGGAAATGCTAAAAATCTATCCTGCATATAGTGACAATAAAAAGTAAGATTTGTCAAGTGTGCATAGTGTGATGAAATGGCCAGTATGCATTCCAAAGGGCCGAAAGGGCAAATATGTACAAGAGAAGGGCCCAAAGGGCAATAGTACAAGAGAAGGGAAGCTTTACAAATAAGCCCTTATACTATATAGTATATCTCTAAACCCCCCCCCCCCCTCAAGCTCAAGGTGGATCAACGACATTGAGCTTGGAAATAAGAAAACAATGTTGAGCTCGAGTATGAGACTTGATAAGCAAGTCGGCAAGCTGAATCTCCGAGGGCACATACTGAAGAGCAACTATCGTGTTCTGGACAGCCAACCTAACATAGCAGCAATCAATTCCATCATGTTTGGTGAGTTCATGCTTCACTGGGTCTTGAGCAATACTAATAGCACCAGCACTATCACAGTGCACAGGCGTAGGAGAGGAGAGAGCAACACCAAACTCATCCAGGAGCCACCGTAGCTAAGTCACCTCAGCAGTCACACAAGACAAAGCACGCAGCTCAACCTCAGCACTAGAGCGAGAAACAGAAGTCTGCTTCTTGGTCTTCCAGGCAATCAAGGAGGAACCGAGGAAGACACAATAAGCAGAGAGGGACTTGAAGTTTGAAGGATCAGAACCCCAAGTAGCATCAGAGTAAGCATGGAGCTGAAGGGAGCTGGAACTAAAGAAAAACAAATGTCGGTCGATAGTGCCACGAAGGTATCGAAGGACGCGAAGGAGATGACTGTAGTGGACACTAGTGGGAGTGGACATGAACTGACTCAGGATGTGAACGGCATAATAAATGTCAGGACGAGTGATGCCAAGACGAGTGGAAACTCCATAGGAGTGTCCACAGAGCGGTGATCAGTAAGACCCGCACGATCAAGAAGATCATGAATGTACTTCCTCTAGGAAAGATAGTAGCCGTCATGTGTGGATGTGACCTCAATCCCAAGAAAATTGCAAAGAGGACCCAAGTTAGACATGTAAAACTGCTCACTGAGACGAGCCTTAACAAAGGCAATATACTCAGAATCATACCCCGTGATGAGCATATCATCCACACAGAGAAGAATAAGGGTACGACCGTGGGAGGAAGTGTGAACAAAAAGAGCAGGATCATGCTGACTAGCAACAAAACCAGCAGCAGTGACAACCGAGGTGAAACACTCAAACCAAGCACGAGGGGCTTGCTTGAGGCCATAGAGAGAACAACGGAGATGACAGACATGGCCATCGAGAACAGGATAGCCAAGAGGTGGGTGCATATAGACCTCATGCAGCTCGCCGTGAAGAAATGCATTCTTCACATCAAGCTGAGAGATAGTCCACCGTCGAACAGAGGCCACTGCAATAAGAGTATGAACGGTGGTTCTATGCGCAACAGGAGCAAAGGTCTCCTCATAGTCACGAACATACTCCTGCTAAAAACCATAAGCAAGAAGACACGCTTTATAGCGCTCAAGAGAGCCATCACAGCAAGTCTTAATCTTGTAGACCCACTTGCAAGAGATCGGAACAACAAAAGGAGAACGAGGAACAAGATCCCAAGTGCTGGTATGCTCAAGAGCAGCAATCTCCTCATCCATAGCAAACTGCCACTCAAGATGAGCAATAGCATCTCGATATGTGAAAGGCTCAGAAAGAGAGAGTGCAGAGTATGAAGACTCATGAGGCACAGGGGGAAGAAGAGGTGGAAGGTGGTGAAGGAAGCAGACGACGAGTATAGTGATAGAGAATGGGAGGACGTGGAGGTAGTGGTGAAGGAGGTGGTGAAGTGAATGGTGGTGGTGAAGAACAAGGAGGAAAGAATGATGACGAGGAGTCAGACGAAGGCTAGACTAAGTCAAGAAAATCAATCGATTCATGAGAGGAGGGAGCATCGAAGAAAAAGGATGAGACTCATCAAAGGTAACATCACGGGAAACCCGAATGCGACGAGCAACCGGATCCCAACAACGATATCCCTTACGCTCGGAGTCATACCCAAGGAAGACACACCGAACCGACTGTGCCGATAGCTTTGTCCTCTCACTAGGCTAGAGAAGAACAAAGGCAACACAACCGAAGGAACAAAGGTGGCTATACTGAGGCGGTCGACCAGAGAGATGCTCAAGTAGAGTGACACCATGAAGAGTGAAAGAGGACTGAATGTTACAAGGTAAACAGCAGTAGATACAGCTTTAGCCCAAAACTGAGGAGGAACAGAGGAGGCAAGTAACAGTGCCCGAGTAGTCTCAAGAAGGTGACGATGCTTATGCTCAGCCACACTATTTTGAGCATGGGCACCAGTGCACGAATACTGAGGAAGAATGCTCTGCTCAGAAAGAATCTGACGAAGAGAACGAGATATATACTCGCCAGCAGAGTCAGCACGAAAAACACGAATGGAAGAGTCAAACTGAGTGTGAACCATCGTAGCAAATGCCTGATAAGCAGTAAGCACCTGAGCACGAGACTCCAAGAAATATATCCATGTGAAACGAGAGAAATCATCAATAAAGATCACATAATACCGATGTCCCTCTTTCAAAACGAAGGGAGCAGGGACTCATACATCAGAGTGAATGAGATCAAAAGGTCTAGTGGACACTGTCTGACTAGCAGAATACGGGAGTTGTATCAGCTTGCCAAGTCTACAACCCATACAAGAGAGGGAGGTATCACCAGAAACCTTCCCAAGAACTCCACTAGTAACAAGAGATGACAAACAGGACCCACACATGTGACCTAGACGATGATGCCACTGAGCAAAGCTGATGGAGGTGGAGACGACAAAAGGAGTGGCATCAACAGTAGGAGTCGAATCGCACGAAGTAGAAATAGGAGGAAAATGTAGCCAGTCAAGCTCCCAGAGGCGAGGAGGATCACGGAGCCGGTGGCTAGAACCAACCAGGGTCCCAGTGCGACGATCCTGAACCAATGTTTACAAGTCGCCTAGTCGAACCTAGTCGCCATGGGACCGACTAGGTGACTAATCGCGATTAGTCGTCGACCAGGGCCGATTAGTCGTGTAGTCAGTCCTATGGTTCTAGCTGAAAAGAATTACTCACCTTAGGAGGCGGATCTTGAGTCTTGACGGCCGGAGCAGGCCGTGCGCGTGGCGTGCCTGGAGCAGGCGTGCGCGCGGCGTGGCTGGAGCAGGCCGTGCGCAAGCCGTGGCTGGAGCAGGCGTGCGCGCGGCGTGGCTGGCCGCTGGAGGCTGGACAAGCGACAGCTGGAGGCGTGCGCGCAGGGTCGGTGTTGGCGCGGCGTTAGCTGGAGGCGTGCCGCGTGCGCGTCGGCGCCGGCGTTGGCTGGTGGCGTGCGCGTCGGTGCCGGCGTTGGCTGGAGCAGGCCGGGCGCGCGGCGTGGCTGGAGGATGGCGGCGTGCGCGTCTCGGCGTCTGAATCTGCGTTGGCTGGCGGCGGCGTGCGCGTAGGCGACGCGCCGGCGTTGGCTGGACCGCTGGAGGCGTGCGCGTCGGGGCCGGCGTTGGCTGGCCTCTGGAGGCGTTGGCGGCGGCGCACAGAACAGAACAGCACCCAGCACCCAGGCGGCGGCGCACAGAACAACACCCAGGCTGCGTTGGTTGGTTGGATTTTGAGCACAAAACAGACTGAACCCTAACAGGCTAGGTAAAAGCCCACCAGAACAAGAAAAGGCCCAGTGAAAACACAAAATTCTAACCTGGTCGCCTGGTCGCCATTTTCACCCTAATCATCCGACTAATCGCGATTAGTCGTCGACTAATCGGACGACCAGAAGTCTGGTCGCTCTGATCGGGTCGGTGCGCCTGGTCGTGCCCACAAAACCGACCAGGCCGATTAGTCGTGATTAATCGCGACTAATCGGACGATTTGTAAACACTGTCCTGAACAGAACAAGAATCAGAATCAAGAATGATACGACAACCATGATAAATAATGTGGCCAGTAGAAATAAGCTATAAGTGAAGCTGAGGTACATGAGCAACAGACGACACATGAAAATGGGAAGTGCTAAGAATGCCATGACGAGCAATAGGAAGAGTACCATCAGTTGTCTTAACAGATACTGGAAAAAGGAAACTAACTCAAGGAACTAAGATGAGTAGAGTCATGTGTAAAGAAGCGTCGGAATCAAGAATCCAAGGTGATTGAGTACTTAGCTGTGGTAGCTAAGGAGACTGAGTAGTGGCAGAAGATCCCATAAATGGATCCGAAGAGGCGACACAACGCTCCAGACGATCCATCCGTCTAGTGAGCTCAAGGACCCAATCTGGAGGCGACTGAGAAGAACCCCGAGAACCACCTGAGGTACTCGAGCCACCCCTCCGGTGAGAGGGCCGCTTTCGACACTGCTCAATCTCGTGAGTCTTAGACTTGAAGTAGCAACAGAAGAGAGCGGCAGTTGTGCCACCCTGAGTAACATGTCCTAGAGTTGAAGTCGGTGTAGAAGGTACAAGAACGGGAGGACAAAGAGTAGCCATGGTACAGGGGAAGAGACAAAGAGGTCGCGACATCTCTGCTCGTCGCGAGCAGAGGGCGACGAGAGCGGTGGAGGGCCTCAGGTGCGGGCCCGAAGGGCGCGCGACGGCGCTCAAGGGTGGGCCAAAGCAGGAGGACAAGCAGAGGGCCTCAGGTACGGGCTCGAAGAGCACGCGACGGCACTCAGGGGTGCGCCCGAGCGGGAGGACAGGCGGGCGCTGCGGCGACGCGAGCTCACTCGCGGATGGCGGGGCTCGGGCGTGGGCCCGCACTGGAAGACAGAGGCGCATGGCGGTGCGAGCTCACGCGCGGGTAGGCGTGCGGCAGCGTGAGCTCACACGCGAGCAGGCGCGCGGCGGCGGGAGCATGCGCAGGCGGATGCGTGGCGGCGCTGGCGCAGGCACGACGAGGGCTCGCCAGTGGCTGTATCAGGAGGAGGGGAGGGGCTAGAAACCCTAGCTCTGATACCATGTGATGAAATGGTCGGTATGCATTCTAAAGGGCCTAAAGGGCAAATATGTACAAGAGAAGGGCCGAAAGGGCAATAGTACAAAAGAGGGGAAGCTTTACAAATAAGCCCTTATACTATATAGTATATCTCTAACACAGTATTAGTTGCATATAACTTAAACCATATGTTGTAGACACATTTCCTACTTGTCTTTTTTTGCACTAAAACAACAATTTCATGAAAAAATAATAGTGGAAGATTGAAAACATAATGACAAATATACAATACAAATAGCCAGCATTGATGGTTTCATCCATAGTTATTAAGGCGCTAAGGCGAGGCGAGGCAGTGGAGTACCGCCTTACCGCTGGTAAGGCGTAAGGGGAGGCGACGCCTTACGCCCACAGAAAATACATGATTTAGAAAAAAATATTGATAGATAAGTAATAAATTTTAAACAGGAATAGCAAGATAGCAATATAAAAATAGTAATATACTATCAAATTGCAATATTTTCACTTTATATGTCTTATAATTTTAAATATACATAATTAAAATTATAATAATACATTTAAAATTATATTTAATGATATATTTAGAGTTCAATTTAATTATTAATTTATACAATTTTGATCCAACAACCTACTTAAGGCCCGTTGGATTATTTTTCATCTCTAAACCCTAACTGCCCTCCCATCCCCAAGCTTTTTTATCCTCTCCTACAAGCAGCCGCTTCTTCCTCTCTTCCCCTCCTCTCCCCTCTTTTCCGCTCTACACACGGCTTCGCCGCGCGAAGCTCGCAGCCGGCCTCTCCACGCCGCATAGGGCCTCGTTGTGCGCCGCCCACAAGACCTCGCCGTGCGCCACGCACAGGAGCTCTCTGTGCTCTCGTCTAGCCGCTCCCGCCCTCCGCGCCGCATAGGACCTCACCGTGCCCAATGTACACCACGCCCGGCCTCGCTGCGCTCCGCTCCGCGCCACACTGGGCTTTCCGCGCCAGATCTGGCCTTCTTGCGCCGCCCCCGACCCTTTGTGCGCCTAGCGAGCACCTTGGGGGTAAGGCGTCAAGACGCCTTACCCCCGTCGACCACCTTATCGCTAAAGCGAAGCCTAAGCGATGTTGTAGCGACGCCTTGATAAGTATGGTTTCATCCACGTTGAATTGAGGTGGTTCCCCCATATGCCAGTGGCCACCTAGAAAGCTAATTGATGCTTGGTAACATACAAAAAAAGATATTTGAGCAATATTTTCCTGGTTATCCTGATAGTTTTATTACAACCTAAAGAATCAGGTGTCTAGTCAGTAATCAATACAATGAACATTGATCTGTTAGTATATTGCTTTTACTAAACCACAAGAGTTCACTAAGCAAAACAATGGTGATGTCCTTCACATATGCCTAGGTCGAGTCAACGAAGGAGATGAATTAGATCCAAGAAAATAAACCAGACTGACCTCCAAAATGGAATATGCAGAAGGCAATGAGTATCAGTGGTATGCCACTATAGGCTCTAAGTTCTGATATCCAAAAGGCTCTCATGGGAAATGACATTATTAAGTTCAATAATCAATACTATACTGAGATTCTACTGAATGACTTGCTAGCCACTAGGCGCCGGTCACCGCCCGACTAGCGCCTACTTGAACACTGTCACTATCAAAACATTGGTTGAAACTGTGTGAATAGCAGCTTGTATTCAATAGATGCCAGAGGTCAGAATATATACACATGTATAATATGTACAAAACCCCTTATACTCTAATATTACACAAGACATATACATCTCTAGCACCCCCCCCCTCAAACTCATGGAGGATCAACCACACTAATTTGGAGTGATAGAACCTGTGGTGAGCGGTAGTCTTTGCCTTCGTGAAGAAATCAGCCAACTGAAGCTCGGAAGGAACATAGTGAAGAGCAATCACCGCATCCTGTACCTGGGTCCATGTGTAAGAAGCATCAACCCCGATATGCTTAGTGAGCTCATACTTCATCGGATCCCGAGCAATACTGATAGCACATGTACTGTCTGAGTAAAGAGGGGTAGGCACTGGAAAAAACACCAAAATCCTCAAGTAACCATCGTAACCAATTGAGCTCCGTGGTCAACAGTGCCATGGCCTGTAACTCAGCCTCTACACTAGAACGTGAAACTGCGACCTGCTTTTTAGTCTTCCATGCAATGAGAGAACCACCAAGAAAGACACAATAGGCAGAAAGAGACTAACAATCAGAAGGATCGTTAGCCCAAGTAGCATCAGAATATGCACGAAGCTATAAAGAGCGAGAATGCGGAAAGAAGATACGACCGAAGACCGTCCCACGAAGGTAGCGCAAAACACACAGAAGATGACTATAGTGGAGTTGAGTAGGAGCAGAAACAAACTGACTGAAGATGTGTACTGCATGAGAAATGTCAGGACGAGTGACACCAAGATAAACAAGACTCCTGACAAGAAGACGATAACGAGTGGGGTCCATAAGAGGACAACCATCAGAGAGTCGAAGCTTAAGATTAAGCTCCATAGGAGTCTCAACAATGCGCTCATCAGTGAGAGAAGCACGATGAAGATCCTGAATATACTTCTCTTGGGACAGAAAATAACCCTCGGCAATGGAAGAAATCTCAATCCCAAGGAAATAAGAAAGAGGACCAAGATCGGACATAAGAAACTGGTCATTAATGTGACAATATTTGGATTGGAGGAAGCATAAACACACCACTAGAGTGGATGTACATATATAGCCATGAGATGGGCCTAGATGATATATGGACCTAATAGCCTTAACATCCCCCTCAAACTCAAGGCGGATCAGAAGCTTTGAGTTTGAGCAAATGAAGTCGATTCCGACAGCCTCCATGACGGCGGAGACCGACAAGACGACTAGGATGAGCCACAACGACGGCGGATAAGGATGAGCCACGAGCCCACAACAGTGGCTAACGAGGACGAGCGCAATGGCCTCCACGACAGTGAAGAAACCGGCGACGCGCAAGTCAACGATGACGGTTGGCGACACAAATGACACAATCCCAACCTATAACCGAGAAAAAAAAGAAATAAAAATAGCAAAACGGGACCACATGGTCCCAAAATGACCAAAAGCAATGGGACCACATGGCCTAAAGTCAAACACAAAACTTGCAGCCCATCACGCATATCGGCGTGACCAATGTCCTGGTGATCTTCTACACACTGGAATCTTCTGCAGAGAGATCTGGCTGAAGAGGCACACTGTGCAGACAGCAGGTAGCACAGTTCGGCCCTGCACTGTTCCACTTGTTCTGCTTGTGGTCAAGTTGATCAGTCCATCATGACCAGTGCAGTGAAGGCCGACGGAGGAGATCTAGATGCCACCGCAACACCGCACAAGCGCTACGACAGGTGTGACGACGGCGGATGCGCACCCCCGTGACAGCGAAGTTGAGGCCGGCGACTGCCTGCGCACCCCCTTGACAGCGAAGATGAGGCCGCAGCAAGAGGCAGCAGCACAGACGAGCCGCGATGGGCGGCGGGCGGTGGGGACGAGCCGCGACAGCACGCCCCCACGACGGTAGGGATGGGACCGTGACGGGCAAAAAAGGTAGAGCACCACGCCGCAACAGGTGGTAACGGTAGGAACAGGCCGCGACTTGTGATTGACGGCGAGCCAACACCTAGATCCAACGACCGACGTCTAGATCAGGTGGCCGATGCCTAGATCCGACGTACTGCCACTAGATCCAACGCACGGCGTCGGCGTAGAGGCGATAGGGCAACGAAAAAGGGAACACCCATGCGAAGGGGAAGGGCGCGCGGACAGACTGGGGTGCAGATCTGGCGCCCACGCGAAGGGGAACAAGCACCCGCAAAGAAGAGGCACCACGTGACGGGCGTGGTGATGAACGACTTGTGACGACGAACCAGAGTACACCGGAGAGAAGAACAAAGATAGATGACCGCCCCCGAAAGAATAGGATGAACTCCGCGGCGAGAACAGGAACCCTAGTTTCCTTGCTCTTATACCATGTGACAAGATTTGGATTGGAGGAAGCATAAACACACCACTAGAGTGGATGTACATATATAGCCATGAGATAGCATAGATGATATATGGGCCAAATAGCCTTAACAATTGAGACGAGCCTTCACAAAGGCAATATACTCATCTCCTGAAATGATCATATCATCAACATACAAGCGAAGAAGAGTCCGACCACGAGAGGAAGTGTGAACAAAGAGTGCAGGATCATGGACACTAGCAGAAAAACCAGCGCCAATGATCATAGAAAAAAGCGCTCAAACCAAGCTCGAGGGGCTTTCTTAAGACCATATAGAGAGCGACGGAGACGACAAACCGTACCCTTAGAAACAGAATACCCAAGCTGTGGGTACATGTAGACCTCCTCATACAACTCACCATTAAGAAAAGCATTCTTGACATCAAGCTAGGAGATAGACCACTGATGCTCAAAATAAACAGCAAGAAGAGTGCGCATTATAGTCACGTGGGCTACCAAAAAAACCTCATCATAGTCACGACTGTTAGGAATAACACTTGTATTAATCTAAGGACTGAAGATCCGAATATATACATGTACATGAAAGGGAAATATGCAAAGAAACCCCTGAAAGAATACAATAATAGAAAGACTAATATCCATCTAACACCCCCCTCAAACTCATGGTGGATCAACAACACTGAGTTTGGAGAGGTAAAACTGATGATGGGCACGAGTCTGAGCCTTCGTG
Organism: Zizania palustris; assembly: GCA_019279435.1. NCBI lineage: Eukaryota > Viridiplantae > Streptophyta > Magnoliopsida > Poales > Poaceae > Zizania > Zizania palustris. The sequence continues at coordinate 21,347,444 of JAAALK010000085.1, read as the reverse complement.
AAGAAATCTGCCAACTGAAGCTCAGAAGGCACATATTGAAGAGCGACAACACCATCCTGAACCTGTGACCGTGTAAAATGAGCATCAACACCAATATGCTTAGTAAGCTCATGCTTTATCGGATCACGAGCAATACTGATAGCCCATGTACTGTCAGACAAAAGAGGAGTCGGCGTAGAAAGAGAAACACCAAAGTCCTCAAGCAACCATCGTAGCCAAGTAACCTCCGTTGTCACAAGAGCCATAGCACACAACTCAGCCTCTGCACTCGAACGAGAAACTGCTGTCTACTTCTTAGTCTTCCAAGCAATGAGGGAACCACCAAGAAAAACACAATAGGCAGAAAGAGAGCGACGATCAGAAGGATCACTAGCCCAAGTAGCATCACAATAGGCTTGGAGTTGTAAAGAGCTAGAGCGTGGAAAGAACAACCGACGAGAGATAGTCCCACGAAGATAACGCAGGACACGAAGAAGATGACTATAGTGGATGTGAGTGGGAGTAGAAACAAACTGACTCAAAATATGAACAGGGTATGAAATGTCAGGTCTAGTGACACCAAGGTAAACAAGACTCCCTACAATGTGACGATAACGAGTAGGATCCTCAAGAGGCTCACCATCAGTGTGTGTAAGGTGAACATTAAGCTCCATGGGAGTCTCAGCAGTCCGGTGAAAAGTCCGGTGATCAGTAAGAGAAGCTCGATCGAGAAGGTCGTGAATATACTTTTCTTGAGACAAAAAGAAACCCTTAGAAGTGGAGGCGATTTCAATCCCAAGGAAATACCTTAGAGGACCAAGATCAGACATAAGAAACTGATCACTAAGACGAGCCTTAACAAAGGCAATGTACTAAGGATCATCACCGGTGATGATCATGTCATCCACATAAAGGAGGGTCCTACCACGAGGTGACACGTGGACAAAATGAGCCGGATCATGAGTGTTGGCTGAAAAACCAGCAGCTATGACCACAGAGGCAAAACGCTGAAACCAAGCCCGAGGAGCCTACTTAAGACCATAAAGGGAGCGACGAAGGTGGCAAACCATACCCTCAAGGAGAGAATACCCAGGTGGTGGGCGCATGTAAACATCCTCGCGCAACTCACCATTAAGAAAGGCATTCTTCACATCAAGCTGAGAGATGGACCACTCCCGAACAGAAGCCACAGCAAGAACAAGAAGAGTGCGAATAGTGGTCATATGAGCAACAGGAGCAAAAGTCTCATCATAATCACGACCTTGCTCCTGCTGAAAACCACGAGCAACAAGACAAGCCTTATAGCGCTCAAGAGAATCATCAGAGCGAGTCTTAACCTTATAGACCCACTTACATGTGATAGGACGAACACGTGGGGGACATGGCACAAGATCCCACGTGCCAGTCTGCTCAAGAGCAACGATCTCATCGGCCATCGCGTGCTGCCATTGCAGATGAAGAATAGCATCATGATAAGAAGTTGGCTTAGAAAGAGTAGTAGCTGTGAACGTCAAAGGAGAGTAACAATTAGGTGACCCACGAAGGCAATAACTACGTCTAACAAGTTGCTCCGGAGAGGTATCCGTAGGAGAGGACTCAACAGGAGTAGAAGATGACCCATCCTCAATGAAAGAAGAGGATGGCACATCAGAGGAGGGCTCATCTGAGGGAGCTGGAGCATCTGACAGATGTGCCCTACAACGGCTGTAGAATTGTCATGGGAGGAGACTAAGAGGAAGACACAGAGGATGATAAAGTCGAACGAGGAATGGGCAGAGAAGCAGGAGGAGCATCAGGAAAAAGGAGAAAAGACAAGGGGTCAACCAAAGATGCAGGAGAAACATCAATAGTGGGACGTGGATAGAAAGGACGGGACTCATCAAAGACAACATCCCACGACGTCCGCATCCACCGAGCGATCGGATCCCAACAACGATAACCCTTGTGCTCTACGCTATAGCCTAAGAAGACACACTCAGCAGACTGAGCAATCAACTTAGTGCGCTCACGAGGTGCAAGAAGCACATAACACACAGCCAAAAAGACGAAGGCTAGAGTAATCGAGCGTCTTGCCACAAAGACGCTCAAATGGAATACCACCCTAAAGAGCTGAAGAAGGCTGGATGTTAATCAAATATGTGGCAGTAGAAACCGCCTCAGCCTAAAACCTCATAGCAGAGAAATTCTTATAGATGGATAAAACCTCACTATGATGTTTCATAAAGTAAATCCATGTGTGGCGAGAAAAGTCATCGATAAAAATGATATAAAATTTATGACCACCCTTTGAAACAAAAGGTGTTGGACCCCAAACATCAGAATGAACAAGATCAAAAGGTCACTGAGACACAGGCTCACTAGAAGGATAAGGAAGCTGGACCTGCTTTCCCAACCGACAACCCTGACAATGATCTAAAGACTCTCGACCTGAAACCGACCCTAGAAGACCTCGACGAAGTAATGCAGACAACCGAGACCACAAAGGTGTCCGAGATGATGATGCCACTGAGTAAACGAAGACGTGGACGAAGCAACATAGGCAAAACTGACGAGACTGGCAGGCGCAGCGGAAGGAAGACGAAGCCATTCAAGCTCCCAAAGACGCTGTGAATCACGCCGAAGGGGGCCAGTACCAATCAGGTGACCAGTGCGACGATCCTAAATATAGCAAGCATCAGAATCAAGGATAATACAACAATCATTGTCAGTGATCTGCCCAACAGACATAAGCTGCATGGTCAGATCAGGAACAATTGAAACATCAAGTACAAAAAACGTGTCAGAAGAAAGAGTGCCATGTCTAGTAACAGAGAGAGGGGATCCATCAGTAGTATGAACAAAGCAATGACAGTAAGAGGGGTGTAGAGAAGAAAGGTGGGCAGAATGAGGAGTCATATGAAAAGAAGCGCTCAAATCAAGATACCAAGGATAAGTACCTGGAGAAGAAGCGGATGAAGGTCCCAGAGTGGAAGACTGAGAAGCAGTAGCAGAACCCGTAAGTGCAGAGGGCTGAGTCACAGAACCAATAGCTCCTGACGATGTAGAGGCCGCAAGGCGCCGAAATAGCATGAGCATCTCCTGTGTCTCTGAGCCAGCGTAACTCCTCTCAGATCCTCCAGAACTAGAACCACTAGTACCTTGTGAAGAACGGCGAGCTTGAGCCTTCTGAGCTTTCTTCTTCCTGTAGCAAAAGGCCTCCACGTGTCCATCACGACCACAGTGATCACAATGAAGACCAATACTCGCACCACGAGCAACAGACAGAGCAACCGAAGGAGACGTCAGTGGCACGGGAGCAATAGGACGAGCACTCGAAGAATGAGCAGCCAAGACTGAAGAAACCCGCAAGAGGCCAGCATCTCGAAGACGTGTCTCCTCATTACAAACCTCAGCAAGAGCATCCATCAGTGAAACACAAGGGTGACGAGCAAGCAGCTGAGCACGAAGAGGCTCAAACTCATCACGAAGCCGAGTCAAGAAGTCATACGTGCGACGAAGCTCAAGAGCAACCTTCTGATCCTTGCATGACTGACAGGTGGCAGGAGACAACTGAGGACCAAGAGTATCAATCTGACGCCAAACAACAGAAAGTTGATCGAAGAAAGCATCAATAGTATCATCACCCTAGCGAAGAAGGTGCTCATGTCGAATAGCAGCAAGAAAAGCAAATTGTCCTGTGGGCTCATAACAACTGCAAAGAAAAGTCCACATCTGATGAGACCGCTCAAGCTCCACAATATCCGCAGAAAAACGATCCTCCATACTAGCCACAAGAATCGAACCTTCCCGAGCATCCTCATCAAGCCAAGTCCTGTATGCACGAAACTGAGACTCATATGAAGCCAGACGATCGTCATAATCTGCAAACAGACTCTCCTTCTCAGCAGCAGTAGTCTTCTCCGAGATCACCGACTGAGCGGGAGCTGAAGGAGCCAGAGGGCAGGGCAGCTCGCCCGTGAGGAACTCCCAAAGACGAAGTCCACACATGTGCAACCGCATGCGAGCAACCCAGTCACGATAGTTGGTGCCATTAAAAAGCACCGGACATCGCAACACTAGGACAGGGCCTGAAGGAGTCGAAGAAGAAGCCATGGCGAGAACACGGATAAAGAACCGATGATTTTTTTTAATAACCGTATCAGTGAGACAAGACCGGTTTTTTTAGAAAACTAAAACAGGCAAGATGCCTGTCTCGCCGTCACTCGCGGCGGTTGCCTTCCACGCTGGATGGCGACACAACCAGCGACGGGGGAGATCCGGCACAACCGCCCGCAGCAGCCGCTCCTGCGAAGGTCGCCCCGTCAGCTCCCGCAGCAGCCGCCCGGAGCAACAGCGAAGGCCTCGTCCGCTCCTGCAGCAGCCGCCCGAAGCAGCAGCGAAGGCCCCGTCCGCTCCCGCAGCAGTCGCCCGGAGCAGCAGCGCCTGCGCGAGGAGGCCGACGCCGACGACGACCGGCGACGGAGCTCCCGCAGCAGACGAAGAAGCCGCGCGAAGCAGCAGACGAAGAAGCCGCCCACGCGAGGAAGACTCCCGCCCGCGCGAGGAAATCGACGCCGACAGTCGGCGCACCGACGACGCCGACGATGGCAGACGATCGTGACGCGCGACGAGAGGAGAAAGAAGATAGAAGCCCCAATGATCCGTCAATAGGAAGATGGATCGAAGAAAGGGGCTGCATGTAGATCGATTAGGGGAGGAGATTAGAAAACCTAACCCTAATTTTTTGGCTCTGATACCATGTTAGGAATAACACTTGTATTAATCTAAGGACTGAAGGTCCGAATATATACATGTACATGAAAGGGAAATATGCAAAGAAACCCCTGAAAGAATACAATAATAGAAAGACTAATATCCATCTAACAACGACCAGGCTCCTACTAGAAAATAGGGCAACAAGATGAGCCTTATAACTCTCAAGAGAATCATCAGAGCGAGTCTTAATCTTAATCTTATAGACCCACTTGCACATGATGGCTCGAACATGTGGAGGAAGCAGAACAAGATCCCACGTGTAGTGCGCTCAAGAGCAGCAAGCTCCTAAGCCATCACATGCTGCCATTCCTAATGAATAACAGCCTCACGATAAGAAGACGGCTCAACATGAATGGCACCAGCAAAACCAAAATGATCAGGAGGTTGAATCAATAGGCGATCATGAAGAGAGTACTGAGGAGAGGATGGAGTTGAATCACAAGAAGGAAATAGCTCATCAGAAGGCAGCTCAGCAAGATGTAGGACAGCACGGGAGCGACGAGTGTAATGGAGAGGAAAAGGCTCAACCAGACCAAAAGTAGTAGGAGCATGAGACGAGGAGTCTAAAGGCGTGGAAGGCACCAAAGCAGACATAGTAGGAGAAAGCGATAACGGTGCACAAGAAGGATAAGAAGAAATAGGTGTGGCAGGAAAAGTGAGAAAAGACAGAGGCTCAACCAAAGATGCTGAAAAAGTGAAAGATGTGGGTCGAGGATAAAAAGGACGTGACTCATCAAAAGTAACATCGCAAGAAATACGCATTCGGCGAGCAACAAGGTCCTAGCACCTATAACCCTTATATTGAGCATTGTAGCCAAGGAATACGCACTCGACAGATTGAGCAATCAGTTCGATACGTTCATGAGGAGCAAGAACATAACAAATGTAGCCAAAAAGATGAAGAGAAAAGTAGTCAGGAAGACGACCACATAGACACTCAAAAGGAATCCCACCCTTGAGAGCAGAAGAGGGTTGGATACCAAGTATGTGGTTGTGGAGACCGCCTCAACCTAAAAATGAGGTGGAACGGAAGATGCAAGCATAAGCACATTAGCAGTCTCGAGAAGATGACGATGCTTGCACTCAGCAACACCATTCTGAGCATGAGCTCCAATGCAGGAGAACTGAGACAACGTACCCTAGTCAGTAAGAAAAGAGCGAAGATGACCCGACAGAAATTCACCAGCAGAATCAAAATGAAAAACACGAATGGGAGTGTCAAACTAAGTGCGAGAAGACATGAAATAAATCCAAGTATGGCGAGAGAAATCATCGATAAAGATAATATAGTAGCTACGATCCCCTTTCGAAATGAAGAGAGTCGGACCCCATACATCAAAATGAACAATGTCAAAAGGATGTTGAGACACGAGCTCACTATGAGGATAAGGAAGTTGAATCTGTTTGTCAAGCTTACAACCCTTGCAAGCTAAGGACGTATCGCCTGAAACAGACCCTAAAAAACCACGACGAACTAAAGAAGACAGTTGTGACCCACAAACATAACCTAGACGATGATGCCACTGTTGGAAGGAGCCAGTAGTCGAGGAAGCAGAAAGACTAGCGGCAGTAGCAGAAGGAAGACAAAGCCAATCAAGCTCCCATATACGTTGAGAAGAAGTGCTAAGAATGCCCAACTACCAACATGAAGAGAAGTACCTTCGGCAGTAACAACATGAAGAGGATAAATAAGAGAATGAAATGAGGATAGACTGGAAGCATAAAATATGCTCCTAAATCAAGAATCCAAGGTGAAGTACCCGACTGCATAGCAGGTGGTCTCTCAGTGATAGAATAAAAAGTAGTAGAGCCAGCAGAACCCGAAGTTGTAGATCCAAAGGTAGCAACCAGGCGACGAATCAGCATCACAATCTCCTGCTGAGTGTCAGTCAATGAAGTAGTCAGAGTAGAGGCACCAGAAGAATTCGAAGATGCTTCTTCTTCCGGTAGCAGTTCGCCTCAACATGCCCCTCCTTGCTGCAGTACGTACAACAAGGGCAGGTACCACCACCCCGCTGAAGAGACTGCTTCTGGCGAACAACGGACAGGTAAAGAGCATTCCCTGACGACTCATAGGTCTAACGAAGATGAGTCCACATCTGATAGGCAGTAGGGAGCTCAACAATCTCAGGAGAAAACTGGTGCTCCACACTAGCAATCAGAATAGACGCCACACGACATGAGCATCATCATCCATCCACTGAGTAATATCAGATAACTTATCACGATACGATACAACTCCAAAACTTCGGAATAGTCGACTATCTGATCTTCGATGTCAACCGTTGGCTGCATAGGCTTCATCAGTGGCTCTAGGGACGGCGGACATGGAACATCACCATAAAAAACACCCCAAAGGCGAAGGTCGCGCATGTGAATGCACATTCTCTTTCTCTGCCTCTAGGTCACGAACAGGAGCTAGGCTGCAGGAGGCAGCGGCAGAAGTAACAGTCGCCAGCAGCAGCAACAACAGTCGCCAGCAGCAGCAGCAAAGCGGTGCGATGGAGGCAGCTGTGGCCGGCAGCAGCAGCGAGGGTAGCAGCCGTTGCGGCGGTGAGAGTGAGCGGCGGAGGAGCAGGCGAAGGCCGTCGGAGGGGCAACGAAGGGAGAGAGGCCGACGGCAAAAGAACGGACGACTGGCGGGTCCAAGCGCCACCAAGCACCGGTCTTGAGGAGGAAGCGCAAGATCCGGCGGCGGGAGGTACGCCGGCGCAGGAAGAGCCAGATCCGGTTAGGCAGAGGCCGAATCGACGAAGGAGCTGGATCTGGTGAAGAGGAGCTAGATTCGAGCAACAGCGCCACCAAGAGCAGTGAGGAAGAGGCTAATCCAACGGGGAGAAGCCAGATCCAGCCAGGAACGCCGATGAGCCGTCACGAGAAAGAAAATAGGTAGAGGAAACCTTGCTCTGAATATATACACATGTGTGAATAGCAGCTTGTATTAAATTGAGGCCATAGGCCAGAATATATACACATGTACAATATGCACAAAACCCCTTGTACTCTGGAGATATTACACAAGACATATACATCTCTAACATAAACAAATCCAGTTATCATCTGAAACATAATTTTCAAGTTTTCAATACTTAGCCCATTTTCACTGGATATGACCCCATTATATGATATGTCTGGCAAAGTGCAGAGACATAGGCACTAATATAGAACCTGTAATTTAAAGGGAGCCTGAAATTCGAAAAATTTAATGCTTCAACGGTTGTGGCATGGTTACTGACGTAAATGAAAGTGGACCAATCTCAATCAAATTAGCCTACTCTCAAATCCAGCCAAATGACTATCAAATTCATGTCACATATCAGTATATCACATACTGATTTTGAATTGTGGCAAAAAAACATGTTACTTCATTGCTGATCAGTTGCAGGCAGGGACAAAATTGGGCCTAGGGCAACTTGGGTTCAAGCCTTACTCGTGAAAGAAACTTTAATGGGCTTACACCTATTTTAAATATTTCAAATATTTAAAGCCTATAGAGACGCAGCCCCACATTTCCAGCCCAGCATTAGGTGCAAACTTGCTAGCCCATAGCCCAACAGCCCATAGTGGCTGCAGCACATTAACTCAGGCCCACAAGGCAGCAAGAGAGTAGAGAACCCTAATCATCAATCCTCCACTCATCCATCCCCCTCAGCTAGCTCCCTCTCCCTGCTCGCTGCTCCTATGCTCTGTTGTCGTGCGTGCCGGTGCACCTCTCCTCTGACTCATCCACCTAGCCATGGCGCCTCCCTAGCTGCCCTCCAGCTTGGCCTCCTGACGGTCAACGCGGTGGAGCCTGGCCAGCTGACCAGCTCCTCTGACGAAGGCACTTAGTGTCTCAGTCAACCTTGGCAAATAAGAAGTTGTGATGTGATTGGTATGTTTGTGAAATGTGAAGTTATGAAGTAGTTTTATTGTCTAGAACAGCAAGAATTGTTTAGCTGGAGCCTGGAGTTTGTGCTCTGAAAGAAAATAGTTTATAGGAGATCTTTTAAATTATGCCATGTTTGACTAGAGAAGCAACTAAGCAAAGCAAGGTAGCAATCTATACTTATTTCCTTGTTGTTTGGTGAATTCAATTCATTCAGCAATTCAAAGCTTTATTTAGCATATAAGGTGATTTTTCGAATAAACATGGACAATCGCCTAGTTATGTAATATGTTGTTTATGGTTGGGTAATTTATGCTGCTACTATATGTTGCATTATATCTGTCATGGCCTTGTTTTAATGCTGAACAAAGTGTATTGATCATGAATTCAACTAATTTTTTTCTCATTGAATGGTAAGAGTGAAATTATTATCACTCTATGAGAACACAAAATCATAAATTTCGAGGCATGTGCATTGTTTTTGTAATATGTCTAAGAAATTAAGTTTTCATGTCTTGCAATTACTTTTTGAAGGTTTCGGCTCATGTTTAGGAACTCTAGTTAAATTTATGAGGATATGGTCCACTAATAATTTATTACAGTATGCTAATGGCCTAGTTGAATTTTATATTTTTCTGTTTTTTAATTATATTTCGTGTGTATATTGCAATGGATAGTTTTAGTTCTTAGTTTGAGCCCTATATCTAGAAAGAACGAAAGATCCTAGCTCCACCACTGGTGTAGCGAGGGATGCATTTTTTAAAAGCTCCACCAGTTTTTAATCAAAAAGAGAGCGAGAAGCCGATAAGGACATGCTCACCAAGTTATCTTTCTGATGCACAATGGTCTCCGCGACCACCATCTCCGTGTACAGCCACGCGTGCCTCGAAATCAGTCGCGCGAGCGTCCTGTAGTGGTTGTCCGTCCAGTCCATCATCGGCGCGACGCTGCAGGAGGGGGAAATCAGGCATCGATGAGCACCCCTAACGTCTCCATCGCCCTACCTATGGGTTGTTCCGCTCCGCTCACCTGAACAGCGGTGGAAGGTAGTCTCCAACGGGAGCGGAGCTCGCCGCGCGACAAGGCCGCACGCCGGGAGCGAGCGTTAGGAACCGACAGTGGAGGAAGGCGCTGGGGTTGCCGGGTGACAGCGGAGGAAGCAAGGACTGCCTCGCCGCCGACCTCATCGCGATGGCCATAGGAGCTCCCTTTCCTGAATAGGGCGGCGGCTGCTGTGCGGGTGGTGGCGAGTGCTGGTTGCTGTGCGGGCCTGGCCGGGCCGCCGGGGAATCCGAGGCGAACGGTGGAGATTGCCTCCGGATGGCACCGATGGCACTAAATATGTTATTTTATCGTATTTTAAGTTATTTAAGTTGTTTATAACATTGATTTTAAGTTGTTTATATCATTTAAATATGAATAAATTTTTTTCAGTGTTTTAAATTTTTTTCATTGCACTGCATAGGCACCTAACTACTATATTTCTATATTATTATATAATTGATCAGTTTAAGTTTTTACATCACCACAACTTTTTATTCACATATGATAATCATGAACATGGGATCTTTTTTTCTCTTTTTTGAGTCGGCCCTGGCCTCCTCAACTCTCTTTGCAGTTGGGCCATGCATGTATTATATAGAAGTCAATCTTCTGTTTTTATGGTAATTATTAATATATAAAAATTAGTATGTTTTATATAAAAATCATTGATATATGAAATATATAGAAATATGATTAGGTTTATATAAATATAAATAAATAATGTATTTATGGTACAATATTATTTTTGAAGCTTCGGAATCCTCTTCCATACACGTCTCATTTCCTTCTCTAGCGACTCCCTATAAAATTCAGAGTCCATGGCTAAATCCCGCCATCAATTCTAGCCCTAGCTTCACGAATCCGAACCCGCCCTCGTCGCCGACAGTCATATTTGTCCTCGCTATCAACTTTGTCGGGTCCGTCGTACGCTCCCTATCCTCGGCAGTTGTTCCGATTGGATCCCCGACCACCGGATTACCATCACCACCTTCATCTCAAACTGTCCCCGCAGCTCCCGCTCGCGGTCAGCCACCTATGTTTTATAATTGTACTATTTCATAGTTGTTTTTTGATTCAACGTTGTGTAGCACGAGTACAATACTAGTAATAATGAAAGGGCAATTGCTGGTCCAGAAGGATGATCATCTATTTCTGAGTTTATGTTTAAGTTTCACTATCAAAATAATTCATATAAAAACAAAGGAAACAAAATAATTATAATTTTGGTTTATTATTCCATATACATTTGTTTGAAATAAGAAGATAGTTATTTTGTTTATAAACAAAAGTCTCTAAAAATATTGTCGGATCTCAAAGAAAACAATCCTTTTGAGAACAAAGTGAGCATGTAGGACCGAAAAGGTGACCAGAGGGGGGTGAATGGGAGCTTTAAAAATTCTTCACTAAAAACTGGTTTCAGAGACAACCTTTGCTAGAACCAGTTCGGAGGTAATACCAACACTTCAAACCTGGCTTTGCACTAGGTTATACTTTGAAGCTCAAACTCAAGGCGGATCAGAAGTGTTGGTATTACCTCAGAAAGCTTCGCACCAAACTTCCCAAACATTTAAACTGTAACGAGAGCTTCACAAAAGAGGACTTCACAAATAATCCAACTTCTGAGTACTTCGTAAAACTGCTTCGAAGAGGACATCGTAAAGTGACCTCGTGGTGAACAAGGAAAACAGACTTCGTACACAAATAGATCACAACATCACTAATGGATTTACGAGGTATGACCTCTGTTATGCAATAGAGCTAAGTGTGTTGTTTAGACATGAAAATCACATATAAGGAAAAATATTAATGTAACCTTGTTCATGGATTTTTGATTATTCCAGTGTTGAAAAAAATCAGCCGATCAGCCGATTAATCGGTGATCGGCACCAGTCCATTTAATTTACAGGAAAATCGAGTAGAAATCGGTGGACCGATTAATCGGTCGGTCAACCCGATTAATCGGTGGTCCACCTGATTAATCAGTGCCACCGATTAATCGGTCGAGTACGGAAAAATGGGGTTTTGCACACCCCACCCACCACTTTCTCTCTCTCCTGCGCACTTTCCCCCTTTTTCCTCTCTCCCGCGCACGCCAGATTTGGTGCCTCGTCCCCGCCGTCCGCCGTCCACACCTCGCCCCTGCTTCTTCTGCGCCGTCAGTGCCTCATCCCTGCTCTTTCGTGCCCCGTAGTGAGCTATCTGCACCGTCCGCACATCATCCACTCGAGCGCCGAGCGAGCGGAGCTGTCTGCATGCCGTCTACTCGAGTGTCATCGTTCGCGCATCATCTGCCGCTAGATCCAGGCCACCGCCGCCGTCGAGCTCACCGGATTTGTGACGCATCGAACTTTTTCCGGCGTTTGCTTTTCAGTAGAGAAAAGGGAGAAGGAGATAGGAGAGAGAACAAGAGAGGTAGAGTATGCGGGATGGGCAATGGAGAGAAAGCAGTCTTTGGCAGTGCTGCCGCTGAAGTATTTGGGGGCAGGTGCAATGAGAAAGATAAAGTAAAAGAGATAAAAAAATATGCAGAAAACAAGCAGGTAAAAAGTAAGGGGAAGTGAGGAGATACACTAAAAGAGAAAGAGATAGAAAAATAGGTAGGTAATATATTATTTAATTATTTATTGAACGATTAATAGGTTGACCGATTAATTCAGTTAATCCTCGATTAACCGATTAATCCCTACTCGGTGGTCGACCGATCAATTACCGATCACTGATTTTTCTAACACTGGATGATTCATACAAGGTGACTATAGAACCTCCACAAAGAACAGGTTTCAAACACATCATACATATTTTTTGTTCCTGTGCAAAAGCCATGCCCAAAAACTGAGTGCATAAAATACTCATGCGTGGAATCACAACACCAGATATAAATTTATGCAAGAAATGAGTCAAAAATCAGAGATTGAATAAAATTTCATTGCAAAAACAGGAAATACAAAACTCACAGATCAGAATACATGGATGTGGCGGTTGGACCTAGAGCAAAAGATTCTAAACTTAAGCACAACTGCACAGGTGTGCTAAAAAGTGTTACCCTAGATATTAACCTACCTTTTTATAGCCTACATACTCTAACATGCGAAGTGACTACCATACCCCTATGGTTTACAACTTTTTATCACACACAGTCACAGGGGTGTTATAGGTAGTCCTACTTTACACTTTATTCGAAGCCCCGTAGTATATCAGCCTTCTGTCTCTTCTCGACGTAGCCTCGCAGCACTTTGCGAAGTGCTAGTGTATCTTTGGTTGCAGTCTTCGAACCATCCAGGCTCCGTTGCATCGAAGTCTTTGGATACAAGTGTAAGAGACGGTTTTGAGTCGAAGTCGACAAAGCATTTGTCAATCTTCGCGCCACTTCTTCGGAGTGGATCACCATGGCTTCATAGCTTCTCTAGCTCGACAACCATCCACCTGTGTACTAAATCCAACATAGTCGAAACCTTGACAAGTCAGACTTACTTCGAAGCCCCTCCTTCGAAGTACCTTCATTCGGAGGTTTTCGCCACCTTTCCCTGAAGTGCCTTCTCCTGGAGCATTCCGTTGAAGTGCCTCCGCCTGGAGCACACCTTCGATATGCCTCCACCCGAAGCACACCTTCAAAGAGCCTATTCACATAGGACTTCGTTCATCCACCTTCGATATGCCTCCCTCCGAAGCACACCTCTTAAGTGCCTTGCCTCTGAGAACTTTGCTCCGGGGTTACTTCCTCCGTAGTTCCCGATGAGGACATTCCCATGGACGATACACCCGCATTTGAGTACCAAGGACCGATGATTCGAGCCCAAGTCTAACAATTCAATGATCAGAATTCGCTCCTTGTTACTCAGACCAACTATCCTATGAGTGGATTACTTAGTTCCGGTTTTGAATGTATTATACTTAGGAACATAGGAGAAGACATGTTGGACTGGGTCGATTGCCGATTGTGACCTCCATCGGCATCGGCCACCACTCGAATCACCAATGACATCAGCTATATAGTGGGCACCATCTCCATTAGCTTAAGCCATCAAACCGATCATCAAAACCATCGGCCGATAGCCAACCATCACATGGACCACAAGTGGCAGCAGGCTCCAACCTCTATCGACATCGGCCATCAATCAGATCTCCATCAACCATCAGCCGACTACCGACAACTTTGATCAAGCTCCACTCAGCAGCCGACTGTGACACTCTATCGGCATTGGCCCCCACTCGGAACTCTACTAGAATCAACCCTTGGCCGATTACCGTCACCATTGGATGAGGACCTCCTCCGATCATCGGACCGACTAGTATACGACGCCACTTGACTTAGCTAAGTCTGGGTTCTCGATATGAATGAAGTCCTTCTAGGACACGGGCCCATATTCCTAGGGCACGACCCATAACTTTGTTCTGTAAACCCTATAAATAGTTGGTAGCCGCTGTTGACGCTAAAATCTAACGACAAAGCGCCAAACACACAGACGATGATCCGGCGATCCAAAAGCGTGCGGATACTTAGGCGTAAACCCCTAAGTGTAACATAATGCCGACGTCGTGTTCCGCCGATCCTTAAATAGTGGTAAGGAAATAACGGAGTCGCCAGGCAATCAAATAATATTAATCTAAAATTATTCAATTAACCGATGCGTGAGAAAAATAACTAAAAATAATTAAACCAGCCAGAACAAGGTCGATTCAACCGAGGGTCCTAGCGGTCATACCGGCCAAGGGAAGCCGGTTGGACCGAGGGCACACCACCGGTCGGACCGGTGGTGCGGAGTAGTCCGCCGAAGGGGCTTCGACGTTCTGGCGAGGGGGTCCGAAGGAGCTTCAGAAAGTGTTGCGGAGGGTCCCGGTACGAAGGGTGCGACTGGAGGGCTCCGGGCGGTCGGACTGACGGGGGAGTCCAGTCAGACCCACAGTGAGGCCTTGGTAAGACTGAGGGCACATTGCCAAAGGGGTCCGGCGCGAGGTGATCTCCGACACAAAAATACCTTCGGTGCGGAGAGGGTCGGTCGGACCGCAGGTTCAACCACGGTCAGACCGAGTGCTTCGATGCGGGATACTCCGGCGCGAGGCACTTCGGCGCGAAGGATCTGGTGCGTGCAGTACAGTCGGACCAGCCTTGTACCGCTGGTCAGACCAAGGCGTGACGGCGCGTAGGATGACTGTGCGGCACGGTCCGGTCGGACCGAAGGGGTGCCGCCGGTCTGACCAACAACCTTCGAAGGTTGCCCTCCGGACTTCGGTGACCGTCTCGACTGTGATAGATGGATCCAAAATTCTTGGAGGATGAAGATATGATGAAAATGCTGCAAAAATACCAAGAGATCAAAGTAATTACCAATAGAAACCGATAAAACAATAAAAAATCTGTTACCTGGATAAAACAGATAATTCATAAGTGAACCGACAAGGACTTACCGTGATTTCTACGCGGCGGACGAGTGGTTTCTAGCACAAACTGGCAAAGATCTACGTGCTGAATTGAATCTAGGGCAAGAAAGTAAATTGAAAAGTAAAGGTACGATTTAAGGAAATAATAGATTGCATCTATTAGGGTTTTGGGGGCTTCCTACTCGTTTTTGGGACGGTCTTACCGAGCCCATATGGCCGCTTGTTCCGGACTTTGCCAAGTCTTGGTATATTTTCAGTCCAAATTACCAAAAAGTGATATTTTGACCATTAATGCCATTTTTTGCTATCAACACATGCCCCTGTGTTTTTGCAAAGTTTAGTGAGCCAAAAACACAACGAGCTAAGGGCGATATTCTCCATATCGGGCTTTCTACACTTGAAGCGTTTTGCCACCGACTTGGGAATTACTTTTTCAAATACCTACCATTCAAAGCTCTACGAAATCGCTCTCCATATAGAGACTCTAGCAAGTATGCATTATGTGGAGCGATTTCAACAACTCTTAAAGGACTTTCCCAACTAGGTGACCATTTACCAAACTTTGGTCTTTTAGTGCATAAAGGTAAAATCGTCCTCCAAACCAATTCACCAACTTGAAACGATTTTGCTCTCACCTTCTTGTTATAAGCTCTAGCCACTCTTCTTTTGTCTCTCTCTATTGCCTCTATGTAACACCCCAAATTTTCAAAGTAATAAAAATATTATTTAATTCAATTTCTTGAATTTATTAATTTGGGAAAATACCTTAATACCCTTCTATGCCATTTTTAAACTACAACATAGAGTAAATAGCCAAACCAGGGGCTGAAACTTTCTGTGTATGATCCTAAGACCAAAATATATTTTTGGTAATTTTTATAAATTTTTACCAAGCTTGGAAGTAGCCCTAAAATTTTAATCTATTTCCTAGAATTATTTTTATTCAGAAATGTTTTAAAACAGTAACGAGCCCCTCTGTCGCGCCCCGATTTAATAAATCAGGACTTTATTGAAATTCCATAGAAAATCAATAAAACAAGACGTTCATCACACGACCACGTACAAGACGAGCAATCATTCACGGTTCGTAGACCGCATAAATACAAAAGTGAATGAAAATGAAGAGAAACTAATAAAACAAGGGTCCTAGATGAACGCCTCCTTCCAGTCTCGCCTTGACTGGGTCGCTACTCCAGACCTTCATCCTCTTCATAGTAGACGGGCTCTGATGGTGTAAGTCAACGGGGTGAGTACAGATGTACTCAGCAAGCCACCGAATGCAAATATAATGCAAGATAATAACAAGGGAGATAGTGGCTAGTTTTGCGGAAGCAGCATATTTGTAAAGCATTAAATGTGAGCAATTTATTAGTACGGAAAGGTAAACATGTGAATGCATCATCATCTTCTAACTCGAGGAGTACGTTTTACCTCCCCGCACAACAGTCCTTATATGCCATGAATAACTCATCCATTCAACAATTGTAAACTAACTGCGAGTAGTCACACAACCCGCCCTTGACCGTGGGCTCGGCTTTTCGAAAAGATTGAATTACTCTGATCAGAGATGTACCACTGTACCCACAAGGCACGCACTCATCACTTACACCAAAGTGTAACGAGATGACCCATTTCACGGGAACTCGTG